>LZPO01087152.1:100232-117742 GCA_001675575.1 Neotoma lepida
TTCTTTTGGTTTTTCAGGACAGGGTTTCTCTGTGTACCAGCCCTAGCTGTCCTGGAACTCACTTTGTAGACCAGGCTGGCCTTGAACTCATCCTGCCTCTGCCTCCCCAGTGCTGGGACTAAAGGCATGCGCCACCACACCCAGCCTCATTCTTGGTTTTGTTTTGTTTTGTTTTGTTTTGTTTTTGTTTTTGTTTTTCGAGACAGGGTTTCTCTGTGTAGCTTTGCACCTTTCCTGGAACTCACTTGGTAGCCCGGGCTGGGCTCGAACTCAGAGATCTGCCTGCCTTTGCCTCCTGAGTGCTGGGATTAAAGGCGTGCACCACCACCACCCGGCCCAGCCTCATTCTTTATATTACTGAATAACATGCTATTGTCTAGGTACACCACANTTTATTTACCATCTGAAGGACATTTTGATTATATCCAGGCTTGGCAGCTACGAATAAATCTACTGTAAATACCCATGTCTAGCAGGTTTTGTATGGACATAGTTTTTAATTCAATTAGCAAATATCAAAGATAATGAATACAGGATCATATAGTAAGAGTATATTTACTTTTGTAAGAAACTTAAATTTTCTTCCAAGTCTACCATTTTGCATTCCCGTTAACAATGGAGGAGATTACTATTGCTCCATGTCCTTGTCAGCACTTAGTTTAGTCTGTTTTGGATTGTAGCCACTAGTAGATTGTGGCCACTAATAGTAGTTTTTATTTGCAGTTACTTAATGACATATGGCATTGAATATCACATGTACTTATTTGACATCTGTCTACTTTGATAAGGTTCTATTCTGCCGGTTTTGATTCATTTTTAAATTGTTCTTTTATTATTTTTTACAACGTGTTTTTACAAATATTTCTCTCAATTTAAAAACTACTTTTCATTCCTTTGACATTTTCTTTTGCAAAGCAAACATTTTTAATCTGAAATTATTAGTTACTTCAGCTTCCTTTTGGTTGCTGTTAGCATGATTTATCTTTNTCNACCCCTTTCCTTTTATATGTGTCTTTTAGAGAGATTTTCTTTGCAGGTGATACATAGTTGAGATTTTTTTCCTTTATTATTTTATTTGTTATTTTATAGGAGGGATGGGGGTGTGGATGTGGGTACACATGTGCAATACACATGTAGAGGTCACAGGACAACTTTTGGAGTTTGTCCCTTCCATTCATTGTTTCTGCCACCCTGCATACTCCTGGTTAGCTGGCCAATAAGCTTCCAGGGAGTTCTGCTATCTCCACCTCCCATCTGTTTTCCTATAGAAGTGCTGGGATTATGGATGCACACCACTGGATCTGGCTTTTTGTGGGTTCTGGGAATCTAACTCAGGTCATCAGGGCTCACACAACAGGCACTTTTGCCTATCCAGTACACATGTTCCCATCGTGCATGTGGAGGTCAGAGAACANNCTTCATGTCATCAGAGTTGCTTGGCAAGCACTGTTACCCCCTGAGCCTCTCCTAGGTCCAAGGAAGATTTTTAAAACTTCACCCAATTCCCTTTTTTGTTGCCCTTTATTAACCAAAGCTACATTCCTCTTGCTATTATGTGTGGTGTGTGTGCCTGTTTGCATGTGTGTGTAAGTGCCCATGCACACGTGTATGCATGCATGTGGAAGCCTAAAGTTGACTTTAGGTGGCTTGCTCTCTATTTCTTTTTTAATTGAGACAGTCTCTCAGTTGACCCAGATCTCAATGTTCACCTAGTCTTAGCTTCAGCTTGCCCCAGGAATCTGTCTCATCCTCCCAAGTGCTGGGACTACCGGCAGCTGCTATTTCTGCTAGCTTTTTACATAGATCTTCACTCTTGATGGAGAAAGTGCTATGTCCCCTGAGCTATAAAAGGAGGAAGAACTGGATGGGCATGATGGAGCATGCCATTAATCCCAACACTCAGAGACAGGCAGATCTCTGATTTTGAGGCCAGCCTGGTCTACAGAACGAGTTCCAGAACAGCCAAGTCTGTTAACACAAAGAAACCAGATGCCCCCAAACCATGTCCTCATTATGACTTGCTTCTCCAACCTACTACACAGAGAGAATGTATATATTGATTAGTTAGTATGATGGATATAATTTTCATTATAATTTTATATCAGTTATTAAAAATATCTTAAAATAGCTCTTGGCTAAGTGAGTAGTTAGTGTTATAGAGAATTTTTAGGTTTCCAAAACTAAGATGCAGACTTAGTTCAAAGCATAAACCTCAAAATAATAGGAGGTTTTAGGACTACAGCCAGAAGACTTGGATAGGTCCCTCTGCCAGGAAGTATCTTGCGTGAGATTTATGTAAACTGCAGCAAAGAAGCAAAGTTGTCTGTTTGCTTTGCCTTTGTACACATTTCCTTCTCCTTCTAGAGTAGCATTCATTAAATTTCTTAAATGCTTTGCATGGGATTTGAAAGTTCACTGTGACCTCTGTACTGGTACATTATCAGGCACAGATGATGCACTTGGAGGGCTTTTGGCATTCATTGCCTTAGTAGCCATGGTTCAGTTTGAATCACCCCCTCCCTGATGCACCAGATGAAAGCTCATTCCCATGGGATCCGAGCCATGTTCTTGAGAATCATTTTATTTTCCAACTTACTGAACTACTTTAGAGGCCGCTGGGTTTCACTGGGCTTTTCTTCATTTCCTTCTTTTGTTGATCTTGGCCCCTTTATCTCCCACCCACTTTATTACTCATTTTGTAGGGACCCGACTGCTCAGTACACTGAGAAAATGTATCTGAAGCCATATGGGTTGAGTAATACAAACTTAAGAGAGTGGGGNGAAGAAGAAATGTGTGTTCTCTGAACTTCCTTTGTTTATGTGGTCTGTTTATATGTTGTTAAGGTTGTGCTATCCAGCTGTCTCCCTACATTTCAAAAAAATGACTAATGATNTCTTATGAACACTCTGAAAAGGGCCATGTTGACATAGTGAACGAAAAAACACTTCATTTGTTCCCTACCAAATAATGTCTCTCCTTTTGAGATGGAGCTATGCCAAAATCTTTGATTGCCAGTTTTGAGGTTCTTGAGAGGCCAATGACTTCTAGGGACACTTTTAGAAATAAATCAACCAAGTCCTTGTTAGCTTGGAGGCTATGTGACTGTTTCTTCAGTACAGCTAGGCTGTGGTATCCAACTATCTTTTTGGGGGGAGGGAACCAGGGAAAATGAACATTAGCATTGATGTTAGTAACCCTGAAAGCCCATGCTCTCATCTGGTTTTATATAATGTGAATTAAAACTTAAGTACATTTGAGTTAGGCTCATTCTAGAGAACAAGTGGAATTCTATAGTATTTGTCAGAGCNGTTCCACTATAAGTACCTTGTCGTAAGAAACTGAAAATGGTTCTCAAGCCTTCCTGCACATCACATGAATGAATGCCTTCCTCTGCCTTCTAGGCTCTATATGCCGTAATTCATAAGACAAATACAGAGAGGTTTTTTGTCACATTCAACTATTTATGGATCTTGGTCTGCTAAATAATAAATTTAGAAGTGAAATTAAGTACGGACAAGAAATAAAGCATCAGTTTTAGTGTTTGGGAAGTAAACCACTCCATTGAACATTGAGAATGCCGGTCGGTGTTCCTGCAGTTCCTTCCTATTTCCCCCTGAGCAGGATGAACACTGGCTCACTATGGCTACTGTGCTCGCCTTTAGTCACCCCTCACTGGAGCCCCTTACTAGCAGCACTGAGAGGACTGCCAAGGGCCTCCTCAGTGAATTTGCATCATTTACTTCTCAATTCGCCCACTGATTGAGGCCTTCTCTCTTGAGTGCTTTGCAGTTCCACTTAAGTGGCTGATGTTTGGGGTCACTATTGAATGTTTTGTGTGAATATATCACTTTCATGATGAATTGGCGCGGCTGCTTTTAGCTGTATGGGGTGAAGCCCTTGGTGGTAAACCTTGAAAGGGAAAAATCCTTCTCTGTAGAGATATGCTAAATGAAATTACTCTCTTTATCACTTTGTCCTTTTATCCTTGCAGCCTGATAACCTCAGGTTCCTGTGATTTATTTGTTTTCTTCAATTAAGCTGAGCTGTTTCCTGTACCCAGGTGCATGCTATTTATGTTGTGGGTTATGACAGTGAAGTGGTACATGTTTCTGACCTGGAAGTGTGGTTTCTTTGACTCAGAACCACATCAGTATGCCTTCCATCCTCTACTTCCTTTGCACTATTTCCTTTTTGAAGGGCATGGTGTGTCACCATTTAATCCAAGCATGATTTATGTGGGACTAAGAGCTGGTAATGTTGTAATAACAATATTTTATATATAGTAATACTCAAAACACTTGCTGTCTTAGCCTTTCTCTGTTTATGAAGTACTTTCATCTTAATCCCTCTCAATAACTCTGTAAGTTAAATCAGCAGTTTTGTCTGTGTCTATGCTGGTGAAATTTTAGCTTAAAGTGGTTGGTTAAATATCTTGCTCAAGGTTGCAGTGCTTTGAGGTCATTCCACCTAAAAATCCCCACAGGAAACGAATACTTTTGAAGGGGTGGGGAGAAGGTGCAGTTGGTAAAAGTACTTGCTGTGCAGGCCTCACAGTGGACCCACAGTAGAAGGAGAGCCTCTGACCTCCATGTGCGTACATGGCGCCATGTGCGCACATACACACACACACACACACACACACACACACACACACCTGCACTCACACATGTCACACAATAACAATAAATTAAAAGTTGTTTTACTTTCTTAAAGAACACTTTAGAGAATGAATAAAAGGTTTTCCAAAGCATGTCCTGCTTATTAAAAGTGGACTTGTTTTTATTTTTATTTGTGTGTATGTGTAGTGTATGTATATGTGGGGTATACACATGTATGTGCATGTACACATCTATGCATGCGTGCAGAGGCCAGAGAAGATCATCAGGTGTCCTGTTATACAGAGTGAGTTCCAGGCCAGCTTGGTCTACATAGTGAGATAGTGTCAACCCAAAGTGAAAAATAAAATAAAAAGACTAAGTTTGCTATTTCTTTTGACCTATTTCAGCTAGTCCGGCCGACCAGTAAGCGCCGTGACTCTCCTTCCTGCCCCTCTCCCAGCACTGGGTTTATATAAGTTTATATAGGTTATATAGGTTTATATAGGTATATATAGGTTTATATGGGGGGGTGTGCGTGAGTGCTGAGGATTAAACTCCTGGTCCTCTTGCTTGCACAGCTGCCACTCTTACTTACCCACTAAGCCCCCAACTTGTTTTTAGTCTGGTTAGTTGATAAAGACCGTGGTTGAAAGTCCATTAACCACAGAGTTTGAATTGATGTGTCCAAGTCAGGAAAACAACCATTTAGGTCAGTTCCTATTCTATTGCTGATGTAATAAAGCTAAGAAAGGCAGGCCCTTAAATTAGAGGAACTTGAACCAGAAGTAATTAAGCCATTAATATTTTTTTATGATTATCTCTTCCTTTCAGGGAGATGGAAAGCTTGATGACTAGTTCTACCCTGCCGCCCCTTTTTGCAGATGAAGATGGCTCCAAGGAGAGTAATGATCTGGCTGCAACTGGGTAAGCAGCTGCTTTGGGACATTAGACTTTTGCAGAGGCTTCAAAACACAGTTTCTGACAAAGTGTGAGGTGCTAACGAGGCAGTTTTATACCATAGGAGTAGAAGGTGCATTTGTCAGACTTTTCAAAGAGAGCTGTTGTAAACTGCTTTGAATGTGCTTTCAGCTGTCTTCCAGTGCTCTTGTCCCTGTAAACTGGTACAGCAGCACTGTGGGCCTGGTGCAGAGAATACCCGTCACAGGAGACACTCTAAAAATCAAATGTCCTTTCTCTGTAAGCTGCCACAGTTTTGTTTTTTTGTTTTTTTTTTCTCAAAAATTAGACTTGTGTGTGGTTTGTGCATGCATGTGAGGTGGTGGAAGTGGGATATCCACTAGTTTTTGGTCTGGGGAGTTAGCCAGCAAACCTCAGTGATCTCTCTGCCTCCACATCCTTTAGTGCTGGGGTTACAGGTATGCACAGGGCTATTCTCAGCATTTACATGGGTGCTGGGATCCAAATTCTGACCCTCAAGCACTTTTAACCACTGAGCTATCTCAAGTTCTAGCTTTTGTTATGATTCTTCTTTCAAGGTGTTTAGAAACTGGGGCAGGAGAGGTTGCTCAGTGATTGGAGCACTGGCTGTTTTTCCAGAACACCTAGGTTCAGTTCCCAGCACCNACATTCCCAGCTCAACAACCTTCTGCAACTCCAGTTCTAGGGAACCTGATGCCTTCTTCTGGCCTCAGAGGGCATTGTGTGCATGTGGTATATAGGCATACATACAGGCACAACCACCCATACACATAAAAATAAATAATTTTTTAAAAATTTTTTTACTTTATGAGCATTGTTGTTTTGCCTACATGTATGTCTGTGTGAGGGTGTCAGATCTTGGAGTTACAGATGATAGACCCCAAAAACAGGGTACTACCTTCTCGGGAAGAGGGGCCCCCAGAAACCCAGACTCCAGTCCAGTTGATGCAATGTGCAAGAGGATTTATTAAAAGAAAACAATTGTACAATTGGGCCTCCTTACTCCACAGAGCAAGAGAAGCCCCGAACTGAANTGAGTTCCAGGCCAGCTTGGTCTACATAGTGAGATAGTGTCAACCCAAAGTGAAAAATAAAATAAAAAGACTAAGTTTGCTATTTCTTTTGACCTATTTCAGCTAGTCCGGCCGACCAGTAAGCGCCGTGACTCTCCTTCCTGCCCCTCTCCCAGCACTGGGTTTATATAAGTTTATATAGGTTATATAGGTTTATATAGGTATATATAGGTTTATATGGGGGGGTGTGCGTGAGTGCTGAGGATTAAACTCCTGGTCCTCTTGCTTGCACAGCTGCCACTCTTACTTACCCACTAAGCCCCCAACTTGTTTTTAGTCTGGTTAGTTGATAAAGACCGTGGTTGAAAGTCCATTAACCACAGAGTTTGAATTGATGTGTCCAAGTCAGGAAAACAACCATTTAGGTCAGTTCCTATTCTATTGCTGATGTAATAAAGCTAAGAAAGGCAGGCCCTTAAATTAGAGGAACTTGAACCAGAAGTAATTAAGCCATTAATATTTTTTTATGATTATCTCTTCCTTTCAGGGAGATGGAAAGCTTGATGACTAGTTCTACCCTGCCGCCCCTTTTTGCAGATGAAGATGGCTCCAAGGAGAGTAATGATCTGGCTGCAACTGGGTAAGCAGCTGCTTTGGGACATTAGACTTTTGCAGAGGCTTCAAAACACAGTTTCTGACAAAGTGTGAGGTGCTAACGAGGCAGTTTTATACCATAGGAGTAGAAGGTGCATTTGTCAGACTTTTCAAAGAGAGCTGTTGTAAACTGCTTTGAATGTGCTTTCAGCTGTCTTCCAGTGCTCTTGTCCCTGTAAACTGGTACAGCAGCACTGTGGGCCTGGTGCAGAGAATACCCGTCACAGGAGACACTCTAAAAATCAAATGTCCTTTCTCTGTAAGCTGCCACAGTTTTGTTTTTTTGTTTTTTTTTTCTCAAAAATTAGACTTGTGTGTGGTTTGTGCATGCATGTGAGGTGGTGGAAGTGGGATATCCACTAGTTTTTGGTCTGGGGAGTTAGCCAGCAAACCTCAGTGATCTCTCTGCCTCCACATCCTTTAGTGCTGGGGTTACAGGTATGCACAGGGCTATTCTCAGCATTTACATGGGTGCTGGGATCCAAATTCTGACCCTCAAGCACTTTTAACCACTGAGCTATCTCAAGTTCTAGCTTTTGTTATGATTCTTCTTTCAAGGTGTTTAGAAACTGGGGCAGGAGAGGTTGCTCAGTGATTGGAGCACTGGCTGTTTTTCCAGAACACCTAGGTTCAGTTCCCAGCACCCACATTCCCAGCTCAACAACCTTCTGCAACTCCAGTTCTAGGGAACCTGATGCCTTCTTCTGGCCTCAGAGGGCATTGTGTGCATGTGGTATATAGGCATACATACAGGCACAACCACACATACACATAAAAATAAATAATTTTTTAAAAATTTTTTTACTTTATGAGCATTGTTGTTTTGCCTACATGTATGTCTGTGTGAGGGTGTCAGATCTTGGAGTTACAGACAGTTGTGAGCTGCCATGTGGGTGCCTAGAATTGAACCTGGGTCCTTTAGAAGAGCATCCAGTGCTCTTAATTCTGAATTATCTCTCCAGCCCCAAATGATTTTTTTTAATTAAAAAAAAAAAGATGCTCCAACACTTTAGCCAACTTCTTGTTTCTCCCATCACTTTTCCATGGAATCATTGGACAAACCTATAAAGGAATTCTTACCTTGAAATTCTCTGTTCCTCTTGAGAAGGGTTTTTTGTTTTGTTTTGATTTGGGTTTTTTGGTTTTGGTTTTGGTTTTTGGTTTGTTTGGCTGGTTGGTTTGGTTTTTAGANACAGGGTCTCTCAATGTAGCCCTGCCTGTCCTGGAACTTGCTCTGTAGACCAGGCTGGCCTTGAATTCAGATCCACCTGCTTTTGTCTCCCAAGTGCTGGAATTAAAGGCGTGCTCCACCAATCCTGGCTTTACTTGAGGTTTTGTTTTTGTTTTTGTTTTTGTTTTTTATCTTTTCTTGATATTTAGAAGTTGTTTGCCAAAGAAGAAATATATATATTCATTAGTAGATTCAAGTGCTAGCTAATCCCTAAGATGAATTATTTTAATATTCCTTAAAGCCCTTTAAAAAATAACCCATATTATGTAATTCTGTTTCCCTCACATTCATTTCTCAACCTCAGTAATATCTCTCTGCCTTTTGACCTCACTGCTTAAATGAAATTGTTCCCCAAGACTTTTCTAAAGGTTGCCTGGTTACTAGATTAATTCATTCAGGAAAAGTGTTCAGTGTGGACAGGCAAGGTGGCGCATGCCTTCAAGGTCAGCATTGGGAAGCAGAGGCAGGCAGATCTCTGTGAGTTCAAGTCCAGCAAGGGCTACATAGTAAGATCTTATCTCAAAACAATGTTGTTGTTGTTTTTC
Source organism: Neotoma lepida (assembly GCA_001675575.1). Lineage (NCBI taxonomy): Eukaryota > Metazoa > Chordata > Mammalia > Rodentia > Cricetidae > Neotoma > Neotoma lepida. Next base: position 109,214 of record LZPO01087152.1, read on the forward strand.
CAGTTGTATACCAGAGAGTGTTCACTCCTGTAGATCAGGAAGCAAAGGTCAAAAGAAATAGCAAACTTAGTCTTTTTATTTTATTTTTCACTTTGGGTTGACACTATCTCACTATGNAGACCAAGCTGGCCTGGAACTCACTCTGTATAACAGGCTATCCTCAAACTTTAGGCACTCCTTCTGTCTCTGCCTCCAGAGTGCTGGAATTACAGGNATGGGCCACCTCTTTGGCCTTTTTGATTTTGGTTTTGAAGTTTTCAAGACAGAGTTTCTCTGTGTTAACAGCTCTGGCTATCCTGGAACTCACTCTGTAGAGCAGGCTGGACTCGAACTCACAGAGATCTGCCTGCTTCTGCCTCCCAAGTGTTGTGATTAAAGGTGTGCAACACCATGCCTGTCTATTCTTCGTCCTTTTGTAGCTCAAATTCTGACAGAAAAATGGNACACTAAACAGGCTAAGTTAGTAGAATGCCTGCCATGTGGATAGGAGCTACAGATTGAGAAACAAAGTAGGAAGGAGGGACTAGGAAGAGTTAGGAGTACAGTTTTAGACAGTAGACAAGAAAGCATTTAATGAGAATATGATTTGAGTAATGTGCTCCCTCGCCAAAAGAAGTCAGGTCACTCACACGTTATTATCTAAGGAAGATTTTTATGGGCAGAGGCAGCAATCAAAGCAAAAGCTTGGAAGTAAGGATGTCTCTTACTTTGCAGAAATAGCCAGAAGGGCAGTGTGACTAAAGCAGCAGATTGAAGGGTGAGGGGCAGCAGAGAACTCTATGGGTGCTTCTTTATTGTACCAATGAATTGCCTTGAGGTCTTATTAAAATGAAGATTCTGATTTAGAAAATCTAAGGTAAGGCCAGAGATTCTGTGTTTCTAACAAGCTCGCAGGTAATGCCATAGATGCTGACAGGCCCATACTCTGAGTGGAAAGGGCCGTATGTAGGANCATAAGATCTTTTAACCTTCACTCTAAACACTGGAGGGTTTGAACAGAANGGTAAGATTTGACTGACTCCTTAATAATCTGTTGTGCTGCCAGTGGGCCGAAGGGAGCCAGGGCTGGAGCAAGGAGACATGATCGTCTGAAGAGCATCACTCACAGCCTTGACAAGAGCATTTTTGGTGAGATTGTGAAGGGGAAAAAACCTCATTGGAGTGTGTTTCTAAGATGTGGGAATGAAGTTAGTGAGAAGTAGAGAATTGTAGATGTATTTTGATAGTAGACCAAACAGGATTTGACTGCGAAACCAGATGAGCAATGTGAAAAGGGAGAAAAGGACAACGACAATTTCAAAGCTTTGGCATCACTGCTGGAAAGATGGAGTCACCACTCACTTAGATGGGGGAACTGAACAGTTAGGGGAGGGAAGCTTGGTCAGGAAACTATAAAACTGAGATGCTTGTTAGAGCTCTAAGCTGGGATGTCAATCAGGCAGTGTCATACCAGGTTCTGACATTCCAGGAGGTTAGGCTAGAAAGAAAAAGTTGAGCTCATCAGCATCTAGCTAGTATTAACGCCATGAGACTAGATAAAAATCGCCAAATGAATGAGCAGTGTGTGGAGAGGGAGGGGGAAGACACCTAAAGAGCCTGAGCTCTGGGAGACTCCAGCATTTAGAAGACAGACAGGGAAGGAATAGTAAGCCACAATCACAGTGAGAGCTGAGAGGCAGCAGAATAAACAGACACACAAGGGGGCTAGAACTGATGGCTGTCGCAGCTCCTTCTGGTAGATTAGATCAGGACTGAGAAAGGACATTGGATTTCACAAGATATGTACTGGTGGCCTAGATAAGAATTGCAAGCTTGTATCTCCTCTGGAATGCATTTCAGAGAGGATGGGAGAAAATTGAATTCAGCTTGTATGACCCGCTCTTTCTAGAGCGTTAGTGGTTGAGGGCAGGAAAAAATAAAGACCTTCACTGGAAGTTAGGTAGAGATGGTGTCTTTCTTTTGTTTTCTTTTGATTTAAGAACTATACAAGCACATTTTCAACAGAGTATACCAATCCCATAGAAAGACCTGTGACGCCAGACAGGGCAGAATTGCTGAAAATCTGTCCTTAAGTAGCCAGGGAGTGAGATCACGGGTGGAAATTGAAGGGTTGTTGGCTTTAGCTAGGAGCATGCTTAGTGGACATCTGTGACTACTCCCTTGAGATAACTGCCCATATCTATCAGGAATTTGTGGGATTGCTGTTCTTTCCCAACCTGATGTGCATATTTTGCTGAAAGAAAAATATTTGAAACTTAGGAAGTTTTAAACTGATGACAGTTGGAATGAGTGATGGGGAAAGCAGATCTGAAACAGCCAGATTAATTGAAATATTTGCAAAATAATGCCTGCTAAGATCAAACTAGATCTCAGTATCGTTTTTTTCCCTTAGGTATTTATTTTATGTGTATGAGTGTTTTGCTGCATGTATGTTAGTGCACCCATGCATACTTGGTGCCCAGGTAGATAAGAAGAGGGCATTGAATACCCTGAAATTGGAATTAAGCATGGTTGTGAGCCACCGTGTTGGTGCTGGTAAGGAACCTGGGTCCTCTGTAAAAGCATAAGTGTTCTAAACCATTGGGCCATCTCTCCAGCCCTAGGGACACTGCATTTTAAAGAACATGGTTAATGTTGACATCCATAGCTGCTTTTTTAACATACACTTATTAAAGGACCTCAACAATCTAGAAACCTCCTATATAAAATCATTGATATGTCTCCTAGAAAAACTCAGAAAAGTATCATTTCTTTCATCTACAGTATAGTTTGCATCTGCTTTCGTTCATTGATATTTGTTCCCATAATTCCACTGAAACTATATTCCCCTAAAGCTGCCTAACCTTCAGGGATCCAAATCTAACAGAATGTTTTTAGCATATCTATTTGTTTTTGTTTTTGTTTTTTTTTAACAGTGTCTTACTTGGTAGCCTGGCTGCCTTGGAACTGTCTATATGGACCAGGCCAGCCTTGAACTCACAGAGACCCACTTACCTTGCTTCCCAAGTGCTAGGATTAAAGGCATGCCCCACCTCACCCAGATAGCCTGAAGTCTCCCTGTCCTTTCTCTTATAGTGTTCTCTTAATTCTTGAGTCTCCTTTCCTAATATTCTTCCCAGAGCCTTTCTGGAGAATACCTAGCAATTGTTCCCCTGGACTGCTGCCTTGCAGCTCTTGTACCATATATATATATATGTTTTATATATATTCTTTCATACATTACACCCCAACTACAGTTTCCCCTCCCTCCACTCTTTCCAATCTCCCCCTTCCCTTCTCCCTGAGATCCATTCCTCTTCCATTTCCCTTCAAAAAAGAGCAGGCCTCCCAGGGGTATCAACTGAACANGGCATAACAAGTTACAATAAGACTAGGCACAAACCCTCATGTCAAGGCTGGGCAAGGAAAACCAGTAGGAGAAAAAGGGTCCCAAGAGCAGGCAAAAGATTCATAGACATTCCCACTTCCACTGTTAGGAGTCTCACAAGAACACCAAGCTACACAACCGTAACATATATGCAGGGAAACTAGCTCAGACCCATACAGGCTTCATGATGGTCCCTTCAGTCTCTGTGAGCCCCTATGAGCCCTGCTTCGTCTATTTAGAGGGCCATGTTCTCCTGGTATCCTCCATCCTCTCTGACTCCTACAATCCTTCCTTTCCCTCTTCTGAAGGGTTCCCCAAGCTCCACCTAATGTTTGGCTGTGAATCTCTGCATCTGCTCCCATCAGTTGCTGGATGGAGCCTCTCTGATGATGATTGGCCAGGCTCCAATCTTTGAGTTATAGCAGAATATCATTAGGAATCATTTCATTGACTTTTTTTTTTTTACCAGTTGTGCTTGGTTCTATCCTACATCTCTGGGCCATCCAGGCAGGGTCAGGCGTGGGCTCCCTCTCGTGGTATGGGCCTCAAGTTGGACCGATCATTGGCTGGCCACTCCAAGTTCTATGCAACCATTACCCAATCACATCTTGCAGGCAGGACAAACTGTAGCTCAAAGGAAAGTTTTGTGGCTTGGTTGGTGTCCCAGTCCCACCTCTAGAAGCCTTGCCTGGTTACAGAAGATGGCTGGTTCAGGCTCTGTGTCCCTCCTTCTGTATCTCAGGACATGTTTTCCAGTTGTCCATAGGATATCTCCACTTAATTATGCATAAGAATTTCAAGCTCACCATCTCATCTGTGTGTCTTCTCATCCATATGCCCTATTCTGTCCATGATTGGTAGTAAGTTCCTAATCACCTGCTAGAAACCTCGGAATTACCTTGGACTCTTGCTTTTCCTTCACTATTTATGCTCATTCACTCATTAAGTTCTCTCCGATNGCTACCTTTTGTGTCTCTTAGCTTTTCCTCCTCTGTTCTTTGTTCTGCTTGTGTTTAATCTCCTTTGTTTGTTGCATAGCTCTTAATTGGACTCTTTCTTCTCTGAGACCTTGTTCTTTCTGCATAGGATGATGATGTCTACCTGATCAGTGCCTATTCGTCTTCCAAGACCTCCTTTGTGAAATTTTTCTTAGCAGCTTCTCCACATATTGAAAATTCATCTGACCCTCTCCAGTGCTCCTTTGATACTTTCTATAAACATCTATTGCAGTACTTATATTGCATTGTGATTGTTGCTGAGTGTATATTATTTCAGAGTAATAACCAATTTTACAGTAATACAATTTTACAGTAATAACAATTTTACAATGTTACAGTATTACTCTATTATCCATTTTCCTGCCTCTCTTACCTTTCCAGTACCTCCCTTAGAAAAATAAATAACTTACTAGCATATGCAAGTCTAAGACTCAATCATCCATCATCTTGTACCCTCCTTCTCCACTTTTTAGAAGAACTCACCAGGAATGGGTTATTGGAAGGAGAATAGTATAACTGCCTAACATTTATACTTAGGCTATGGTTGTAGCTCAGAACAGAACACTTGTCTAGCATATGTGAGGCTCTGGGCTTGATCTCCAATACTTCACAAAAAAATTGTGTTTAAACTTACTGTAATAGTCAAATGATCTGATTGTTAATCTATAATCAAGAAATTATAGCCTATATTATATTCCATAAGAGTTATTCCTATGCTCTTTAAGAAATGGCTCTTTTATGATAAGGGCCAAAGTGCCTGGACAACCCTATTCCTATTCATCTGGTCCATTACTAGTGTTTCCTCCATCACGAGGGAAACACATGATAGGTAACATATAAAAGCCAGGCTCTGTTGCATGCTCAGAGTTAAAACATGAAGTCTATGTTGGGAGGAGAGGTCATTGTTTTGGACTGAGATTAGATAGTTTTGCTAGGAAATGTCTACAGAAACATCATTATATTTTATACAGATTGCTGTGTTAAAAGTAATTCAAGTACTGACATGTGCTTTTGCTGGCAAGAAAGTTTGTCTTCAGCCTGATAAGAGGAGCTTTTGCTGCTGTCCATACTAAACTTACGTTCTTCTGCCTGTTGCTCAGGTTAACACACCCCGAGGGTCCATACGGCAGTACAACCACATCTTCCACCAACAACCCAGAATTTGTGGAGGATCTCTCCCAGGGCCAGCTACTTCAGAGTGAGTCTTCCAATGCTGCAGAAGGCAATGAGCAGAGGCATGAAGATGAGGTAAGCTAAAATCTCCTGTCACTGTCCTTTGGAGCTTCCAAAGCAATGGCATACAAGGGGCTGTTGAGTGAAGTGATTGCCACCTCATGTCTTAGTTTCCTGGGCTGACACTTGCCCCGTTTTCTCACACCTAGCTCTAGTTATACCTAGGCATATCAGTGGTTTTAATGACATAGAAACAAATAGAGTCTCTTTATCCTCACTCTAACTAAATGTAGCTACCTCTTATGAAATGTTCCACTGTGCTCAGGAATTGTTTTGTTGTGTTATTTTTGTTTTTACTTATTGTTGTTATTGCTATTTTGATATAGGGTCTCAAGTCACCCAAGCTGCATGCTAGTATTGCAGATGTGCCCACTGTGCTCAGCCTTGACAAGCATTTGTTTTGTGAATAAGTGATTTAATTAAGTAACTACTGAGAGGTCTTCATGCCCTTGTTCATGCCCTGCAGCACAAAGTCACATGTATCAAAGGATTCAGACTGCTTAATGACTCCTTCTCCCTCCCATAGGGTCCATCTTCCTCTAAATCACACAAAGATTCAGTATGGGCGTGAGGAGTCATGTCCTTGTTGGACCTCCAAACTTCCTTATAGGTGACTGATCTCCTTGCACTCTTTTTATTTTAAGACAAAAAAGAATAGCATCATGGATTTTTGTCTTTTATGTGGAAAGACTAGCTTGGTCATTTACCCCATTAGCATTCTTAAAGATAATAATGAATGCTAGCAGCTTTTCACTGACTTATGTGTTTGTTGTGGGGGGTGTTGAGGGGTGTTTATGTGGGTGTATAATGCTGAGGATTCATGCTAAGTACATTTCCACTGAGCTACGTCTCTTGGCTCCTTAGTAGCTTCATGTTCCTAGGTTTCCAAAAAAATAAAACAAAAACTGGAAACCTAACCTCTAATATACTGTTTGCCAAAAGGAGGACTATCACCATTCACGTAGATTTGGAGGAATGCAGTACTGCAATTCATACATAGATGCTTTTGTCTCTTTTTGAACCTTGTTTACCTTTCTCTTTGAAATAAGAATTCCTGTAACCATTATACATTAACTGATAGACTAGGTATTTTTTAAATTATGGAGCAAAAATATGATATGCTTAGGTCTCATTTAGAAGGCCAAGAAGTAAGGTTGTGGTAAAATATCAGTGGCACTGCAGTATCATTTTTTGTCTAAGCATTTTAAAAGTTGGTTTGATCTGATTTTTCTAAACTCAGTATATAAAGACTTCTTTCTCTAAAAATAACAACAAAAAGCCGTATGACTTTATGAAACATATATCTTAAGGAACAAATCATCAGGCCGAAGAACTTGTCTTCATTTTAGATATGTTACTGATATTCTCCTGAGACCTAAATATTAATTTAAATATCTGTATGTATTTGCTATGGGAAATTAACTGATCTTTAGTATCAGTAAGGCACATTTTCATGAATTATTTTTAATCCCCCATGCTGCAGCTCTTCTTTCACTTGGTGCTTGTGACATCTTATTCTGGTCTCCTGTGACAGCGTCTGCTTCTCTGGCACAGTGCTGAGTGTGCTGCTGAATTTCTCATGCAGAAATCCCTGTCAGGAAGTGTAGAGGAAGGCCAAAGCTTGCATGATCATGGCACCCCATTCTCATCTCCTGAGATTAGCACCAAAATAGCCCTTTATACACCAACGGTGGTGATGCATGCCTGAAATCCCAGCACTCAAGAGGCTGAGGCAGTAGGATCGCCATGAANTTGAGGGTGCACTGACATACAGAGTGAGTTTGAGGCTACTTGTGCTACCTAAAGAGACCCTGTTTCCAAAAATAAATTTTTTCTTTTTGGTTTTTTCAAGACAGGATTTCTCTGTTTAGTCCTTGCTGTCCTGGAACTCACTTTGTAGACCAGGCTGACCTAGAACTCAGAGATCCGCCTGCCTCTGCCTCCCGACTGCTGGGATTAAAGGCAAGCACCACCACCATCCAGCTCCAAAAATAAAAATTTTAATAGCCCTTTTTTTCCCTAGTTTGTATACAATGCCTTAAAGCAGTGGTTCTCAACCTTCCTAATCCTGTGACCCTTTAANGTGGCTCCTCATGTCATGGTGACTCCCAATCATAAAATTATTTTTGTTGTTATTTCATAACTGTAGTTGTGCTACTGTTGTGAATNGTAATGCAAGCATCTGATATTCAGGATATCTAATATGCAGCCCCTGTGAAAGGGTCCTTTGACCTCCAGAGGGGTCTCGACCCACAGATTTAAAACTGCTGCCTTAAAGAATCTATAGTTGAAACATCTGAAACTCCATACTTAGCGTGGCAGTCTTTTGTACCTGACTGATCTGGGGAGCTTTGAACATCCAGGGCCTTACAGGAAAACGCAACTCAGATCCTCTTTGATGTTGGTGTTTGTTATTATTGTTGATGGGTTACTTGAGTGATTATTGTTTGTTTTTTGTTTTTCGTTTTGCTTTGTCTTATAGCAAAGAAGTAAACGAGGAGGTTGGTCCAAAGGGAGAAAAAGGAAGAAACCTCTCCGAGACAGCAATGCACCCAAATCCCCCCTTACAGGATATGTTCGGTTCATGAACGAACGTAGAGAACAGCTTCGAGCAAAGAGACCAGAGGTCCCATTTCCAGAGATCACAAGGATGTTGGGCAATGAGTGGAGTAAGCTGCCTCCTGAGGAAAAACAGGTGATGGTTCTTGCTTCTGGTCCTTTGCTTAATTTATTATATCTCAAAAATGATTTGGAGGCTGGAAAGATGNCTCAGTGGTTAAACTCACTCACTGTTCCTCTAAAGAACGGGAGTTCATTTCCCAGATCCCATGTCAGAGGTTGACAACTGCCTGCAGCTTCAGCTTCAGCTGATCCCACAGCCTCTTCTGGCCTCTACAGGCACCTACATAGATGTGACATATATTCATACTG
>LZPO01087152.1:117877-133106 GCA_001675575.1 Neotoma lepida
TTAAGAAAAATTCTTCAGTTGTGTCGCAGTACTCAGGGGGCTGGGGCAAAAAGAGCGCAAGTTCAAGGCCATCAGGGCTACAGAAAGAATTTAAGGCTAACCCAAGCAACTTAGCTAGAGAACACCTTAAACTAAAGAAAAATGCAAAAGGGTTTGAGTGGTAACTTAGAGCAGAGCACTTGTCCACCTCACATGGGCTCTGGGTTCAATCTCCAGTACTGCAGGAGGCAAGTGAGAAGACACCCTGTTATAAGGAAGATGTTGAGACCTGGAGTAGTAAACAGGCTACCAGTGCCACCCACTTAGCTATTGCCAGACTGCTGGCCTGTGTACTGGGATTGAGAGCATGAACCCTAAAATCGATGTCTGCAGTCTCAGACGTTTGCAAATGTAATTAACTAAGGAGAGGTCAAACTGGTTCAGATTGGCCCTGCTCCAATGACGTGTTCATAGAAGGAGAGAAAGAAGACAGGTACCATGGAGAGGGGCATATAAAGAGGGAGNCAGAAACAGGAATTATGTTTCTATAAGGCCAGGAACAGCAAAACCACCAGGAACTCAATGGGGAAGGAGAAAAAGACCAGACCAGAAGGATCCTTGCAGCTNTTCTCTCTAGCGCAGTGAGTAGAAGCTGTTGAAAGGTTTGTTGGAGGGTTGGGAGCAGAAAGGACTCTAGAATCCACCCCCAACCAAAGCAGCTACATTATTTGATGTGTGTACTGAGTTCACAGAAGAATGTTTTGAAAAGTGGTTCAATATTAAGAAATTAAGAAATCTATCAAAGTAATATATTCCATTGAGCTAAATGAAAGTCATGAATAAAAATGAGGTGAAAAAAATCATTTGCCAAAATTTTTCAATTCACATAAGAATTTTATTTAAGAAAAAGATCTTATTGCTTTACCAATTGTTTTAACTGAAGTTCTAGCAAATGTAACCACTACAGAAGATAAAGCAGAACTGTTTGATCCCTCCTCTAAGACAGAAACTAACCGTGTTGCCAGACTGAAAGGAGCACCCCTTTGTTAGAGAGATTGGAGGGGAATTATGCACAAGATAGCCTGCATGGGGTAAAAGGCCACTGCAGCAAAGGCATGATGGTGACTGGTGCTGACAGGCTTTGCACTAAAAGCCCCCACTTCCCGGCATCTGAAAGATCTATATTTCCTTTATGTCTTAAACTCTTTTATGGCTTGCACTCTTTAAAATGGATTCCAGAAAGACTAAAACCAAATTGAAAAATACTGTCTTGGGAATTAATTGAATTCAAAATTTTTCAAAGATGAGATTAAATTTCAATTTGAAACTTTGTGTTTGTGGTAAGCAAGNTAATAGAAAGCAGTTTATAACAAGGGATCATCAGCTGGACATGNCAGGTTATTCTTTTCTTTATCTTTATTTCAAAGTTAATGCATGCTCCAGGTTTATTTTTTCTGGTATTTGCAAGTGTGTAAACGAAAAGCGAAGTAACAGTAGTTGTCTAATGATAACCGCTGTCGGCTGATTAGGACAGAGTTTTGTGTGTGTTTGATCAACTTTTTATTTTGAAATAATTTCAAATGCACAAAAAGTTACAAGCATAAAAGTAGTACAAAGAACATCCAGAAATCCTAAGCCAGCTTCTCCTATTACTAACATATTGGTCCCTTTTCTCTGTTCACATGTTCGGTCTTTAATACACACACATACACAATTTTTTTCCCAAATTATTTAAAACTAAGTTACATATATCCTGGCCTTTTATCCCCAGAATACTTTCATATTTCCTAAGAATAGAGATCCTCTGTTACATAACTGATAAAGTCATGAAGTTCATAGTTTTATGCTAATATAATGCTGTACTCTACACTCAGACAGTGAAGTCAACAGCATCCCTTCAGACAGGTTTTAAGCTAATACCAAACTGTGTTTTAGTCAAATATTTGTAATTCTCTTCAGGCTGTTTCCACAGCATTGCTTTGTCTTTATAAGTTATGCCTTGATGTTCTTAGAGAATATGAACCCTCTGTCTCCCCAAACCTGACCCCTCCTTCCCGCCCACCCCGCCATGTGCCTTTTTGTTTGTTTTTACTTTTCAGGAAACATTCTTCATTTTCTGTTTGTCTGGTATTTCCTGATGATTAGATTGATGTTCTGAATTCTTGTTCAGAATAGATGATATGTACTGCTCAGAGTATCACGTATGCAGGCATACCATGTCCTTTATTACTTATTTGTAATGCTAATTTTTNGGGCTCAGTAAATTTTTCCTTATAATTCATTAGTAATACATGGAGAGATATTTTTAAGATATGTGTAATTTGTTTCACAAGAAAAAAATTCCATAATGCTGATATCACATGCCTTAACCCCAGCACTCAAGCAGGTGGATCTCTTAAAAGTTCAAGACCATCTACATAGTAAGTTCCATCCAGGCCAACAAGGATGAGACCTTGTCTCAAAAAAGAAAAGAAAAGGAGAAAGATCTATGTGATCTGAAGAGAAACCAGAGCCAGGCATGGTGACACAAACCTTTAATTCCAGCACTTACGAGGAGAGGCAGGAGGATCCCTGTGTGTTCAAGGCCAGTTTGGATTACATGAGTTCTAGAACACCCAGGTCTATGTAAAAAAACAAAAAAACAAAAAAACAAAAAAAAACAAACAAACAAACAAAAAAAAACCCCTGTCTCAAGAAAAAAACAGAAAAGAAAGAAAAAGAAAAAATTTCCCCTAGACTTAATATCTATAGATAAGTTTCACCTTATCTAATCTTTATCATTATGTTTACAAAGTGATAATTTTTCCAACTCCAGCACCCCACACAGTTACCAGTTGGCCCTAAGCTTGCTGATCTACACAGGGGCCTTACTCTTCCCTCCTCTTGAACATTTGCTTATATTCTGTTTATTACTGGTATGATCATAAATAATTCGTGTCATAAATTTATTTATGGTCTGAGTGTCTTTTTTCCAGCAGTTTATAATTTATTTCCATACTTAATTATTTGTTCCTTAAATTGTCCCAGTCAATCCCTTATATATGCAGTGGGGGGCAAGATTTCTAACATAACCTCTGACTCTGGTTTATTCATTTATAGGCAGCACCTTTTATACTTTCTTATACCTAATTTGATGAATGAAATGGACAAGGCATTATAGCAAAACAACTCTGGAGATCAATGGACTTTTTTAAATAATTAATAGCACAAAATGATCAAAGAATAGAGCTAAAACTCTCTTAGAATAGTCTCTTTTAGGCCCATAGGATGAGATCATTCTTTTCATGTTCTCCAGCTTTAGTGTTCCATGCATCTGGCTTTTAAAAAAGCCAATGGATGTATGAGATCATTCCCGCAAAATGAGTGGAGAGTAGAGAAACACACTAATATTTCTTCCCTTCCCCTGGGAACATGTGCCTATATGGGGTTCAGACCTCTGAAGAACTCTAGTGGCCCTGTGAAATTCTATCCATAAGGCTAGGGAGATGGTTGACTGTAATCTTCATGAATGTTTTATGATGGTGCTCTCAATAGAACTTACCTTTGTTAAACGCGGAAAGACAATACACAGTCTAGAAAGTCAATCACTCATTTATTTATTCTCTAAATGATGTGTTTTATTTATTTATTTTATGTGTGTATGTACATGTGCAGAGGTCAGGACAACTTTCAGACACCAGTTCTCTCCGTCAACCAGGGATCAAACTGAAGCTGTCAGGGATGGTAGCAAGCACCTTTACCTACTGAGCCACGTCACTAGCCCTTGTTTATTTTATGATTGATTTTATTCTATACCTATGTCTGCTTTCAGATTCTCCTACAGCATACTGACTGTATACTTTTTTCATGTTTTAATTGTACTCTTTTCTTTTAGAAGTAATTGATATTTCACCTAACATCTCCGTTTCTTGAAAATAATCTCACACTTCTTTTCTAGCGCTACCTTGATGAAGCAGACAGAGATAAGGAGCGTTACATGAAGGAACTGGAGCAATATCAGAAGACCGAGGCCTACAAGGTCTTCAGTAGGAAAACCCAGGACCGTCAGAAAGGCAAATCTCATAGGCAAGGTATCAGAACCAAGTACAGTTTGTCATACATGGTGGAATGTTCTGAATCCAACTGTTAAGGTGGCAAATATGAAAGATGTGTTTCTGTCATTTCTCTGTTATCTTATACTCACTTACAGATGTCACCTTAGAATTGTACCAAAATCACATCATTCTCCTTTTGACATTTTGATTGGTNTTCTGTATCTAAGATCAACAATCTGGCTCATGCACCAAAAATATTAATACCTACCTGCCTTTCTTTGTCTATTTTCCAAGTTCGGCGTTTCTCTACCTTTAAACAAGTCTGTCTNCTAAATCGTGGAGCTAATGCCCTAACACTTCTAAGCCTTTTCTGTGCTATTCCTCTCGGCCTCCATGATCCTCTTCATTCTACTGTTTATCCATGCATGAATTCAAAAGGAGATCTATTGAGCTGCTTCTGTTAAAGTACCNGACTCTCTTGTAGGGATTGAGGGGATGATAGTGAATGAGACAGCATCTCTGTCTTCCCGGGATCTTTTCTCTGTTGAAATGGTACATCACATCCTCACAAGTCTTACTCCAGTTCCCCTCTCCACGAAACACTGCCAAAGGCACACCACCCACACTGGTCTGTCATCCCTCAGCCATAGCAGCTTCTCCACACGTCACATCTAGGCTGCTAAAACCTTTGGCATGTGTTTCCTACCCCCTCTCACACCTGTCCTCTCAAAGGTAAGAACTGTCTGCTATTTTCTTAGGCCTAATTGTGTGATCTGTAGGTGTGGGGTTCCATTTAACTTTGGTTGACTGGCAGTTAATAATGTCATGAATGAAAATATCATATGTTGTGAAAGTCCACAGATACCAGCAAGTTTTGTGGTTGGCACAGTCTTATACTTGGGTTTTGCTATTGTTTATTTTTCAATTTAATGTTTTCTTTATTCTTTCGTATTTTTAGATGCAGCCCGACAGGCCACTCACGATCATGAGGTAATTAGCCTTCTTTCTGCATTCACATATATATTTAAAATAATGTTGCTGTTTGAAATACTGTTACTTCTTTTTNTTTCCATGAATGGTACAGAGTTTTTTAATCCCATAATTCAGACTGAGTTGCTTTGNCTCAAGGGTTCTTAACATATGGTAGACACTTATGTCATGAATCTGCCTTTGAACTACAGTCCCTAACCCCAATCTGTTCCTGTAGTCTAAGAATTTTATTAATTTTAAATGCCAAGAAATGGTTGGAATTCAGAGTAAGACACAGAAATGGAAGCCAGTTAGAGGCAGCAACTTGGCTGTAGTTTATCGTCAACAAATGCTGTCGTCCCACTTCAGAAAGGTGTTATTTGGGAACTCCAGCATTTGGTTAAAATGATCCTCAGCTAGTCAGTAGCACACAGTGACTGAAGCTCAGATCCTGAACCTCCTTTCCCATCCTCATCTCACTGGCCTGTGCTTATTTATTGGCCTCTTCCTTCCCTCNGGGTTGCTTCAGCCCCGACAGTAGGACTTAAGCCTGTATTTGTGTGTGTGTGTAATACATAAGCTTGTATGTTTGTTTGACTATGCTGCTTTTATATGCTTCAGATATAGATGTTAAATATATGGTTACCAAAAAAAAATAAAATCTGTGGTCACCCCATGCTTTAAAATATCAGGGACTCATCTTTGCTTACCAAATCATATTCAAACACAGCAGTCGGGGTCTTCCTTAATTAGTCCCAACTTCTCATTTCAAGCACCTTAGAAATATTTACTGCTCACCGTCTTCCAGGTGCTGCTGTCCTCTGCCTTGTGTCTGTGTTCCTATTGTTCTTTTCACAGGAGAGTCTCCTTCCTCGTACATTCTTCTCCCCATCTTCCTATTTCTGCCTCCCAAAGTTGAAGTCATCCTTCAAGTCCTATTAAGTTCCATTTCCTCCTTAGCTCCTTTTATTTCTTCTAGCTTGCTTTAACCTCAAAGTTGTAATGCTTCTCCCATATAGTTAGCTGAGCTGGCCTGGTCTAGATCTTCCAAGCACTTCTGTTGTTCACATTATGGATTATGTATGATCTCCCTGAGAGGGCACACCTGATCTATTTTCTACCTTTCTATCCAATGCCAGGCCACCTAGCATGATGCTCTTGCATGGAGAAGGTATTCTGTAAAAACTTAATTTTCCTGTAAGAATCCAAAGACGACTGAAAAGCAGTGAGAATTTAAACAAAATGGTCTTCAAGCTAGGAGATGGCTCAGTCTGTACAGTGCTTACTCTGCAAGCACGAGGGCCTGAGTTAGATCCCCAGCATCATGTCAAAAACTGTGTACAGTGGTACGTGCTTGTAACACTAGCTCTGGGGAGGTAGAGAAGATGGGTAGATCTCTGGGTAATGGTAGCNACCCAGCCTAGCCTGATTGCCAAGTTCCAAGCCAAAGAGAGACTCCATCTCAAAAAACCATAGTGACTGGCTCGCTCTTAAGGGTGACACCCAAAGTTGGCCTCTGATGTTCACATATGCTATGGTATTTGGAATATTTCAGCAGTAAGAGTGAGCTAATAAAAAAAATGTGTCTTATAAAATACCCAAAACATCATGGATTCTAAATACATACTTATTTCTCTAAAAGGAGTGTAATAGGCTTCTAATAGAACAGACTTCTAGTCCATCTTANAATACTAAGGCCTCAGACATATTCTCAGCTGCCCCATTTTGCCAGTGAGGGAGGTGACTTGTCTAGGATAAGAGAGTTTATTCAACTTAAGTTAGAGGGGGCTAGAGAGATGGCTTAGCAGTAAGAAGCACTGGCTGCTCTTGCAGAGGGCCTGGCTTCAATTCCCAGCACCCACATGGCAGCTCACAAATGTCTATAACTCCAGTCCCAGGAAAGCCCTCTTCTGGCCTCTGTAGGACCCAGGTACACATGTGATACATGGTCATACATACAAGCAAAACACCCATACACATAAACGTAAACTAAATTTAAAAAAATAAAAAGTAGGAGGCAGTAGAGTAGCTTCCTGCATCCCAGTTAGCCACTATTGACAACACAGTGCCATGCTACATGGAATAAACTAGACGCTGTTGAAAGCAAACCTGAGAGGTCAGTCAGATGCTAGTGAAGACAGATTTACCAGTTTCCAAATAATAAAGAGGCTAATTTTATTTCTAAATTGACTGAGATTCCCTAAGTCATTGTTGCCTGGACAGAAGCAGCAGAGTGCATTGGAGAGCTGACAGATGCTCTCCTGGAAGCCATTCTGCATAGCAGAAGGCACTGCATGCCGGCTCGTGATAATAAGAATGGTCCTCAAGTAAAAGGCACTTGAGAGATGCATGGGATGCTCCCTGTAGTTCTGGCCCTAAGCCTGGACCTAAATCACAGGCTGAAATAGACTACTATCAGAGAGCCCTCTGTTCTTTTTCCTTCCACTCGGTGAGTGTACAGAATGAAAATCCAAAGTGAAGAATATTCTTGTCTTCTCAGATCAAAATCCAGCCCACTGCTGGGCAGTGGNGGCGCACTCCTTTAATCCCAGTACTCGGAAGACAGAGGCAGGCAGATCTCCGAGTTCATGGCCAGCCTGGTCTACAGAGCGAGGGAAACCCTGTCTTGAAAAGCGGGGGGGGGGGGGGGGGAGACTAGGTGCAGGAGTTAATGAGCTGTACTCTCTAGAAAGTGTCTTCATCTCATATGAAGACTGAGCTAGAAACAATAATTTTGTTTAATTTGTGAAAAATGACAAAATGACACTCAGCCTGAACAAATTAGACCCTTTCAAGGAGGAGGTAATCAAATCCTTATCATTTAATCCCTTGAGCAGTCCTTAGAGCACTTAAGCATATCCAAGCCCCCAGGAGGAGCCTCTCTGTGCCGAGTAATGTTCTCAGTAATGGAGGCATGCTGGTGGCTTTTATTACCACTCTTCCTTTAAGTAGAATGTCTCTGTTGCATTCAGAGACTGAACAGTTTCATTTAATTGCTTTAATGTTTATATTTTGTACTCTAAGAATCTATACCAAGGGGCAGTGTATATTGCACCTGGCTGCTNTTAGCCTCTGCCCTTACATAATGAGCTGGGTTTGGACTGTTCTGGCAAAGAACGAAATGGAATTACCATTCTGAGGAGAGTAAAGACCTTGAGAAAGGCCCTTTGTGCCATGGTCATGGGAGCCAAGCAACCCCTTATCATTCTGAATGGCAAATACTGGGACCCATGGTGAGGTCACTGTCAACTGAGCAGGAAATTAAATAAGGTAAGAGAATTGAAGTTACAAGGCTCTGTCCTAAGTCATTGGTAGAGTTAGGATTGGATTTACAGTACTGTGTGCATGTTGGGATTGTGTGTCATGAGTTTCCTGTCACAACCAAGTAATAAAGCATACAGTAACCCTGCAGTCTATAGACAGCTACTGGAAATGTGGCTAAGATCCCCTTAGGAACCAGTCTTTCTTGCCCATACATTAATTAGTTCTCAGTGAAATCCACTAGGTAGGAACTGTCTTGGGGGAGAAGTGTGCATGTCAAAATGTGGTGCTTTTGATGGTAATCCTGCTGTTTATTTTTTAATTGTTCTAGAAAAAAGTTACTTTCCTCCATTAGGAAAACAAAAGAATGTGGTAAAATTAAGCACTCTGAAATGAAATGTTCCTCAAGTAAACACATACTTTTTTAGATTTCCATTCATTTTTTAGAGAGATCTCACAAGTGCTGTGATTATGCACATGAACCACTGGATTCCCATCTTAAATGCCTGTCCTGATTTGTTCTAATAGTAGGCAGTTCCTCCAGTCTGCCCCCTTCCTAGGCAAACGCCAGTGTGAGACAAGATCCCTGCTTTCAGGTTTCCTCATAGCTGAACTGCTTAGCTTTTCTACTGGGCATCAAGTCATTTTTTTATTCAAAGATAAAAGTTAGTGGTAACAAGTAGAAACATTTTTTTTTTTTTGGTCTTTTTTTAGACAGGGTATAAAACCCCAGCTGGCCTGGAACTCATAGAAATCCACCTGAGCCACCACACTTGGCAAAAGGATACATTTTATCCTTTATTTTATACATTTTATCTCTTACCCTAACATGTTTTTCTAGGAATGAATTCAGAGTATTTTCTTTACTGCTTTCTTATTGAGAGGTTTTGGAATCTTCAGATTTCACAATAGTTTCTTCACTTTCTACTCTTCCTTTGTGTTATACAAGATTTTGAATATAAAACACCTATAGCTTATATTCATTATACCTTCAACTTCAAATTTATTACAGAAATTTGAAAGCCAAAGAAAGTTGAAATATTGGCTCTGTTCTTTTTGTTGTTGTTATCTTTTAATTATTTATTTATTTTTATTTTTATGGACATTGGTATTTTGCCTGCATGTATGTCTGTGTGAGAATGTTGGATGCCCTGAACAGGAGTTACAGACAGTTGTGAACTGCCATGTGGGTGCTGGGAATTGAACCTGGGCCCTCTGGAAAAGTAGCCAGTGCTCTTAACCACTGAGCCATCTCTCCAGCCCCTTGGCTTTGTTCCTAAAGCTCCTGGTTGGAAGTATTTTACAGTAGGTTATGATACTTTTTATCTTAATGGTTTATAGGTGGATTAATTGGGGCTTTGTTATTCTTTTCTGTCTATTTTCTCACATAATCCTTATATGTAGAGCCTGGTTATTTCTGGCTTCTTGGGTTTGTTTTTCCTGTGTCTGAAGAAAAGTGTACAGGAGCCCCAAAGATAAACTGCCCCTTCATAAATAGATAGAAGTACCAGCAGAATGCCATTATTATTGTTCATTGCTGGCAGATCTCTGCTTAGAATTCCTGTTCTCCACTCTGCAAATTTTGATTGTATACTCCCATCTCAGATAGTGCTTAAATCCATAACTAACAGGAACCACTAGAATACCTTTTTTCAGTTCCTGACCACAGCCACATTCACAACTCTCATCTCTAGACTATTCAAAGCACAGTGCTAAGAAAGGGCTTCTGTTGTCTTCATTAGTGAAATGGGTTTGTTTTAAAGTTTTTCCCTACCTAGCAGTTGGATACTGAAGAGATCTGATACTAACTGCTCCAGCTCTGTGAAGCTCCATTCCAATGAGAGACTGTATCCCGTCCCAAGCTCTCGTAGTCTGATTCCTGCTCACCAACTGTTTCTCTAAGGCAGACACGATCCTTGTGCCTTGGGCACTATTATTTAATTTAACTTCTAAGGACTAACTTTTGTTCTTGATTCATAGAAAGAAACAGAGGTAAAGGAACGCTCTGTTTTTGACATCCCTATATTTACAGAAGAATTCCTGAACCACAGCAAAGGTGATTACTGCGGTGTTTTTTTGTGTTCCTTGGGTCTTTGACAGGGGATTTAGTTCTCAGGAGTTCATTGCTCAAANGCACTGGCTCATAGCCCTCCTTAGGCCTGGAGAGGACTCTGCTGCAAAGAATGTCTGTTATTTCACCCTGTGACTGGTGAGGGAAAGCGAGGCCAGTGCAGCCAAAGTTTCTTGGTTTCTGGATCAAAAGAAATAAATACAAATCACTAATGCAGTGGCTTTTAGTTAGGTAACCTAGAATCCTCTATACAAATGAAAGTTTACATGGGAGTCCAGAATACACAGTAAGAAATTGCAAAATTGGGGGATGGAGAAATGGCTTAGTGGTTAAAAGATCCAGAGGATCCAGGTTCCATTCCCAGCACCCACATGGTAATTTATTTTTTGTTTTTGTTTTCATTTTTTATTTGTTTTGTTTTTGTTTTTGTGGAGCTTGGGGTTTGTTTGTTTGTTTGGGGGTTTTTTTGTTTTTCTTTTATTTGTTTTTCTTTTATTGGTTTTTCGAGACAGGGTTTTTCTGTATAGCCCTGGCTGTCCAGGAACTCTCTCTGTAGACCAGGCTGGCCTCNAACTTAGAGAATCACCTGTCTCTACCTCCCAAGTACTGGGATTAAAGGCGTGTGCCCCCACTGCCCAGCTTTTTTGTTTTGATTTTTTTGTTTTTGGCAATTTGTAATTCCAGTTCCAGGGGATCTAATGCACTTATTCTGGCCTCTGTGGGCACCAAGCATTCGTGGTGCATAGATATACATACAGGCAAAATACCCATTTAGATAAAATAAAAATAAATACTTTTTAAAAAGAAAGAAAAAGAAAAGAAATTACAAAGTTGACCCCATTGCAGGAAGATGGGTATCCATAGCTATGCTTAGCAGTCTTCCTGGATACCCTGTGAAGCCCTTCAGGCTTCTCACTGCACAATTTTAAAAAGCAAAATCTAACAAAATGCTGGGAATTGCCACTGTTTGTTGCAATCTTGTGTATAGAATGCATTGCTTTAAGAATTAAAACAGCTCTGGGGAGCCAGGCGTTTCAGTGCTGAAATTGCTCTCTGCAGTGTCATAAAGAGAATTGGGAGATGAGCAGGGAGCTAGGAAGAGACAGCTAAGCAGAACTTCCTTAGGAGGGTTCCTGGGTCTCCTCAGAGGCGCCTTCTCTTACCACATGTGTTCTGGGGGGCGTGTCCTCAGCTCGTGAGGCAGAGCTCCGCCAGCTTCGAAAATCCAACATGGAGTTTGAAGAAAGGAATGCAGCCCTACAAAAGCATGTGGAGAGCATGCGCACAGCAGTAGAGAAGCTGGAAGTGGATGTGATTCAGGAGCGGAGCCGGAACACTGTCCTTCAGCAGCACCTGGAGACCCTGCGACAGATGTTGACCAGCAGCTTTGCCAGCATGCCCTTGCCTGGTAAAGGCATCCTCTCAGTACACTATCAGTGGTAGGGAGAGTGGGGTGGGGTGGGGATGGGGTGCTGTTCATGTTAGTATTAATATGGAGAAGTTAAAATGTCTCCCAAGAGGAAAAGGGGGGGGAAGTATCCCATCAAGACTTTCTCTCCCCACCCCACCCCACCCATCCCCTAGACAGGGCTTCTCTGTGCAGCCCTGGCTGTCCTGGAACTCACTCTGTAGACCAGGCTGGCCTCCAACTCAAGAGAGCTGCCTGCCTCTGCCTCCCAAGCATCAATGGGAACTAGGCATGGTGGCCCACACCTTTAATCCTAATACTTGGGAGGCAGAGGCAGGTGGATCTCAGTGAGTTTGAGACCAACCGGGTCTACAAATCAAGTTCCAGGATAGCCAGGACTGTTGCACAGAGAAACCCTGTCTCAGGGGAGTGGGGGGTGGGGGGAGATGCATTAAGTCTNTGGGGCACATTTCTCATCCAAACCACCACAGAGTATGAAGATTAGTTTACTATCTTTGAGGACTAAAAGTCTCTCCTATGCAATTAAAATCTGTCTGTTTAGCAAATCACATTAGTATCATTTTTTTTTTTAAATGTGGATTCATTAAACATCATGTAGCTGAACTGCATGGGGAAAGTTTTCTTACTGTGTCTTCTTATCTCACTCAGGAAGTGGAGAAATGCCAACAGTGGACACCATTGACTCATATATGAACAGACTGCACAGTATAATTTTAGCTAATCCCCAAGACAATGAAAACTTCATAGCTACAGTCCGAGAGGTTGTGAACAGGCTTGATCGTTAAGCACTGGTGAGTGCACACTGATGGGGTTCTTGCACGCCAGCCCATCTTCAAAAGTGGGGTGTCCTCAGACANTGAAGATTGCTAAAATCTGGAACTGCGCTAAGTGACTGAGGTGGAGACTTGATTTAGGTTCCTGTTGTGAAATTGTTAGNCGTCTTTCTCAATAATATAAAAACAGACTCAAGATGGTTCTCATACATGTGTCAGGATTGTTTAATGGAAGCAACATGATTTTGTTGTTGGAACTCAGTTCTAGCTTTGCCCCTTACTGGTTTTCAAAAGAGTCTCGAAGACTCTGGGAAAGTTTAATGGAAATCACCCAAAAAATAGTTCTCAGAATAAAATAAAAAGCATTCACCTGTTAATTGGTCTTTTCCCTGATGAATATTAGTGCTAATTTATAAGTAGTTAATGGGAANTTGTATATTTAAACCCATATAAGTAAGAAATGTTCTTATTCACTACTCAATAGCAGTGTGACTATTGTATGTTAAATGTTGATAATCAGCTAAACTTCAGTGAAGCAATTCATATCTTGATTTTAAAAGGTTTTAAAAAAAAAAGCCAGACATAGTGGCACACNCCTACAATCCCAGCACTTGTGAGGCTGAGGCAAGAGGATTGTGAGTTCAAGACCAACATGGGTTAGCACTAGTAAGACTGTCTGGAAAAGCAAACAAAAGGGTAGAGAGAGGTAGCTCAGTTGTTAAGTATGCATAAGTATGAGGACCTGAGTTTTCATCTCAGAACCCACATAAAATAGCCAGGTGTGGTGATGTACCTTTTAATCCTCAAACTGAGGAGGAAGAGACAGTGGATCCCTATAGCTTGCTGGCCACTCAGCTTTAGCCTAATTGGTGAGCTCCAGGCCAATGAAAGACCTGTCTCAAAAAAGGAAGATAGATGGTTCTTGAGAAATGACAGCCTTGGATGTCCTCTACTCTGCGTGTACATCCCCACAAATACCCACATACTCACGTGTACATATGTACACAATAAAACAAACAAAAGAGCTAGGCATGTAATCCCAGCATTTAGGAGATAAAGGCAGGAGAGTCTCCAGGGGTTCAAGGTGAACCTGGTCTCCACAGTGAGCTCCAAGGCTAACATACCAAGACCCCATCTTTAAAAAAAATTTAAAGGGAGGTTGAGCGTGGTGGTTCACGCGTTTAATCCCAGCAGAGGCAGGAGGATCTCTTTGAGTTCAAGGCCAGCCCTGTCTCTTATACACATCTAGATGTGTATAAGAGACAACCCTCAATGCCGCACTAGGAGATGACTCAGCAGTTAAGAGTACTTACTGTTCTTCCAGAGTACCCACATGGCAGCTCACAACTGCCTGTAACTCCAGCTCCAAGGGATTTGATTTCCTCTTCTGGCCTCTGTGGATACCTACACTCACACATACACACACACACACACACACACACACACGCACATACACAAACACACATATATAAATGAAAAGAAAAAATATATGAATATGTATATGAATGAAAGAAAAGAAAAAATGAGTAGCAGCAAGTGTTCCATCCTGTTGGAGGAAGGGGTAGAAAGTACATTTCCAAAAGAGAACTGCCCGTGAAGACTTTTTGGTACTAATGGCCAGTCATCAGATAGCATTTCTTTCTAAAACAGGGTCTCAATGTTTACCCCTTCTGGTTCAGGACTTACAATGTAAACCAGGCTGGCCTGAAATTTGTAAAGTTCCTCCTGCCTCCACTTCACAAAGGTTGGGATTAAAGGTGTCTTGTACTGCCACATCTGGCCAGATAACATTTTTTAAATGAAAGTGGGTTTTGTTCACCTTAATTCCTAGAAGTAGGGTGCTCTTGTAACATGCCATCTCTAAAATAGGCATTCCCATTGTCTGCTGATTAAATTGTTTCTTATCTACTGACTATAATCTGGGTGGAAATTTAGGGTTGGACCACANAGTGATAGAACCACTTATTAAAACACAGTAAGTAGCAGGATGCACCTGGGTTTAGCATGGGTTTACATCTCTGTCCCCCAGGTACAGGAACACCCTCGTCTGCATAACCTGGACTCTGGCTTGGTTTAGAGATTGAGCAACACATGTGAGCATACATAGGGCCCATATTTCTCTATCTAATAAGGCAGCATTTCCTAGAAGAAACAAAGACAATAGTCTTTATCCATCTTGTTTGAGTCTTTGGATGGTGACCGTACAAGACAATTCATTATACTTTAGCTTTGATCATGCTTAGATGAGAACAAGATTATCGTCCTTCCAGCGAGCAGCCAGATGGAATGGACTTACTTCTAAGAGATGGCTGGGCTCCCTACAGAATAAAGAAGTGGCGTTGCTGCTGCCGCTTATGAAGGGAACAGCTTGTAAATCTAGGCCTGGGATTCTCAGGAGCTCATCTTCCTTCTCACACAGTGTTTTCAATTAGCACTCTTGTAGGCTTAAAAAGAGAGAGCTGGGAGACTCAGCATGGAAGATTGCGAAAGAAATCAGTAATTGATAACATGGAGTCTCCTCACCTAAGGAGAGGGCAATGAATTCGGGTGTGAAGCCAAAAGTGGCTTTTCACTTTGAGCATATGCCAGTAAGGCTCTCCTAAAGCTGTCTACCATAAGGCTATAAACTGTAGTGGTTCCTCTCTGAAGAGTCTTTGAAAAACCTAGGCCATTACCAGTCTCCTTGATTTTAACCAAAAGTATTTTGTCCTTG
>LZPO01087152.1:159482-174928 GCA_001675575.1 Neotoma lepida
TTAAAGGGGAAGAGATGGGGAAGTGGAAGTAAGCAGAGGAACCATCCCAGCAAGGGTGCGACATCAAGCAAAATGCCAGGAAGAGTGGCTTTGTCCTTATGACACAGGGAAGCCTGGACACGTAGATGTTATCAGCAGAGGTAAGAAGGCTGGGGCATTTGCCCTTCTACCCTCCCAGCCACAGGGGACATACCCATCCACATGTTGCCTACTCTGTATGGGAGCAGGCAGAGTGGCTCTGACTATCTGAGTGGTCCCTCCCACAGAGACACAAGTGCTGGCTAATGGGAATGAAGGTATGGAGATGGACAAAGGCAGAGGGCATGGGGAAGGACTTGGACAGGTCAGGAATATACTGGGGTGTAGGTCAGGAAAGCAAGGGAGGGCTTGCTAGGAGGTACTGCCTTTGAATGACCCACTCCAAACACACCTCTTCGAGTCTGAGTTCCCCTCAAGAAAAANAGGCTCCCGAAAACTGTGACAGGCTATGCCCATCCACCCCTGCCAGTCTGCAGTCTCAAGCTATTTTTGTCTTCCTCTAGTAACAATAAAACCCATTGTGCATACTTCCTGACTAATCCCCAGGGTGGCCAGAGGAGGGAGGGGCAGGTCCAGGGATTGAGGGCTGAACCTGGGCCAAGAATTAAGGCTGAGCCACTGAGCCAAACCAGGGGTGGGAAAGACTATGACTCCCACGTCAGCCACTGTGCCCTTAGCCCATTCGGGGNCTCCCAGGGTTCTGCTCTACAAGACACACAGAAACTAAGGTCCCACAGCTCATGGAGAGCATTCAGACAGCAGATGCTCCCTGCCACCACTGGGCATCACATTCCAGTTTTGTGTGTCCTACTCCATTCCTTCACATGCCAAGCCTGTACCCTGTGTGCCCATGAAGCAACTACTAG
Organism: Neotoma lepida; assembly: GCA_001675575.1. Lineage (NCBI taxonomy): Eukaryota > Metazoa > Chordata > Mammalia > Rodentia > Cricetidae > Neotoma > Neotoma lepida. The sequence goes on from LZPO01087152.1 coordinate 160,388, forward strand.
GAACCTGCTTATTCAGACAAGGAAAACTGGGGCACAGGGAGTAAGTGGCTGATCCCAATATCTATTGCAAGGGATAAGTGGTAAGTGACAGATGTCCTGCTCAGAGCCAAACCTGTTAAGCCCTACCCCTGAAGGTCTTTCTGCTCCTCCGAGACCTTGTACCCTGGGGTCCATACTGGAATTGATAAGAGATGGTGGTATCAACACAGGATGGGGTGGGTCACTGGACAGGCTATGCATGTGCTCTGGCGCCAGCACAACAGGGCACACCCTGAATGAGACATTTGGAGAAATGACCATCTTGAAAAAAATCTCTGCAATGTCATAATGGAAAAACTTTGAACATAAGGTTTCCTTCGTCTTATTTGTGGTTCAGGCCTAGCTTTGTTTTGATTTCATTATGGTCACTAGGCGTACCTTATTTGCTTCCAGATTTACAGCCCTGACCAACTATGGCTCACAGGAGGACTCCATGAGGGACTGTTACCGCTGGCCAGGCCAGGCCCTATGCATCTTAAGAAGTAGTGAACATGCACCCTTCCGACCTGTTCTTGGAGGCGATCATGTCTACAGACAAACTTTGTGAACTGTAAAATGCTGAGCACTTCTCCTCAATGAAGCTGATCATCTTGCCAGGACANCTGGAAGCCCAGGGATGACAGTACTGCTCAGTGGTCACCTTCATTTCCATGTGTGATACGGCCTACCTCTGAGGACAGTGCCTTCAACACATGAGCCTTCGGGGGGACACTTTATGATCAAACCGCACCATATATGTGACCTGGCATGTAATTTGTGTGTAGGGCAGAACCTNGGCCAAGAATCTTAAGGAGCGTTGTTGCTCCTTAAGAGCTGTCCATCTTGTTTTTTGAGACAGTCTCTCTTCATTGGCCTGGAGCTCCCCAATTCAGCTAGGCTGGCTGGCCAGTGAAGCCCAAAGAGCCCCCTGTCTCTGCCTCCCCAGTCTTTGCCTTATACAATCTTGCTCCTTCCCTCCTTCCTTCCCTGCTTTCTTCTGTTTGTCTTACCTGCTTATTATGCTCTGTTTCTACTGGAGACAAGTATAAAGAAGACATCTCACCTGCCCTTAAGAGCTCAAGGAAAGCAGTAAACGAGCAGAATTCCAAACTCTGCAGAGAGGGGACTTCTCGGCCCTGCTCTGCTGGCCAAGGGCTTCTTCAAGTGAGGATGGAGGAGACAATGCCTGAGTTGACTGAGAAACTTGTGCTTCAAGACTCACTCCACAATCCTCTAACTAATTTTGTATCCAAATTTAGTATTTTCATTTTCTTTTGGGGGACGTGCAAGGGGTTCACTATGTAGCCCCGGNTGGCCTGGAATTCACCATATAGACTAGGGTGCCCTCAAACTCAGAGAGATCTGCCTCCTGAGTACTGGGGTTACAGATGTAATCCACCACGCACAGGTTACCTAAGCTTCAGGTTCCTCCAACCACAGGGTACCTACCCAGCAGCCTTCAGAAGCTCTGACCTTCCTCCCTGAAAGATTTCTACCCAGGTTTCTGTCATCCTTACCTTCCCTGTTCCCAACACTCCAGGGGGCTGCTGAATCGGCCATGGCTCCAGCAGGTAAGGGTGTCTCCAGTGTGCAGGGCTCTGCTCCCTCCCTGAGTGGNGCATGTTGATCCTAGAAGGCCTGTGAGCCCTCTGAGACTGGGACATACAGCTTGGCTAGTAAAGTGCTTGCTGCAGACCCGAGTTTGATCCCCAGAATCTAAGTAAAAAGCCAGACATGTTAGCCCACACTTGTAACCTTAGCACTGAGGAGTTAGAGACAAATGGATCCCTGGGGCTCCTGGCCAGTCAACCTAGCATAATCAGCAGTCCCTGTCCTAGTGACAAACTCTCTCAAAAAAAGCAGAGTGGATGACACCTGAGAAAGAACAACATCCAAGGTTGTCCTCTGGCCTCCATACAGACATAGACACACACACACACACACACACACACACACCCCACATGTATAGGAATATGTATGCACATATATGCACCACATATGTAGGAACATGCATGCATGCACACATGTGCACACAGACATGTGCACTACATAAACAGGAACATGCATACACACCTATGTGCACCACATGTACAGGAACATGCATGCATGTGCACACACACTCCATATGCACAGGAACATGCACACAACATACACACATGTGTACCACATGTACAGGAGCACATATGTACATACATGCACATAAACACACACTAGTGAGAAGAGAAAAGCTCTCATTTAGGGCAAAATGCAAACTAATAAATACAGAAAAAATAGAAGTAGAAAAAATTAGTTTTTTGCAATTATAGAAATATTTGATTCGAGCTAGAATCATTAATGTTCATTATGGTTTGAATTTGAAATGTCCCCCAGAAGGCACATGTGTTAAAGAGCTGATTGCCAGCTGATGGGGTCTGGGGAAGTGACTGGATCATGAGGGCTTTGGCTTCATCAGTGGGCTCATCCACTGAAGAAGGCATGATTTGATGATGTTTCTGGGAAGGGATAGAGGAAGCAAGGCAAAGGGATATGATTTTGAAATGTATATCCTGCCCTTCACCCCTTCCTTTCTCAGTCTCTCTGTGCTTCCTATCTTCTATGAACTGCATGGCCCCTCTGCCAAATCCTTCCATCGCACTGTTCTGCCTCACCAGCGAAGAGTGGGGCCAATGACCCTGGACGGAAACCTTGGAAACAGTGAGTCCTTAACATTGTTTTTCTCAGCACTGTGTGCACAAGAAGTGACTTACACAGGTGTGAAGACTGTTAGGTGATGTTGTGATGGGAAACAGAATATTTACATAATCCCAGACTACCTTCTTACAAAGTGCTTATTAATTACTTACAAATCGATAAGTGCAAAATGCTTACTAGTTAATTGTAGTGAAACTCACATGCACCATCTTAACAAAGGATAAAAGTTAATGTGACAGGACGGNAGAGATGCCTCAGTGGCTATGAGCACTGCTGCTCTTCCTCCAGAGGACCCGAGTTCAAGTCCTAGCACCCACATGGTGGCTCACAACTGGCTGTAACTTCAGTTCTGGGGCATCTGATGACCTCCTGTTGCTTCCCTGGGTACCAGGTACACACATGATTTACAGACACAGATGCAAACAAAGTACCCATACACATAAAATAAAATAAAATAAATCTTTTTAAAAAGGCAGTATCAGGCCAGGTGTGGTAGCACATATGCACTTAATCCCAGCACTTGGAAACAGAGGCAGGTGGATCTCTATGAGTTTGAGGCCAGCTTGGTCTACATAGTGGGTTCTAGGACAGCGAGGACTACATAGTGAGACCCTGTCTCAAAATAAACAAACGAATAGCTAAATATAAAAAGTCAATGGAGCGATGGAGCAGATTGAACACANGCATCCTGACGACCTCAGTGAGAAGGACACTGCTTCACTTCCTCTGAACCACACAGAATCAGAAAAACTCAAATTGACGGACAAAAAACAAAAGAGCCAGCCTGTAATCTTTACAAGTGTCAAGGTCACAAAAGTAAAGATTGAGGAACTGCCCAGGACGGAAGGNGACTCAAGACACTTGACAGCTAAATCAAGAAGTGATCAAAGGTGAACTTTACCATGAAGAGACCATCATGGTGAAATTGGAAAGGGGGTCTACGGATTAGATGCTGTTAGGAACACAGTGACACAGTGTCTTGACTTCATTCGCTCTCTGATGGTCCCCTTGCCGCCCCCTTCCATGTCTGCTTTATACTGTACTTCTAGAGACATATGCAACAGAAAGAAGCCCTCTTGTCCACCACAGTCATTTAGGAGCCTGTTCTGAAGCAGCTTTGCTTGTCATGCCCCCATGGTCTACCTGTGTTGCTATACTCAGGCTGCCCTCACAGAATGCCACAGACTTAAACAACAGACTTCTTGTTCTCATGGTTCTGGATGCTCGAGTCCAAGGTCAAAAGGCCAACAGTTTCTGATGACACCTTTCTTCCTGGCCAAATCATGGCTGCTTTTTTATGGGTCCTCACAGGGCCTTAACTCTGGGTGTGTGCACTCTGGGTCTTCTCCTCTTCTCATGAGGACACTCACTTAACCTTATTAACTCCTTAAATATCTGTCTCCAAATACAGTTCCATTGATAAAAGAGCTTCATTATACAAACTGTGAGAGGCCACAACACAGTCAGTAGTATGACTCAAATATCCGTTGACAGTGGACTTTGTGTACAGTGGTGTTATTTATACAAGGGACCACTAAACTGCAAGTAGCGGCAATGAACTAAGAGTCTTGCCAGACATGGATAAAGTTTCCCACAGATTCCTGAGCAAAGAATCCAGACCAAATAAAAAACCCAAATACTATATGTTCTCACTGATATGCGTATGACCAGAGTTTTTAAGGTTACAGTGTGGTCCTTCACAGCCTTTACAGGCCAGTCTTGGCCACTCATCCTCAATACACCAATTAAAAAGACCAATAATAGTGAAACGTAGAGAGAGATTTAGTCAATGTGGCCACACTAAAAAAAGGGGGAACAAATAAAGAGGTACAGTCACCCCAAAGTCCTGACATGAGGGTTAGTTTTAAACAGAGGACAAGAGGTATGCCTAGCTAAGCAGTCCTGCACAAGGCGTGATCCTAGCCATGTTGACCCATCCTTGTCTCTGCTCCAATCTTTCCTGCAAGGTGATCTTGAAAGTGGTCAGAACTCCAGAACTGTGGCATCTCTTCCTGGGAGACAGGTTTCTTCCTTGGCTGCCACCAGGCTGCAGTCCCTTCCCCTTCCCCAAGCATGAACTTCCTGAGGAAATTCTAACTCCTTGGGGACCTTAGTTTCAATAGTCGAATAGCCAATAAGGTGACTCTGAGTGTTGTGTGTGGTTGAGTCATCCAGAGAGGCTCCAGGGAGGAAATAGCCATGAACTTCTGCCAGTTTTTACCCATTTCTCACAGTTAAGACATGTTGGGGACACTGCAGGGTAATCCCCACACTATTACTGCACATCTCACTCATGGCCTCACCACAGTTATAGACCAGTGAGGCGATGGAGGGTGTCACTCCTGGGGAGGCAAGTTGGAGCTGACACTGAGAGGCTACTTTTGCTATAAAGCATCAAGTCCTCACTGGGATCCACAAGGTAACTAGAAGCAGGTGAAAGGCTGGCATTCCTGCCCTCAGTCTGTGTCTGCCTCCTTCACTTTGGCTCAGATCCCTGCTGGACTCTGCAGACACGATAATCATTAGGGATGTCTGCCTGCCCAGCCTATCTTATCCCTCTTCAAGGCTGAAGGCCCAAAGAGTCATTGTCTTAAACCTACCGTCACCTTGGGTTCCAGAACCAGCAAAGCACCTTAGATCTGACAGTCACCTCTGATGATGAGGCTGTACCCTGGAGCAGACCATCTGTAGAAACCAGATTGTTCCCTTCTCCCATGACAGCCATTCACAACTTCTCAACTTCTGTGTGACCACCTTGCAGGATTTGAGCTGAGACAATGATGAGTCAGGGGCACCCTTGAGACTGCTTTAATGATGCATACCTCTGGTCCTCTGTCTCAATTCTTCCTCTATTTAAACCTAAAGCTCGTATCTGTTCCCATGAGAAAAAACTTGGGGGACCCTGGACCCCTTTATATTTCTCTTTCCAGTTCATAGTAATTAAATCTTTCTCTGCTTTTCACCATGCTTTGTCTCTGTGTGTGTGTTTGTGTGTCTGTGTGTGTATGAGAGAGAGAGAGAGAGAGAGAGAGAGAGAGAGAGAGAGCTCCCACCTAACCTGTGGCTGCCACATCCACCCCGCTAGTGTGCAGCAGTGCCTCCCCCTGGGACTTTAGCCTCCGATTAGAGAGTGTGGTAGGGTGATGCGTGTACACACGCCTACGAGGCCTAAGGACAACCTTGGGTGTCATTTCTCAAGTATCAGCCACTGCCTTAATTAATTAATTAATTTTAAGAAATGATCTTTTTTTGAGACATAATTTCTTGCTAACCTGTACCTAGGTTAGCTAGGCTGGCTGGCCAGAGGGCCCCAGGAATCCGCCTGTCTCCACCTCCCCAGTGCTGAGATTACAAATGTATGTAACCACATCAGGATTTTAAATTTTAATTTAAAATTCTTATTTTAGACAAGCTCTAACCACTTAGCCCAGGTTAGCCTGGAACTTGCTATGTAGACCAGGCTGGCCTCAAACTCACAGAGGGTGCCACCATACCCGGCCTTAGGCCTTTTCCACACGAGTTCTGAGAAGTGAACTGAGGTTTTTGTGTTTTCAAGGCAAGCACTTCAACAACTGAGCTGTCTCCCCAGGCTCCTTGTCTCTTGTCTTCATAGTTGAGAGTCTTGGCCTTTAATAGCTACAGCATCTTTCCAGCCCGAAGCCTGTGGGTTTTGTTTTATATTTGGCTGAGTTTATATCCCCCTAATGAGCATTAGTAAGACTGTGTATTCAGCAAATCCCTTGGGAAGTAGCCTTTATTATAGTATCAACCTTCTGAGTGCTTACTAATTTTTTTTTACATTTTGTTTTACTGGGGGAGGTGCACATGCACCTTGGTGTGTGTGTGTGTGTGTGTGTGTGTGTGTGTGTGTGTGTGTGTGTGGACAACCTGTGGGAATAGGTTCTTTCCTTCCTCCATGTGAGTTGCAGGGATTGAACTCGGGTCCTCGGGCTTGGACGCAGATGCTTTTCACCTGTTGAGCCATCTTGCAGGCCCCAGGCATGGTGGCTTTGGGAGACACAGTCAGAGGGGCAAGAACATAGACAACCCAGAAAATGCATTCTCTAGTCACTATCCATATATCTCCTGCCAGAAGAAAGATGTTTAGTAAACTCCCTTCCAATAAAATGCTGACAGCCAGAGCTAAGGACACCTGAGCAGAAATAGCCTTAGGCATTCCCAGAGAAGACCCTGTCAGGGTCAGGAAGTTTCTCTCCTGCAAACATGAAAGCCCATGGTTGTGTCCACCTGCGCATGTGTGTGAGAGGTCAAGGGCAGAGCTGGTTGGTGTGTCAGTAGAGGAAAGCAGCGGGTACCACAAAAACAGGTCCTCACCAGGGCTTGCTAAAAGCATCTATAGGCCTGGGCCAGCAATATGGCTTAGTGTATAAAGGCACTTGCCGCCAAGCTTGACAACCTGAGTTTGATCCCTGGGAGTNGCATGATGGCAAGAAGGAACTAACTCAAAAATTTGACCTCCACATGCATGCTTTACTCTGTATATACACACACACACACTTAAATAAAAATTCAAAATTTAAATAAAAATTTAAATAAAAATAAAAATTTAAAATTTAAGTAGTGTCCATAGGGGTTGGGAAATACAGTGGTAGAGTTTGCTTAACATATGTGAGGCCTCATAAAACAGGGCCTGGAGAGATGGCTCAGCAGTTAAGAGAACTTGCTCTTTTTTGTATGTTTTTGATTTTTAGAGACAGAGTTTCTCTGTGCAGCCCTGGCTGTCCTGGAACTCACTCTGTAGACCAGGCTGGCCTCAGACTCACAGAGATCTGCCTGCCTCTGCCTCACGAGTGCTGGGATTAAAGGTGTGTGCCACCACTGCCCGGCAAAAGCACTTGTTCTTGCAGAGAACTTGAGTTCGACTCTTGGCACCCTCATGGCAGCTTACAACTATCTGTATTTCCAGTTCCAAAGGAACTGACACCCTCTTCTGACCTCTGAGGACACCAGGCACACACATGGTGCATAGACAAATATTCAAGCAAAACATTCACACACATAAAGTAAAATAAAACAGATGAATTTTTTAAAACAAAATAACTAGTTAATTAATTTTAAAATACTTATACAAGCCATATTTATTAATTTTGTTTATTTGTTTGTTTGTGTGACAGGGTCTTTCTCTGTAGTTCTGGCTGTCCTGGAGCTTTTAGATCAAGATGACTTCAAGCTCACAGAGATCCTCCTGCCTCTGCCTCCTGTGTACTAGGATTAATGGTGTGCTTTACTACACCCAACTTTAGCCTTATTTAAAATGACCAAACCATGGACACAATCCTGCTGTCCAACAACAGGAGCCTGGATAAACTGTGGGCAGCCATACAGCACTATGTGACACTGTGCGNGAAGGGGCTGGGCTGGGAATGCCCTTGGCATGACTTAGGTGTGGACCCAGGAAGATAAGACATGACACCAACCAGTGTGAAGTTGGCCTCTGATTCTTGCTGGAGTTGATGGATAGTATGGGTCAGGAGTGGAGTAAGGTATCTTGGGTCTGGGTGATTGGCTGAGGGCAGAGACAGAGACAGGTGCTGGGGCTGTTCACAGGCCACTTGAAGGAAAGCAGAGGGACACTGTCATCAGGAGCCTGGTGCACAGCTAATGGCGTCTGTTCTAGTTTGCTTGCTGTTGCTGTGATAAAGTACTCTGACCAAAGACTGGAGAGATGGATCCGTGATTTAAAAGCACTTGCTGGTTTTGAAGAGGACCAGGGTTCAGTTCCCAGAAGCTGCAAGGAAGCTCACAACTGTCAGCGACTCCAGTTCTAGGGGACCCAGCACTGTCTTCTATCCCCTGCCAGGCTCCAAGCATTCATGTGGTNCACTCAATACTTGAAGGCAAAACACTCATACATATAAAATAAAATCTTAAAAAACAAACTCTGACTGAGAGCAATGTAGGGGAGGGGGGTTTTTTGTTTCGTTTTGTTTTTCATCTTACACTTTCAGGTCATAGTCCGTCATAGAAGGAGTTAGGCAGGAACCTGGAGCCAGAAACTGAAGCAAAAGCCATGGAGGAATGCTGTTTACTGGCTTGCTCCCTGGCTCGTAGTCAAGTCTAACACAGCACAGGCCCCCCTGCTAGGGGATGGTACTGCCCATCGTGGGCTGGACTCTCCTACATCAATTAGCAATCAAGAAAATGTCCACAAGCCAATCCGAGGCAAGCAATTCCTCCACTGAAGNGCTATCTTCCCAGATGTGTTGATCTGACAGCCAAGACTAGTCACCACAGGATAGGATTATATTCCATGGGTTATGGACCTTAGGACTCAAGAGAAGTTTAGTACTGGGGTGACAACATCCAAACTAAGCCAGCTGCCAACCTGGAAGACCTGATGCTGTCTCTCATTTGAACTCCCTTCTTTAGGGATCCAAAGACTTTCCTACTCAAGTGGACCTTCTCGAAGTAAAACTAAAGGACAACTCTAACCTTGCTGGGGGTCAGCTGCTCAGCCCAACATCCTCACTGGGGTCAGCTGCTCAGTCCAACATCTTCAAAAGGACTTGGCCCCAGAGACATGGTCTCTTGTGAGGCAGGACCAGACTAGGGATGGGCAGGAGAGTCTTCACACTCTACCATGTGGTCTCCATGATGAAGATTGGCTCTACCATGGGCCCAGCAGCTAAGAGACTGCAGACTGAAGGCCCTGACACTGAGGCCAAGATAAACCTTTCCAACTTGAAGCTGATTCTCTAGGGTATTTTGTCACAGCAAAGGAAAGCTGTGTAACAAGTCTATCAGGGAGATATTATCCCCACTTTACAGGCTGAAGAAACTGAGGCTTGGGCAGGCAGAGGCACTCTCCCTCTCTCTCTCTCTCTCTCTGTATTTGTTCATTTATTATTGGGGAGTGGTAACTCACAAGTGCCACTCCATGCACATGAAGGCAGAACAACCTGTAGGCGTTGGTTCTTTTCCTACCAAATGGGTTCCAGAGATTAAACTCAGGTTTTCTGCCTTGGTGGCAAGCAACTGTACCACTGAGCCATCTCTCCAGTAGTAAGTAAGTCTCTCCACCAAGGCTGAGCTCTTCCTGTGTGCCAGGCAAGGACAGTGAACCTCACTGAAGAGGATGGAAGGATCTGGCCCCAGTGCCCACTTGACCTGTCTGACACAGTGTTCCCTGCTTCACCTTTCCCATGACCTCCCAGTTGTTCAGTCCCAGCCAGAAANTGCAGGATTACACTGGAAGATGTCAACAGAAAGGGAAATTGTGCTCAGATTTGACACACAATTTTCTTGCATTCTGTCTTCTGCTTCCAAGGGAGACCAAGTGTGAAACCCATGGGCAGCGTTGGCGCCATCAAATCTCTGATATGGTGAAGTAATATTCCCACCTCTGTCACAGTCAGGGACACTGGACACACTTGATGCAAAGGGTCAGATTCATTCTGGAAACGGTCACTAGCCATCTGCTATAAGCCTTGCACTATGCACTATGGGAAACACAGAAGTGAACGAAACCTTCCTGGACCCCCAAGATGCTCAGAGGCTATAGAGAATGGCAGACAAGCTAAGGATTAGGAGGATAGTAATCAGGCTCAGGGTAATCCGGGATTAACTCCTCAGTAGCAGAGTGGCAAGAGGGGTCCTAGGCCCCAATGGGTGATTCAGGGAGTTGGGGGCCTTTAAGAGACACACAGTCTCCTGGAATGAAGGTAAGCACTGATGGTGGGAAGGGGAAATTGTAGACAGAGCATAGAGGACTGGAGTGCCCTAGACAGTGAGGGTGGAAAGAGAGGAATGATCCCCTGCAGTCACTTCCTGCTTGATCTGTGGCTAGTACAGTCACTCCCTTGTAGGGCACCACAACTTTACCTGTCTTTCTTCTACCCCACTGACACACACCCTTAGCTGGTGGCTCCCCACCACGCAGAGTCACCTCACTTCCAGGCCTCTGCTCATGTGGTCCTCTCTTCCAGCAGTGCTCCTACTCCTTCTCTTCTGTTCCTGGTAAACTGCTGAATGCTCTTTCTGCCCTCCTCTCCTCACAGAATCCACACACACACACACACACACACACACACAGAAGCATCTCACACTATAGTTCAGCAGGCTAAAGCACTTGCTGCCAAACCTGGCAGCCTGAGTTTGATCCCTGGGACCCACATGATGTAAGAAGAGAACCAATTCCTGCAAGGTGTCCTCTGACTTCTAAACACACACACACACACACACGTTTCATGGATGTGTGTGTGTGCACTCATACAGACACAGAGATATACACATGTACACTACAGAGACACGTAGAAACACACACTTACACTACACACACACACAGACACACACACACACACACACACACACACACACACACATACTGTAATTTTTTTTGCAAAGGCGCACAGTCTAGGCTCAGCTACCTGACCCAATACACTGATTTAAAGAGACAAGGTGGGGGGTCAGAGAGCCGGTTCAGCCGTTCACCTGGGTCTCTGTATCCCTGAACCTCCCAGGGTTCCCGAGCTTGCACGTGGTAGCCAGGGCCATGTGTGTGGCCAAAGTGACCAGCTGCACTGGTCTTCTGAGAAAGCATCTTCTAGATCAGTGGCTAAGCCAATTTGCACCTCACCTCCTCCCCTTGGAGACAGAGGATGGATTCTATGGGCTTTGTGTAAAGNGATTAAGGCTTTAGTTTGCTCCGCAGGGAGAAGGGCTGTAGATTCTGAGTCCTCTGGCAGCATGATCATGCTTCCATGTGGTCGTGTGGACTGGAGAAATCCTGACTCCCAGGGCAGCATGGGCTGAGGCTAGAAGGGTGAGGTACTAGCATCCTGTGTGAGGAGCTGGGTACACAGTCACACCACACAGGCCTTCTGCACCAAGCGGATGTTAAGGGGCAGGGGGAGGTGGTCAACACCAGGGGAACACCTGAGACCAGATAGGCATGGCAGTGATGTCATGAAGGCCTGAAGTCCAGGGAGGATCGCCCACATGCCATTTCCAGACAGGCCCAAGCCCAGTGAGGTCACAACTTGCCACACAGCAGAACGGCATGGCAGATACTGCCCAGGCTCAATTCTTGATTGTTCCAGCAGAACCTGATGGTTGGCAGTGCCCTGCTCTGTCCTCTCCATTTACTGTTTCTTTCCCCTGCCTCCCAACCCCAGAGGGTCCTGCTGATGGAGAGCCTGCCATGATCCTTCACATGAACCTATTCATGTGGACGGGGTGCATAGGGAGATGGAGTAGGTTTCAGCTAGAAGCCAGGTGGGGATGCCAACAGGTCTGGCCATGTGTCATGGGACACAAGATGTCCCCAGGCATCCTTTTTGGTAAGGGTCTTTTGGTCTAGAAGTAGGATAGCTTTTAATAGCCCATCAGGAGAGCAAATTGGCATGGATATAAAGAGATAGTCTGGGTCTGTCTGGGGCATGACTGGCTTTTGGCTGACTTCAGGGACTGTGTGCAAGCCCTGTTGTGCTGAGGAGAAGTATAGGCAGAGGGGCAGAGGCCTTAGAGGGGTCTTTTAGGTCATAGAGGAACGTGGCTTCACTTAGCTGTGTTCCCAGATCCTACACAACATTGTAACTTTGAGGACAGAAGGACACAAAGCTCTTTGGGCAGAGGACCTTGTTAGGAGGCCAGAGAAGGAGGGAAACACATGCTGTCTGTCCCCAGTCCTCTTCAGTTCCCTGCCACCTGCCAGAAGACAAGCCCATGCTGAGACTCAATCAGACCCTGCAGAAAGCACAGAGAGACAAGCCTGGCCACTTGCCAGGCCAGCCCCCTCCTCCAGGCCCTGGGCTCCAAACTCTGTGGCTGTCCACAAATTCTGATTTTGAGTGGATGGCCTGGAAAGGGCCTCCGGTTACCTCAGCTATAGAGTGGCACACACAGAGGTAAAGGGGAAAGCCAGGGATAAAGGTGCTTCTGACTGACCCAGCCTCCGAGTCCCTGTGGCAGCCTGCTGTCCTCAGCTGTCCTTCAACTGACCATCTTGTGCTTTGTTCTAGGGTTAAGCACTTCACTTGGGAAAGACCTTAGAATAAGAAAGATTGGGCCAGTAAGATGGCTCAGTGGGTAAAGACATGTGTCACCAAGTCTGATGACCTGAATTAGCTCCCTGGGAACACATGGTAGAAGGTAAAGACTCTCACAAGTTGTCCTCCAACCTCTACATGTGCATGGGTATACATACACACACACACTAAAAAAATAAAATGTGAAAAAAAAAACACCAAAATTTTTGGCTTTTTGTTGATTTGTTTTTTGGATAGGATCTCACTATGTAAACCTGTCTGTCCTAGAACTCAATTGCTATATAGATCAGGCTGGCCTTGAACTAACAGAGATCCACTGGCCTCTACTTCTGGAGTGCTTATTATAAGAAACAGTTTCTTAAAATTAAAAAGTAAATAGAAAGAGTGTAGAAGAGAGTGGCTGCCTGGTATTTGTAGGGGCAGTGAGGACAACGGGGAAGGGCGGCCTGCAGAAGGACTGCTGGTGCTGTCCACAGCTCCTGCCCACAGCTCCTGCCCACAGCTCCTGCCCACAGCTCCTGCCCACAGCTCCTGCACACTGGTGTTTGCTTTGCAGGAAACAGAACATGTTCTTTGGTCTGAGTGGGAAGAGGGAGGCAGGGAGCAGCTGACTATCCCTCAGGGCCCAGGGCCAGTCTAGACAGGCTGAGCAAGAATCTGTTCATCACAGCTGCCTTCCCAGGACAACTCAATGAGGGACCCAGGACCTCAAGGTCTTGGGGACATGGCTTTCGGTTTACTTCCTGCCCGGCTTCTGTGGATGCTGTGTGAACTGGCCCGTCTGGGTCCTGCAATTTACAGTTGGGAGCCACAGCCCTATTCCTGACCTCTTCCTAGGGTAGGGGAGCTCAACTCACCAGCCACTGTTTTAGAGTGCATCAGCCTAGGGTGGCCAGTTGGCCAGGGTGCCAGCCAGAACCACCTTCTAGTTTGGACTCCTCATGTCCAATTGCTCAGATGGGGAAACTGAGACAGAGATCATTATGACTTGTGCCAGGCCTTTCCTAGACAGCGGTAGTGCTAGAACTGGGCCAAGGTACCTGGTCCCCAGCTCAAGGTTGACAGTGAACCTGAAGTCCCTTGTCCCTCTGGGCTTCCCTGAGCTGGGGTAGACTTCGAGACACCCTTGGCCTCAAGTTTCCCAGGACATCCCTCTGGGCTGAAGTAAGGGGAGTGGGCATAAGTGCAGCCTTTCCACTGTGGCCTGATGGGGCCCATGCTCCTTTAGTCCCAGAGAACTGGGTCACCCAGAGCTGAGGCCCCAAGACTCCTCCCTAAGTTGGCTTGGCTGCACTCAGATCTAGGGAATCAGGTATGGCTTTCAATTCTACCTCCATTGCTGGCCAACTGAGCAGCCTCTGAAAAGCCATGCCAGTTCTCCATCTCAGCCCTCCATCTGTGAAATGGGCTCATAACACCCCCAGCCTGACCCACAGTGGGAGCTGTGCCATCCATCTGCCCAAGCTGCAGCAGAGACAGGCCAGAATCCTGACATCTCTGGATAGGCTACGGCAGCCAGGAGGGGCTACTGAGTGCTGTGTGCTCTCTAGGAAACACTGGGTGTGGGTGGTCTGGCTGGTGGCCCCAACATTGCATGACCTACCAGGTCTGGTCTGCACCTGAGCCACATGTTTTTATAGGAACTGCCCAGACTTTTGTCCATCTCCAGGACAAAGGAAATAGCAGGTCCTTACAAGACAAGCTAGTGGGTGGTGGGAAGGGCCATCATTTATCTTCCCAGCCAGTCTGTTCTACAGCCATAGCCTTTTCTTGTCAGAGACAAAGAAATGTGTGTGTGTGTGTGTGTGTGTGTGTGTGTGTGTGT
>LZPO01087152.1:190942-203086 GCA_001675575.1 Neotoma lepida
CCCCTAAGCCTGCAGAGTCTTGGATCTGCTGCCCTCCTCAGCATCTGGTTCCTCCTCAGGATGCAATGCTGTTGCCCCTAGCAACTGAGTTCCAGGCCCAGCCTGATCCTCCTCCCCCTCTCCTCTGGACTTCTGCTTTCTTCTTCTTCCCTGCCCCCCAACCTTGGAGCCAGTGCCCAGACCCAGAACTCCCACAGAAGATCATGTGCCAGCTGGGTGACCCAGCCATGCTCTCTGGCCTTCCTGGCTTGCTAGGTGACCGATGAACACGGTCAGTATTCTACCTGCCTAGCAGAATTGGAACTAGGCGACCTGGAGACGAGTACTGGAGGTACCAGGGGTGTACTAGACTTTCAGGTGGAGCTCTCCGCACATCCCAGACACAGAGTCAGCAACTAGAGAGAAAGAGGTGACTCCAGAGACAAAGAGAACTATTTGAAAGGGTGAGCTCCCCAGAGCTGGAGGTATGCGGGAGGAGGCTTTATGAGGATGGTGCTGGTGTGGCCCAGGGCAGTAAGACCTGCCTGGCTGTCTCTCTTAGCCTAGTTTTGTCTGTCCCCACAGCTCCCCTTTTCTCCAATCTCTCCCCTCCCAGCGGCTCCACACAACCCAGATGAGTCCCACAGAAGACAGCATCAGAGAGAGGCTCTTGGAGAAAATGACATCATCAAGTCCAATGCTGGGCACAGGGAGACATGGCAGGGCTCTGCAAGGCAGAGGCCACCAGACCCATTGTTTTCCTCCCTAGCTCCTTTATCTTGAGACACCCATAGCTACCCTGCTGCCCTGCCCCACTCTCCTCCCCCAAGTCTCCTGAACAGCCTATGGTGTCCAGCTGTATCTGTGTCTCCCCTCCCACCCCATCCCCACCCCCAACCTCCTCACACTCTTGCCTTGGCCTCTGCACTGCCTATTCCTCCCCTGAGGAATGCTCTGCTCTGCCTTTCATTAGGATTCAGCTGAGAAGTGTCTCCTCCAGGAAGTCTTCCTTGACGGCCCAGGTTGCCTGGGGTATGCTTCTGTTAGCCTCCTGTCCCAAGTTGGCTGTCTGGCAGCTTTCTCATCCTGCTCAGTAGTCACAGTTTGTTTACAATTTTCTCCTGAGGGCACCTGGAAGATCCTCAGGCCAGGAACTTTGTGCTCCGTGTTTGTTAACGAAAACTAAACAGGAAGACTAGCATAACGACACCCTGCCTCTCTCTGGGTCTGTTTTCCCATCTGGAATGTGAGGGAGATGGGCCAGGGCCTGTGGTTCCTATTGAATAGCAAGGGTGACCAAGTCTGGGCTGCTAGCAGGCTCAGAGGACTGTCTGACTCAGCTTCCTGTCCCAGTCCCAGAACTGAGCAATGGGATCTTGAACAGTGAGAGATAAACAGAGGCTACGGGGATTGGAACAACCTTGAGACGGCCCAGCCCTGTGCTCTGGGGTCCCTGGGGCTCTGCTGCCCTCCAGTGGCTGGAGGCCCCTGGGCACTTAGACTCCTCAATTTCTGGCTATCCACAAACATCTAAAGTAATACAAGGCATAAGGAGTGGCAGGGGCATGTTACTGTCACTCAGAAAATTATAAGCAGTTACCAGAGCATAACTTGGGGATCCCAGTCCCCAACACTTCCAGTCTCTGGATGGGGCACTGTTCTTTGGCAAGAGTCAAACCTGGGATGGGGGGGGGGGGTCCCTGCATCTGTCAACCTATCTCAACTTTGGTGACACTTGTCATGTGGTGGCCCTTCCCTGCTGGTCATTCTCAGCACAGTCTTAACTGATCCTTTGTGAAGGACTCTATGATGCCTGCTCAGGGGTCCTTCCAGATTCAGAAAACAGTATTGGGGCTAGAAGGATGCCTTAGTCCCCTCCCTTCTTAATTAATCAAATACTTAAAATAATGGTGGTGGTCATGATTGATGGACAGAGCATAGCTAATTACCCTGGAGATTAAAATGACTGTTTCTGTTTAAAAAGGCTGCAAATGAGTTAATTATTTCCTTTGCTCACCTCTCTAACCTTGTTACACTTCTAAATGAATAGCAATATTGATCTTGGAACTGATTTTGGTGTTCCGCCGCCCGAGCGGGTTTAATTAGGGTTTGAGAACGCTGCAGTGCCTCCTCCTTCTGACCGAGGAAATTNGCCTTGGGTTTTACTTACATTTCATAGCCGTGTCCTCCACACAGACAGAAGGGCTGCAGCATGGCAAGCGATGGCTGCCAGCTTGCCGGCTTGGCGCTGCCCTGGCTCCCAGCTCTGCTCTGTCCTGAGAGGCTTGCACTGACCCTTGCCTGTGATCTCCTGCAAGATGCTGCAGGAAGGCCCATGGGAGAGGCTCATTTTTGTCTCTTCTGTCACACCTGCACGCTTGGATGTGACAGGGAAGGGCCCAGTATCACTCGGTGAGGCAGGGGCAGTTCTGGGACCTGGAGCTGTCAGGTTTTCACAGCTCTGGACCTTGATGGCAACCACGCTGAATAAACAGTTTTCTGTCCCTGCCCAGCCCTTCACAAGCCTAAGACCCCTGGTGTCCTCCGTCTTCACCTCAGGCTCCTTCTGAGTCTCTGCTCCTCTGTGTGCTGCTGGAGCAAAGGCTATCAGCCCAGAGCAGGAGACCAGCATGCTAACCCTGGATTAATTACTGGCAGATGGGTGACCTTGAGCTAGTCAGGTGACCTTGAGCTAGTCTGGCATCCCTCCTCTGAATCTGACCATCTGTTTCATGTCACTTCCTGTCACCTCCCCCAGCATGAGCCTTCAAGGGCACACAGGTGGGAGCTGGGCACTGAGGGGGGTGGAGAGCGATCAGGGCAGACATGCTGCAGGTACATAGGACTGGAGTCTATTGATGAAACCAGCTCTACNTTCTTTGAAACGAAGCCCTCCCCTAACCTTGTTGCCTCTTGGCCATGGCCAGACCTGCCTTTGGACTGGCTTCTTCCCTGCCCCAACCCCAGCTCTCCCCTCTCCTTCCCATGCTTGATGTCTCTGGCTAATGAATTACCACTGAGGCCATCTGCAACCTAGAGATGCCACAGAGAGAGAGTGTGGCAGGGAATAAGCCTGCCTCCCATGCCTCCTGCTCCTCCTCTGCCACTGCCGCCGCCACGCCTCTGGCTCTGTGCTGCACTGTTTCCTCCCTTCTCACTCCCCTTCACAGCTATACCCCTCTTCTGAACCTTAAGAGCTGGATAAAAAGAGAACAAAATCATTTATTTGCAGACNAATGGTTGGGACTGGAAATCATGATAAGTGAAATAAGCCTGACTCAGAAGGACAAAAGACTGTATCATACATTTTCTCTCCTTTGTGGCATCTACAGCTCTCTCTGTCTCTATCTTATATCTATATCTACATCTTATATCTATATCGATATAGATATAAAATATACACACATATATATGTGTGTACGTGTGTGTTATATTCCTATGCATATGTATATGGCATGAGAGTGGAAGGCGAACAAATTGGGAAGGGGACCAACAGATGGAAAAAATGAGGAATAAATGGTTGTAAGGGAGGGTAAATATGATAGCTATATTACCTCCATGTATGATACGAAACCAATTATTTTATACATTTAGTATGCAGTAATTAAATGACTGAGATAAAAAGCCCCAGGGCATGTCCTGAAGCTTTACCCTGCCTCCCTTCCCTTCCTTCTCTCACTTACATACCTGCCTACCCTCCCCCTCCCTAGGGAAGGCCCCTTCTCTTAGAGCTGTAGAGAAGATGTGTCCCAGATAGCTGATTTAGCTTAGTTCTGTTTGGGTCCCTCNGGGGAGTGACATGGTCAGATGAACACTTGGGAAAGGGTGGTCTGGCTGTCGTTTAGAGGACAGTAGCAGAGGACAGTGGTGGATCGGGGCCTGTGAGGCAGCAGTTAAGTATAAGAGGTAAAATATTTAGACCTGCTGCAGAAGGGTCGGGGTAGGCCTTGCAAGGAGGGGTTCTAGGCAAGGACCGCTTTCAAGTTGGACGACGAGGTGCCTTTGGCTGATATTGGTGATGTCAGGGAGAAGCAAGTTTCCAGGGAACATTCAGTCTGTGGGGTTGAGGCTGAGATACCTACAGGGACATCCAGGAGCAATGAGATTGAAGGAAGGTAGGTGATTTGCCCAAATTGCTATAGCTAATATGTGGTCTTTCCCTTTGGGACATGGACGATCTGTATTGTAAGGAGGCCATTCGTGACTCCATGCTAGGGTTGGGTTATGATGCACTGGTGTACTGATGAAGGTCAGACAGCCAAGAGGACATGGGAGAAGAAGGAGTGTTAAACCTCACAATTCATACCTGGCGTGCTGGGCAAAATCGACACCAAGTACACTGTTTACCAATTGGAGAGCAGGGGAGGACCAGAGACGGACTAAGCCTGACCTTGAAATAGGTAGGTCCCTGAGGTAGCTTAAACATTGATCCCCTAGCCTGGTCACACTCTGAGCCCTGATCTATTCACACATCAAGCCTGATCCTGTTCACACACTGGGCCAGGTCTTGATTATACCTAGAGATAGGCCTTCATCACACACTGAGCCCTGGACTCTGTCCAGGACCCTGTCCAGGTTTTACTGGCCTCTGAGGCAGAAGACTGTGCAGTAAGGCCCATCTTGCTCCCATCCCCCCTTTTCTCCCTGGGGATGGAGAGGAGCTAGGCATGTCAAAAAGGGCTGGCCTGGAACAGGTAAGGCACCCATGGTGTACCAGCCCAGCCAATCTCAGCTTTCTTACAGTGTGAATGCTGGAACTTTTAGTGGCCAATTTAAAAAAGGTCTCACAATCACCCTAGAACAGCTGTGTCGAAGCCTTTTAGTCACCACTGTGGCATCAGGGCCTCCCAGACCTGCCAAATCTCCCCAGTCACAGCAGAAATCCTCAAGACAAGTGGCCTCTGGGTACAACTGTTTGCTGTCTTGACTGTGCTGGTCCCTAGTTACCGCATCCTGTTACCTGCTCAGCTCACCTGAGCCTACTGGATGCAGACAGAACACTATGTTCCCTGGTGAGACCAGCATGATGTGAAAAACATCTAGATTCTGCAACCAGACTACCTACAGATCAGACNTTGGGGTCTGCCCTTCCCAGCTGTGAGATCACAGGCCCTGAGTTTTGGCATCAGTGTGATGGGGTGAGATCAGCATTTAGCCACGGGCCTACCATGAGAAGCTTGCTCATCACAGTATTAGACTGGGTGCCTGGCACGTGGTGAGTACTTGAGTTGAGCTGGGCATATGTATCTTCATACTGGGAAAGAGAGGCTGATGAGAGGCTGTCAGGCAGACATTTGAGAGAGGGGATGTGGGGAGGCACTGTACCTCCTGCCCTGGACTTGCTTCCCCCACACAATTAGCTGCTCTTGTCTCTAATTGATTCCTTTGGTACTCACAGGACAATTAGAATTTAAATTGCCTTTTACAAAGGTCACAGAAACATGATCAAAGAAGAATCTATTAGAGGGTTAGGGGGCCCCTCCCTCCCAGCCTCCCAAAGCCTGGGGGTGGAGACCAGGCCTTC
Source organism: Neotoma lepida (assembly GCA_001675575.1). Classification (NCBI taxonomy): domain Eukaryota; kingdom Metazoa; phylum Chordata; class Mammalia; order Rodentia; family Cricetidae; genus Neotoma; species Neotoma lepida. Next base: position 196,446 of record LZPO01087152.1, read on the forward strand.
AGGAGCCATCACCACCTACACCTACCCTGCCGTCACCCCCAAGTCTTCCCCGGGGCTTTCTGCTTCCTTCCTTCCCATGAGATGGGCAGGGAAGGGCAGAGCTGGTCTCCAGCTGAGGTTTGTGGACCCCTTTTGCCCCTTCCACATTTCCACCTTTCCTGTTGTCCTTCTCTCAACAGAGAGACTGCCATCCCCAGTGCCGTCCCTCCAGCTGTGCTTCAGGTGTCCTGGTCCTGTCCCTTGACAGCTTGTGACTGTAAGGATGCATTTTGTCCCCTCTGAGAAGCCCATACATCTTGTTCCCGCAGGGTGGGTGGCTCCCCAGGGAGAATTCTTGACATTCCTCCCATTCTCAGATCTTGTCTTGTCTGCATCCTCTCATTTTTCTGCCTTTACATGGCAGCTGCCTCAGGATATCCATCCTCTGGGTCCTTCAGCCCTCACTGTGGCCCATGGGTGAGGTGGCCTGTACCTATGTGGGGTCCAAGACAGACGCTTCCCACTCCCTCCACTGGCTCCCGCAGAAGCCTGTACAAAGCTGGTCTCACAGCGAGCAGGGCTTCATGTTACAGGTCCAACTAATCGATTCAGAGTTTGGCTTGAAAGAGCCCAGGTTCCCACCACAAGGACTCCTACCTGCTGGGGTTAAGGGGACAGTGAGAAGCCAGGAAGAGCTGGCTTCCTGGAGGCCTCCAGAATTATCTCAAAGTTTTGTCAGCCCCTTAGGCTCTCCCCCTGGGAAACAATGGCAGTGGCCACCTAGCCAGCCAGAAGTAGGTACAGCTGTGTCTGGTGGTCTTCTACTGTGAAGTAGCCCACCTGGTAATTCCATCACACTTTGGAAGGGAGCAGGGTCCACTGAGCACCTATGATATCCTAGCCCCTGGGCTGGAAGCCTCGGGCTTTTCACCTCACAACAATCCTCACCTTCCAGCAATCCTATGCCACCATTCCCTAAACGAGGAGACAGACTCAGAATAGCTGAACATCTTGTCCAAGGTCACGTAGCCGAAGACAGACATAGCTGGGATGTACATCTAAGCTTGCCCAGTTCAAACAGAAGCTCTGCAAGGCCCAGTTCCATGCTGATACTATTCATCAGGGGTACCATAGGCAGGATGTCACGTGGGGAGGAAGGTGTCAGGAGCCTCATGTGACTTTAGGGAAGGGCAGCCAAGCATTAGTATTCCTGGTCTCTCTGTTGTGGCCCAAGGTCAGGAGACATCATTGTTCCTCATTTAGAAGCAGGCGTGGGGCCTTGGGATGGAGAGGATTCTGTAGATAATCCAGCCTGATTAGCAGGCCTGGTGGAACTTCATTTGGATGCCTGAGGAACTGCTGCGGGCCTCAGGCTGCCAGTGCAGTCAATGAATGTTCTGCTCCCTGACCCAGTGTGACAAGGGTCTGCAGCCCCCGAGGAGGACCACATTTAAGTGGAGAAGCAAGATGGGGAGGGAGGCCAGGTCCATCCAGGAGCCCTGGAGGGAATGGGAAAGGACCCACACACACTATGTACCCCAAGATGGGAGCCTAGCAGAGCCATCTGACGCACCTCATCTTAGAGACCTTCAGTCCTGCTGTAAGTAACAGGGTGTGGTTAGAGTTGGGGGGAGGCTGAGGTGCCTCAGAAGGGGAGACTGCTCTTGTCTGAGACACCCTGAAGGGCAAGATTTTAAGCCCTTGCAGACCCTGAGCTCAGTGGGACAGACTTTCAGTGCCTGAAGAACAAGGTCTCTCTGGGGTCATAAATTCCAGGGGCCTGGTGAACAGGTTCACAAAGCTGTTGTGACAGCAGTGGTTAAATTAAGTGCCCTTGCAGAGCAGGGCAGGGTAGGCTTGCACAGTGGGATTTATGGCCTACCCACCCTGTTTGCTGCCAATCAGCCTGGCTCTCCCAAGCCTGTCCTGTGAGGGAGACCCATGCTCCTTCCCCGGGAACTGCTCACCATCAGGGAGCCAGCAAGGGCTGTCTAGCCTGGGCTATAAGGATGCGGGTGCCTCTGTGACTGGGACCCCCCAGAGCCATACCACTGCCATCTGGGTCCCTAGAAGAGCAGGAGGTGAGAGAAGACGTGAGGTCATGCGGGGTCTACTCTTTCGTGCTTTGTCACCTCTTTGCCTTTGCTCAAGCTGTCTCCTCTTCCTGCAGGGATTGTCCCCTGTTGTCACTACTTCTTCTGATCCTCTCCATCCAACAAGCCCTAGATGGAGCTGCATCCTGTTGCTTCTCTCTGGATGCTGCTAGATGTGGGGCCCTGGGCTTTCCCTTCAGTTGGAAAAGGCTGGTCTGCGGTGAGCATAGACACAGGATTTTGCCCTGCTGGATTGCCAAATGGCCTCACCTATAAATTGGGACAGTGGTCCAACCCACTTTCCTGCTACCTTACCCCCATTCTCTCCTCTGTTCACTGTGATCCTTGGTTTTGTGTGAGGGGATAAGGGTGCCTAGAACGGGGTGCCAGACTGATGTGTCTTGACTGAGTCGCCCTGGGTTTTGGAGGCAATGAAAGTTTGCACAGGAGGTTGTGTCTGCACCAGGGACCACAGATGATGGGGTTTTATGGGCAAAGGCAAGGATAGGTGAGCCCTGAAATTCAAGCCTGAGGGTACAAATGGCGTGTGTGTGTGTGTGTGTGTGTGTGTGTGTGTGTGTGTGTGTGTAGTGTACTGTGTGGATGCTAAATGTCTGTTGTGCAAATATGAATGTGTATATGTACCTGTGTGCATTTGTGTGTGAGCATGTGTGTCTAATGTATGTGCATATACATATGTGACCTATGATGACTTTGTAACCTATATAGGACTGTACATAGCGAATGCTGGGAATGTCCCCAGGGCACAGGTTATTGGGTGATCCTCTATCTTCCCATCCAAGACCCTGCACAGCCCTCTCAGGAAACCTTTTTGAAAGGGCTCTGGTCTCATTGCCCCAAAGGCAACAGGGAGCTGGAGGAGAGGGAGAATGTGTTTAGGAAATGACCAACATCCAGCCATCAAGAAGGGCCTTCAGGGAGGCTGCTCACTCCCAATTCAGTGTGGAAGTGGTCCCAGACTCATCCCAGGCCTATCCTGGAGCCCTCTGTCCTTCAAGTGACTGTCAGTCTGCTCCACCCCTCCACTAGTCAGCATGCCGGTGCCTCTGCTCTCTGTCTGCCTCACTGGAAAGATGATGGCTGCGAGGCAGGCAGAAGGTCATCTCACTGTTCCCACCTTTGCCATCCTGACTCCTCGTCCTGGTGGGCCAGCTGCCTCCACTCCAGGAACATGCTCGGACCTGGTCTGCGAAGCAGAGTGACTATGGCTCTTGTTTCTTGGCGTGCCCCAATTTTTAGGGTTTCCTCTGGTTCCCTCTGCATCATTCATTCCCTAGCACCTGGCCCTGACCAGCCTTGCAGGAGATATGCCAAGAAAGCAAAGGAGGTCTTAATGCAACGAGATCTCCCTTGGGTTGGAGAGGGGTGGGAGGATCCAGGCCCAGATTTTGTGGTCTCTCTCTTGGTGATGGGGGGCCGGGAGAGACACAAAATGCAGAGTCACATGATACACAATAAAACAGCGGGGAAATGGGTCAGGTAGGGCTCACGGGCATGAGCAGATCCAGCCTTATTGTGTGTAAGCACAAGGACAAGGTAGGAACATATCTGGATCAAGAGGTGGGCCAATGGGGCGCTCCCTGTCTAGGCTGATCCCAAGGCTCAGGACAGCAGAGCTGGGCAGATGCAGGGAGAGAGGAGGAGAGCGGATGGGCAGCACCCTGAGGCAGTGAAGAGGGAGCAGGGACTGCTGCCGGAGGCAGGGCCAAGTAGGCAGTGCTGGACATCAAAGCCCTAGGTATGTTCCCAGGATGCTAGGCTCCCTCCTATGGAGAGACAGATGTCCCTTTGATGGTGAGAAGAAAGGAAGTTGTACAGGCATAGGAGGGAGGGGCAGGGGAGAAGGATCTCCTTCCTGTGGCCATCAAGGAGCTAGAGAGTTCATCATAAATACCACATCCTCTACTTCCTATGATTTGTGAAGCCCTGCCCACTGGTTTCCAAGGCGGAGGTATACACTGCTGGTTGCATGGGGGAGATTAATCTTGCCATGGTCTGACAGCTGCATGGTATACCCTCTGGCTCCTTCATGTGACCCTGCTGTGCTCAGTGAGGTGTCTCCAGAATGCCTTGGGAGCACATATTTGTGTACTCCAGGCTCGCCCTCAGTCTTCCTGGTCCCTCTAGTAAGAAGAGGGCATGTGTGCTTCCAAGTCCCTGGGTCTCTGTGTGCCCCTAACTGTTCTCTAGGTTCCTACAGTGTCTCTGTCTAGCTCATCTGCCCACATCCCTCTTAAGGCTGTAGGATGATTTCATAAGAATTGCTAAGAAGCAGGCCGTTGACATGACTTAGCATATAAAGATGCCTGCCGTTCTAGCCTGGCGACCTTAGTTCAATCTTTGGAACCCACATAAAGTTGAAAGAGGAAAATGATTCCTCTGGCTTCCACATGAGTGCCATGGCATGAATGCCCACACATATTAATTCTTCTCTGACACAATACATAATGTTAAAAAAAATTCCCACAAAACACCCCTTTCTCCAGCCATATCACTGTGACCCGCTGGCAAATGTCACAGAACTGTGCTATCCAGAGTGAACACAAAGTCAGTGGCACCCCTGGGAATGCCCTGTGGATGTGAAGTGAGGGTGTGGGCCCTTTTCCTCCCCTTCCTCTGCTCTTTGTCTAGCACATTCCTCCCTGAAGCCCTCAAGAGGCTCCTACCTGAGATCTTCGCAACCCATCAGTTAGAGCCTGTGGCCAGAGCTTGGTGAGAGCAGAAGTGGCTAGGTGCCTCATCCAAGAGCCTGGATTGAGGGGTAGGGTGAAGGATGGCCTCCCCTAGGACCTCCCCTGTACTTCATTACCACTTTCCAGAGAGGGCACACTTGAGGAACCAGCCCCAGCTTCACTGGAAACCCAGGGCCCTGGGATACAGAGGAGGGTTTGGTCCCTGTGAGACAGCATTGGCTGCCTTGCTGAAGTGTGGTTTGGGGTGCCACTGCTGCAACTCCTGAAGTGTCTTCAGGAGAAAATATTCAGAAGAGCCCTGCTGTTTCTGAACTATTTCAGCCTCTCGGGCTTTCTCACCAAAGCTCTTTGAAAATGATCCCTGCCTGGAGAGATACCCCAGGGGAAGGCAGATCTTGGGTGGGGACCTGGTCTCCTTTGCTCCACAGTTGTCTTGCTCCCCTAGTCCCACGATTCTTNTGTGTAGATCCATGGGGTTCTGGGTCTCTANACCCCCAACTCTGATGTGCTTTGGTATCTGCTTCTGGAACCCCACCTTGGTGACACCAGCTCCTGCAGGCTTTGCCCAGGTTTGTTCATGTGTCAGCAAAGCCAAGCTTTTCCAGAGACCTTTGGTGGCCCCCATTCTTTTCATACAGACAGCAGCTTGCAGACTGCAATGTGCTTACATGCTCACTGGACAGGCCCATAGCCCTAGGGCCTGTCTTCCTTCGAGAAACTCCATACCACCTTCCCCTTGGGCCCAGACTCCATCAGCCAGCCACCTGGTGGATAGATCCAGCCTCCAGTCACACTAACCCTTTGGGAAAGAAAGGAGGAAATAAAGTAGAGATGGGGGGTGGGTAGACATTGGAGAATGAATTTGCAAACCCTGCCTGTGATGGTGACATCCCAACGGCCGCTGCTGACGTGGAAAAATAAAAGTTGCTCACTTGTTTCCGTCGCTTCCTCTTTCTGAATGATTTGATGTTTTATTCCCCCCCATCAAACTCTCTATTCTCTGCTAATGGCAGAATAATAAAAAATTATCCCTCATAGCATGCGAGCGAGAGGACAAGCTGAGAGCCCAGGAGAGGGAGGAAGGAGAGGAAGAAAAAGGTTATTATAAACGTGTCAGCCTTGTTTATGGCCCTTTATCAGCTGGGGAGAGGCAAGCGGGAGAGGCGCCGTCAGAGCACGCTCTAAAGCGCTGCCAGCTTGGTTGGGGGCTGTAAATAATTTTTATCTTCAACTGCATTTAGATGTTTTAAAATACACACCCGCCAGCCATCATGGGGAAGCCAGCTGAGCCTGCAGGGGTAAAGCAGGGCGAGCATGCCCGCCTTTTGGCCCCTTTCAAGGGACCATATTTGACAGCCAGGGCTTTCAAAGGCAGCTTCCCCGATAAAGGCCACATCCCAGGGAGCCTCACACAGGGAGATNGGGAGGCTGGCCTGCAGCCTGCCAAACTCCCTGACTGACCCAGGGCTAATCTAACAGGGCAGGATGGGGGGTGGGGGGTGGTACAGGGCTAAGCAAGAGGCCAGCAAGGGCATGGCCACCCTGGGCCAGCACTCCATTCATCCTCAATGCCAGGTACCCCACCTCTATCCTGGGCTAGTGACTATAGCCTCAGAGCCTGCAGTTTTATTCATANGGCCGCTTGCAGGTCAACACGTATTGAGTACCTATTGTGGATTCAAGGGCAGAAGAACTCAGATTACCTCACTTAACTAGTCCTTTGATCTCTCTTCAGTGACTCTGGAGACCAATCACATTCTAGGTTCAAAATATGTAGTCTGAAGGCAATGTATACAGAGGTGAGTCCTGACCTTGAAATCTGAGAAAGTGGCTCCCAAGGGCTAAGCCTCTACTT
>LZPO01087152.1:205776-227437 GCA_001675575.1 Neotoma lepida
CTGATGTATTTGGGAAACATTGGGCTAAATACCCAAAGCACAAGGTACAAGATCAACATATAAAAACCAACTACACTTGTACACACTGGCAATGAGCAATAAAAATTAAGATGGCAATCTCATTTACCTTTAGTCCAAGAAATAATAAAATGCTTAAGATTTAGCCAAGTTTCCCTAAAACTACAAAAGAAATTAAAGAAGATTGGAGTCAAAGGAAAGACACCCCACATTCATAGATTAGAAGACAATATGCTAAGAGTGCAATACCCCTAGGCTGGTTTGCACAGGCAATTCTGACTTCATCAAGANCTCACATAGCTTTTTGAAGAAATTGACAAGACGATACTACATTTTTAATGAAAATGCAAGGAATTGCTGTGGGAATGTAAGACGGAACGGATACCTTAGAAGACAGTTTGGTGGTCTCACAAACCTAAACACACCCTTAATACACAATCCAGCAGCTTGGCTTCTTTGTATATTCCCCAGTGGACTAAAAACTTGTATGTACACAAAAACTTGTAAAGGAACTGGGTCAATTGCTGCAAGTTTGTATCGGAGCTATTGAGAAGAGTGAGTCTGGAGATCACAGGCCTGTGTGGGCTGCAGCCTGAGTTTAAAGCCAGTCTGGGCAACATAGTGAGACCCTGTCTCAGAAAGTAAAAACAATGTGACTTGGCTATTGCACACACGCACTCAACAGCAGCTATGGCTACCTGCACAAGACCCATACAAGATNAAGCTAGTCAAGATTCCAGCATGGATGGAGGAAGAGCTCCCAAGGTCCCCCACCCCTCGCTGAGGAGCCATTGACAACANTNTCTGCNAAGGNAGTGAGAGTCACATCCTTGGGGATGTGGCCACTNGTAGGTTGGTCANGCCCCACTGGGTGGCCCCATTCCCATGTGCAAGTTTGCAGCACTGATTGGACTCCATGGATGGGATATTAATTTTAAAAAGAAAAAAAAGAAATGGAACTGGGGGAGGGGAATGTGCTGAGGGTTCTCGGAGGGAGCCGGAAAGAGGTAGTGTGGGATGGACATAATCAAAATACGTCATATACACATTTGAAAATTTCAAAGAATAAATTTAAAATATTGTTAAATAAAATAAAACAAAAATAAAAAAGAGTGCTGAGGCTACAGTAGAGCACTTGCTTAATTTATATAGCCCAACCATTAGTACTGCACACACAAAAATCAGCAACAATACAACACAAACAAACAAAAAACCCTGTACATGGATGACTGTAGCGGATTTCTCTATATTNACTAAAGAAATTTNCAGGCAACCAATATATCCCTCAGTAAATGAATGAGTTAACCATAGTACTATCAGACAATGGAATACTTTTAGTGTTAAAAAGGAGTGGCCAGAGAAGCTGAAGAGATAGCTCAGTGGTTAAGAGCACTTGTTGTTCTTTCAGAGGACCTGGGTTCAAGTCCCAGCACCCACATGGCAGCTCACAACTGTCTATAACTCCAGTTCCAGGGGATCTGACAATTTCTTCTAGCTTCCATGAGTACCAGGCATGCATGTGGTGCACAGACATACATGCAGACAAGACACTCATATATACAAAATAAAAAATACAAAAAAAAAGAAGTGATCAAGTGATCAGGGCTGGTNAAATGAGATGCCTCAGTGGGTAGAGGCACTTCCTGACAATCATGATGACCTAAGTTTGATCCCCAGAACACACATGGTATAAGAAAAGAGCCAACTCTAGCAAGTGGTCCTCTGACCTTGCCATGGCATGTTGACAACCCNCACCCCATAAATGCACAAATGTTTAAAAAGTGAGCAATGAAGCCATGTCTAATGCATGTTGCTAAGCAAAAGAAGCCAGTTTGTAAAGGCTGCAGACTTGATGATTACAACCAGGTGACATCATTCTGATAAAGGCAAAACTNTAAAGATATCAAAAGGGCAGTGCTTGCTGGAGGTTGAAGCATGAGTAGATNGAGCACGGAACTTAACGAGTGTGAAACTATTTTGTAGGGTACTGTGATGATGGATATATATTGGTTACCAAAATTTGTATGCTGTCCAACGCCAAGAGTAAGACCTTAATGTGAACTATGTACTCAGATGTGTCAGTGTAGGCTCATTGACTGTAACAAACATACTGGCTTGGGATTCTGATGATAGGGCAGGTTGTATGTGTGTAGGTAGAGTTGGGAACTCTGTGATCTTTTAATTTTGCTGTAAACTTGAAACTTCTCTGAAAAAATAAAGTCTATTTAAGGGAGCTAGAATAGCCAAACTCATCTTAAAAAATAACCAAGTTGGCAGACTCATATTTCCAGATCTCAAAACTTACCACAAAGCTACAATAATCAAGACAGTGTAGTACTGGCATGAGATAAGACATAGGGATCAATGGGACAGAAATGAGAGTTCAGAAATGAACTCTCACATTTACAGTCTATTGATTTTCAACAGAGAGCCAAGAAAATTCAATGGGGGAAAGAATAGTCTTTTCAACACACAAGCNTGGACAACTGGCTATCCACAACAAAAGAATGATGCCAGAACCCTTTCCTAGTAGAAATGTGGACCAAAGATCCAAACACAAGGTGAAGNCTGGGAAAGGTCAAGCTATAGAGTCCGAAGCCAGAGAGCACTGGATTAGTAGCTAGTCCAGGTATCTAGGTCTCCACACTGTGATCCTTTGTNCTGGACTTTTGAGGCTGGCAAGTAACAGATGCCGAGTGACTCCATTGAGGCAGGAAGTGCCTGGTAAATATTTTCCATCTCTCCTTCAATTTATCAGTTTTGAAAGTCGGTGAGAGTAGACATTGGTGTAAACTTTTAAGAGGAATGATTTTGCAGTGGGTATTACTCTCCCTAAGGAATACAAAAGCAGTAGCATTCCATGAGACCTCCCTTGACATCTGCAGAAATGCCAGCCGGAAATAATGGAAAGCAGTAGGTACAAAATTATTTGTAACAGNCTCTTTGACAAAATGGNCCCAATCTGCCAATCCCCTATCAGTTAGGGTTAGGTTTTTCATCCCTTAACCCTGGATTAACTTCCTCACTAGCACTGGCCAAGGNGATGTTGTGGTGGATGTGGTCATGTACAAGCTCAAANTGCAGACCGAATAGCTCTTCCACTAGCTCCCACCATGAGAACGAGCCTCGGCAGGCCTGCTGCAGGNTGAGCCTGAACTATAGCACCAGAGTCCTAGGGGCTGGAGAGATGGCTCAGCAGTCAAGAGCACTTGNTGCTCTTCCAGGGGATGTGGATTTAGTTCCCAGCANCTACATGGCTGTAACTGCCTGTAACTCCAGCTTCAGGGGATCTGATGCCCTCTTATGGCCTCTGTAGGCACCAGGACACATGCAGTGCACATACATACATGAAGGCAAAATACTTATATTCAGAAAATAAGGATAGATAGATCTTTACAAAAACCCCAAACCAGAGCNCTNCCAGGTTACAGCCACAGCCATTCCTCTGGCTGACCACAGGCCTGTGAATGAGCCCACCTGGGAGTGAGCCCAGCCCAGCCTAGACCGAGGCTGCCCTTGTAGACTGTGAGCAGAAAAAAATGACTCAATTAAGACACTAAGCTTTGGGACTGTCAAGTAACTATTATTTATAGTTTCAAAAAAACTGATATAGCCCCAAATTGGGGCCAACCCAGACGACCATTGATGCAAGGTTAGAGGTATAAATGGCGGTCTAGCAGGACAGTGGGGCACCCCACANCCATTAAAAAATGAGTTCGATCGGAATATACTGACCTAGAAGAAGTCTGTGATATATTGGTGAGGGATGAAGCAAGTGGCTGATCAATATATAAGCCATGACCCCATTTTGATTCTTAAAAAAAAGTCACTGTGTGTNAATATATAGAATAGATTTACCTTAGCCAAAGTTGTCAAGGGTGCCAGACTTCACAGAGGTTGCCTCTTGGGGAGACAAGGCGGAATTTGATGGGTTTTGCATTTTTTCTTCTTTTTCTAATTTTTTTCAACTATTTTTAAAATTAGCATATAAAGTAATGGGTTTCATTTGGGCATTTTCACACACACTGTTTCTGTTGACCTTCCTCTCCACCACCCCCCTTTGTCCCCTGCTCCTTCCTGCTGACCTGCCACCCTGCAGTAACCCCTGCTGTTGTCACATCACATCTGCTCCAGTATCCCCTTCTTCTCATCTTGTCACGAAGAGAAGAAGCTGCTGGGATGATGTTTCCACTTGGTTTTTGAAAAGCTGTAAGATGCTCGCTGTTTTCCGTGACTCTGTGGAAAGAAACCNTGGCTCAGCTGCTTCATTAAGCTTCGCCTTCCTTCTCCTCTGCCTCCTTGGCCCTGTGGCTTCTCCTGAGCTGAGTGTCGTTCCTCCNGCATCAAAGCCCTACAGTCCGGGCATCTCATGCCCACGGAGACCCACCTCCTACAGGCTTGATGGCTCTCAACCCACTAAGTGTTTACCTTGGTGTTACAGCAGGAAGAACTTGGGGAATCAAATGTCTCATGGCACAGATTTAGGGAAACCAGGGACATACAGAAGGCTTCTGTGAGACCTCAGCTGAGCTGATGCAAGACACAGGTCTCTGCTTACCTCTGAAGCCCAAGGCCAGCCCAGACACCCCCACTCCCATTTCCCCAAGAGTGGCCCAGAGGGTTGTACAAGCTCCCTCTTTCTGAGAGATGGAGGAGGGGCTGTGAGGAGTGGAGGGGGGGGGCATCTGTACCAGCCTCAGCCTGGAGCCTTTAACAGCAGCAGATAAAAAGCAAGAATAAAGGAAAGAGAGCAAAATGTCACACATGCTCTGCTGCCATTAGCCACCAGAGAAGGGAAATATCCCATAATTAGGCCAGGCCTTTGTTAGCTTTGGTAGAGGGGAGAATGACGAGGACGGCTGTGGGTGGGGACTGTCTCTCTGGGGGCACAAACATCTTAGGACGGGCTCCATGCCCTACCCAGCCTACATCCCATTCCTGGGCCTGATGTGACTAGGTGGGGGTGGGTAGAAATGAGGACAGGGGAAGGATGGAACTCCTCCCCTTGGAAGCCTACACGTGCAGCTCCGAGGCCTCTCTGCTAAACTATCCGAGCCGTTGTTTGTTTATATTTCTCTCATTATTATCCAAGTCACAGAAACACCCGGGTAATAGCTGTAAAATTACACACTCGCAGCTAATTCGGGTACGACTCTTGGCATAGCAGCCGCGTTTTAAGGAGAAATAAACAAGGCCTGAAATAAAAGTCGGCAGGAATACAAATCTANAGCACTGAGCGGGGAGCATCCCTCAGGCGCATGTGCGTGTCTCTTTCCACCCCCACCCATGCACAAGGGCACGTGACAGGCACCAGGCCTTTTTCGTGCTTCTGCTGCCTGCCGGGCTGACCCGGGGCCCTTTCTCACCACTTGGCCCCCTCTAGCCAGGTTCTGGATTGGGCTAGCTTAGTCTTTGGGGAGCCAAACTGCCCTCCCCATCTTGATTTCCTTTTTCCTGTGGGTGGGGTACCTATAGTCTTCTCTCACTGGGGAGAGATAGTAAGCTAACNGCTAGGCTATCATTCATTTAATGAGCAGCTACTTGTGTCAGACACTTTTGTCTTTGAGTGGTCAGTGAAACAGATGTTGATTCCTTTGCAGGACTGACATCTGGTGCGAGAGACAGACTAGAAAAAGAAACACAAGAATAAGCATACAAACAAAATAGAACAATGCCCTGAATTATTAGTTACAGGAAAATATGCNCTAAACGGTAAGTCACTTGATTGGTTAGAAAGACATGGTGGCCATATCCAAAAGTTGCCTAATGATGGACAGGTGTCAGTCAGGACAGCAGTTTCTCAAGGTGACTTATAGGAATCCAGATTTCATCCTCTTTTATTGACTATTAATAAAATTTGTTCATCAGTTTGAAATCTTAGAAGCTGGAGAGAAGACTCAGCGGTTAAGAGCACTGATTGCTCTTCCTGAGTTCAATTCCCAGCCCCCACATGGTGGCTCACAACTGTCCGTAACTACAGTTCCAGGGGACCTGACACCCTGACATAGACATGCACACAGGCAAAACACCAATGCACATTAGCAAAACAAAACAAAAGTTTGAGATCTTGGTTCCATAAATGTATAGCTCAATACTGGTTTAAATTACTTTAAAATGGAGCTTAGAGAGATGACTCAGCAGTTAAGAGCACTGGACACTCTTGCAGGGGACCAGGGTTCAGCTCCCAGCACCCACAAGGTGCCCATAATCTTTTGTAACTCCAGTTNCAAGGGATCTGATGCCCGTTTTTGGTTCCACAGGCACCAGGCATGCACATGGTGCACAGATTACATGTAGGCAAAACATGCACATACATAATAAATCTTTAAATTTCTTGAAAATGTCTGTAATATACCTTTGTTAGATTCCAGTAATAAGCCATAAAAAGTCTTTACAAAAAAATTAATAAATATACAATAGGTTAGGAAAAGAAAAAATACAGAATGAGCATGAAATGGTCAGATGGGGATTTTAGGAAAGCCTTTAGGAGGGGAAGGAAAGTCAAGCTGAGGAAACACATGGACAAAAGGCCTTGGAAGGTGCTCCATTGGCCTCGGAGAGGACAGACACNGTGTAGGCAGGAACAGGCAAAGGCAGGTAGGACTTGGACAGGGAGTACAGGAGTGCGGAGTGTCTGACGGAAATGCATTTCTTACGGGATGGGCAGCTTTTGGGCACACATAGGGCACCTGAAGCCATGAGAATTGTCAAGGTTGCCTAAGAGTAAAGAGAGGTGTTTGGAAATGTGGAACTCCCAGCTTCACTCTATGACCGAATGCNACTCTATGACATCACTAGTTAGAGTCAAAATTCCTGTCACAGCTGGTCAATGGGATAAAACAGGAGTGTCAAGTGTTCACCCAGTTGGGTCTCNCTCACCAGAGTCTTTTAAGTAGACACTGTCAGGCTGTGATCCCGACTCCTTGAGAAGCTGACACAGAGGTGGCTCTTTCTAACCCGTGTCATAACTACCCTGGGGACTGTTCAAAGCCAAGTGTCTGTGGCCNGAGATGTTTGGTGGGAGTGTAACCCACATCATAGTTGGGACCTCCAAAGAGACCTACAGAACTTACCCAAAGCTGAGAGAGCTGAGGTGGCAAGGATGGAAGCCAGAGAGGGCAAGAAGAGAAAATGGTGGGCTAGGTGGGGAGCACAGAGGACACAGGAGGCGTCTAAGAAGGTGGATGGGCAATGAGGGGTCATTTATCCCTCCAGGCACTCCTGGGCTGTGGGAACTAATTAGCATAGATCAGTGTCCGGTCCCCCAGCCCGCTCCTTTTCGAGCCTCTGACTGCATCCTCCATCCACATTATGTAACATGAGGGGGTGTGTGTGAAGAGCGTGTGCTAGAGGTAAGAACACAGGCATCAAATTTCCCTCTCTTCTGCCTTAAGAAACCTGGGGTGCAGGTGGAGCTGGGAGACATGAGGACAGGGTTTACCAGGATCCCCAACTCTGATGGCTAGGGGGCTCCCTGTCTGAGGATTCTTGGACCCTGGGAGATAGCTAAGCCCCTGCAATTCCAAGCCTCTCTGCACCCCACTGTTTGTTCACCAGTGTGTGTTGGAGGACATGTATGTTTCACACCCCTGTGCACATCAGAGCACACAGTAAAAACATGCACAAGTTGACATAGTGGCAACACATTTGTAATATCAGTGCTTTGGAGGCTAAGGTAGGAGATTAAGGTTATCCCAAGTTCCACGGCCAACCTGAGTTACATGGAGAGACTGTTCCTAAACAACAAGAATGAGAAACAATAATAAAACCCCTCCAACAGGAGCTGGAGAGGTGGCTCAGCAGCTAAAAGCATTGGCTTCTCTCCCAGATGACCCAAGTTTGAGTCCCAGTACGTACATAATGGTTCACAGACACCCAAAACTCCAGTTCCAGGGGATTAGATGCCCTCTTCTGACCTCTGTGGGCACCAGGCACATGAGTGGTACACACCTATACATGCACACAAAGTAATCATACAAATAAAAGAAAATAAACAAATTTTTAAAATGAAAAACAACCCTTAAACATACACCAACATTCATGATGTGTTCGTATGTCACATGTGTACACACAGATGTGCAGGTACAGATGTGAGGGTTTGTGTACTCAGCTCATCTATCCTCATCATCCTGCAGCTGAACTTGTGGCCATCATCCTGGGGCTGAGTTCCAGGTGCTCTCTGGGGGCCTCAGCACGACAACACCTCCCCAGTCTTCCTTCATTTTTATTGTGCTGTTCAGGAAGCCTGCTGTATACAGTAGCTGTTGAGAAGTTGGGCTTTGTTGGAGCAGAAGCCTGAGGTTTTTGGACCAAAGGAGGAAAAGCTCCTGGAACACTGTCCAAGGCTGCTGAGGNAGCCACTACTTCAGCAACACCTAGCTGAGGGCAGCAACCCTTGGCCACGTACAAGGTCACCTCAGCAGCANAGTAGGGCCTAAGAACCCTCTTCTCTGCACATNGACAGGAAGCAGTGCTTTGACTGTGCTGCCCCCAAGTACACTCCATGACCTGTCATTGTTCCGTGTGTGTAGTGCACACAGCCTGTCCCAAACACGCTCAGCGTCGTTTAGCAGTTATGCTCGTATGAGCTCTGGGCATCTCAGAACTCAGAGGATGACGTGTATAAACAGTCACAGACAAATGCTGACACAGTAGTTAGTGTAGACAACTGGATCCCCCCTGCCCCCAGCTGCATACCCCTAGGCAGAGTCTACTTTCCTATTCTGTCGTTTTCTTGATGCATGTAAACAGGAACAGGGAGTTGGTCACCCCAGGAGCAGTTTAAATATTTTATTTATTATTTTGGAAAGAGAACACATTTATATGTTTAAAAAATTAGAAAAGCTAGCCCAGAATAAAGCAAGAAATCTTCCCCGCCCCCACCCCCCATGCCCCCATCAGCCACTCCTTCCCAGTCTAAGCCTGCTTTGGCTTCCTGTAGGTACAAACATGAACAGATTCTGAATGGATGACTAAATGACTTTGAGGCTCTTGTGGTGTGGGGAGGGCCCAGCCTTCTGTCCCTGCCCACCCTCAAACCCAGGGCTGCAGCCCTAACAGGATGATAATCGATAGGACACTTTCAAATATTTATGAAACCCCGGTGGATTTTCTCAGTCTGGAGTTGTAGCTTTCATGGAATTTGGCATTAGGAGTTGGAAGGTCAATATTTTCCCTGGGCCACTGATGACTGGCGGAGATGTGAGCCTTCCTGGCTTGCTTCTGGCCCCTTGGGCCTGGCTGTTCTTGCCCTGTCAGCTTCTTGTAGATGGTTCTTGAATTTTCTGCCATGGGAAGCTGGTGAGAAAGGCCACAGAGAGGCCAAACCTCTCTGTGGAAGCTTTGGGGTGGGCAGAAGTGCTGCACAGACTCACTGTAGGGATTTGGGAAATTCAGTATCTTTCCTTGAGCCTGTCAACCAGTGTCCAGAATGGGAAATTCAGCCAGTCTCTGAGCTCCTTCCCAGGTTTCCACAGGGCTCTCTGTCTCTCCAACATGCCCAGGCACAAGGCAGGACTGGATTGGGCTCTTTCTTCCTCAGGGTATCAAACGTTCCTGCTTGTTGTTCAGGGAGCTATTTCCTGGAGCTGAAGAAGCTGTGGCGTGAGAGTCTGGGCATTTTTGGAACTTGTCCCTACCTCATGCATGGCTTCTTGCTGGGGCCCAAGGGAGCGGATGTTACANAGCTGATGGCATCCAGTTTGATCAGGATTGAGGGATGGCCACCCGCCCCGTTGATGGAAGGTTGTGAAAACCAAGCTGACAGTTCCATAACCCTGAGGGCAGANCCAGGGCAGCCAAGACCAAATGAGCTTGGCTGTGATGGGGCAGGGAAGGGCAGCCAGGAGGAGCCAGTCAGGATAAACTGCACAGGTCTTCCTCACCCCTATGCAGCCTTCAGAGGTGTGGAGGGGAGAAGGTATTTAATTTTGTACTCGGGTAGTTGGACCAAACTCAAAGATTACTATGCTTATTATTTGCATCACAAAACTCAAGCAGTCTGCCACCCTATGACACGGGTTCCCTCCTGTGAGCCGACCACACTCCTATTGTTAGCTCTGGGCTGGAGACCTCAAAGACGGTTCCACCCATTGCCCANTGAGCCAAATATCTGCATGTGGGCAGAGCTGCGTTTTGTTATTGTTTTGTTTTGATTTTGATACAGGGTCTTGCTATGAAGACCCTGCTAGGCTGACCTGGAATTCACAGAGATCTTTGCCTCTACCTCTGGGGTGCTGGAGTTAAAGGTATGAGCTACCATGCCTTGCCCAAACTGTCGTTTTTTTAAAAAAATGACTTGAATAAAATACTACTTCATAGAACTCATTCTGGAATTTACTTTTCCCCATAAGTTTGGGAGAACCTTTCATGTTAGAAATTGATTTTTACCCCTTTTAACTGCTTCAAGGTATTCCTTAGTTCTTTAAACAGGTCCCGTGTTGATGGGAGATGGGCAGTTTCTGGTATTTTGCTATTATACAAAGGATCCTTGGGAATATCCCTTTGTACATTTGCTCTTGTTTGTGTGTGTGTATGAGTGTATGAATGCATGTTGAGGTCAGAGGATGATGGTGTTGTTCAAGACCTTTGTGTGTACACACGTGTGCAGCATCCAGAGGTTATTGTGTCTTCTTCAGTCATACTCCATCTCTTTTTTTCAGGCAGGGGCTCTCATTGATCCTCAAGCTCACTGATTGGCTAAGCTGGCTGTCCAGGGAGTCCCAGATGTCAGCAAGAAGTAGCTTTTAGGAAATGGACTAGCATTGGAGAGTCAGTGATGCCTTAGGCCANGGGCTCCGAGCTTTGAGGCCAAGGCACAGACCGACTCTAGGGCCTCCTCCCTTGTGCCTTCATCCATTAGTATTAGGGGTTTCCTCCAGGCTCTCAAAAGTGTCTGTAGCTCTGAGAGAGAATCCAAGTCCGTGGACTGAAGCAGAGTCTCCAGGAGCAATGAGAAGATTTGGGACCCAGGGTTCAAACCTCACTTCTACCCTCATCTGTACTCTAAGGGACTGGACCTGCGTATCCATAATGGTCTCCCGGCAGCTTCGGCTGACTCCCCTTTATCCCAGGAGAAGTGCTGCTGAAGGGTCCTTGGGTTCCAGGGGACAAAGAATAAAAGAGTGGGATACCCTGGGGAGCAGGAGGTGTTGAGAGGTGGTCTGAGGTCAAGGAAGTCCTTTGTCCCTCTCCACCACATGTACAAATAGAACTTAGAATAGAATAGATAGAGTATCCAGGCATGGGGAGCCCTGGAAAGGCTGTCTGGGCCCNGGCTCCCTGGACTCCTCTGCAGCCCTCCTCCAGGCTCTAGATCCAATTGGCTCACAGTAGATGATGGAGGAAGGGAGACCGGCCCTGTCCTTAGTGAACTCTTGCCAGACCTCATGAGCAAATTCCAGATCAAGCCACTGGACTCTGGGGCAGTAGGGATTCAGGAAGAAAGCAGCCTTGGGTGCTATAGCAGTCTAGGAATGATGCTTTGAAATGGGCAGGTGTCTTTAGTATCACAGTAAATGTGGGCTTCCTGGAGAAGGAGAAGGGAGTCTGCACTGAGGGGGCCTCCTAAATCTGTGCCCTGGCACCAAGCATACTTGGGTAGGACTCTACCACCTCACCTATCAGATGGGCAGCCATGAATGACTGATTTGATATCTCTGCTCTCTGGTCCTGTTGTGAAATGAGAGTAATAATAGATTCTGACCTAGAGGGCTGTGGTGAGGATGTTAAATGTTTCTAATGGTGCCTGGCACGAAGCGAGCACTCAAGGAAGACAGGCCATGTTTGTTACTGTTTGCATCATTGTGATTAAAGGATGGGAGACTATGAAGGGTGGTGGGGAGGCAGGGGCAGTTCAGCCAGCTGTGAGAGCGCACTGAGAGCATCTAGAAGAAGGCTTTTCCTTTTTGTGCACAAGGGGGCGTCCTTAGAGTTTCAAGATGATGATTGCATAGTTTCCAGTTCTGACACTCGTATCCTGGGGACCCAATGAGCTTTTAAACCTAAGTTCTATAAAATAGACTCCAGGGCAAAGAGTCAATATACAGCTGGAAGAATCCCAGAGGCAGTGGCAGGTCAAGGACACCATGTGGGGCTGGGGTTGGAAGTCAGGAGATGACTGCCTATTCCGACAATCCAGGAGACCAACTCTTCTGGCAGGTGATGGGTGGAGGACCTCAAGCTGAGTCAACCACAGATCCTCAGGGATAGTGGCTCTGGAGGTCTGGGCCTCTAGTTCCTTATCTATAACAAGAGAAGGGGAGGCTAGATCAGAGGGTCCTGACTGTAAGTAGCCACCTCTGAGGAGAAGAAATTAGGTATGGAAGATGAGTTGGAAGGTCACTTGAGGGAGGGACCTCCAGGAGGGAAAGGTAAGCTATAGTCACAAATAAACCAGACCCTGTGCCCCTGTACCCCCTCCCTGGTAGAGGTGACAGCTCCTCTACTTCCGAAGCAGAAGCTGACTGACTGATGAGAAGGCTCCCGAGCTAGCCTGTCAGCAAGTGCCCCCTGCCACCTTTGCATGGCTAATTTGCATAACATTTGCACAAATCTGCATAATTTAGGAAGCAGCCAGTACTCCTCTTGGGCAGTCAGCTCTCTGTGATTTTATGAGCTTTGAAGTAGCCCTTTCTTCTTCTGCCCACTCCCCCTCTGCTTTCCTTTCTTCCGCATCTGGCCTGTCAGGTCCTGTTGCCTCTGCCTACCTCTCTGGGGTGGTAGGTTGGACCTCCAAGGCTTTCTCAATCCCCAGAGAAAGGCCCATGCAACTGTTGAGAGCGGCCTCCAAGCCTCAGTTCAGCCCTNTGAGAGGGGATTAAAGAGTTCACCAAGAGTGGGTCAGGATCCAAGATGAGCCTCTTTCCTGACAGGGTGGGGGAGGGGGGAAGATGCATGTGAGTTAGCAAGATTTTTAGCTTCTGCCCTTGCTGGTAATGCTAGGACTGTGCCCTGAGGCTCAGAGGCTGGCTGTCCAAGCAGTTGTCCCCACCCACTGTCACTACAGAGGACTGTCCTCTCAACATGTTTATTCTTGGGCCCATGAAGACTCTCTTGGGTATGAGTAATACCAACTTCACTCCACACAGCTTAAGAAAACCAAAAAAGGCTGGCTACGACATAGTTTAGTGGCAGGGTATGTACTTAGAATGCTCAAGGTCCTAAATTAGAACCCCAGGCATTGAAAAGAAAGAAAAAGAAGAAAGGAAGGATGGGGGAGAGAGGGAAGCAATGTCTTGTTTCACATAGTTGAGCCATAAAGGGACATGGGGACTTGAGGCACATCTGGCTTCAGGGGTGCAAACNCTATTGTGAAGATGTTTTCTTTGCTGTCTTTCCCTTGGTGGTGACTCGAACTCCCAGCCTTCACCCCAGAAGCTNTACAATGACGTTCTATTGGCTCTAAGTCCAGGAGTCGCACCATTCCAGAATCAATTTTATTGATTTCACTTAGGTCATGTGCCCTAAAGCACATGTGACCGCTCATTGGCCAGGCTCAGGTCACATTTCCAGCCTGGAGACAAAGACAGAATCAATCCTGACACAGGAACTGAGAATGGGGGGGACGGCTCCCTAGAGAAAGTCAGGGAGCACTCTTAGAAGGGGGTGGGGTGGGAGAGTGTTGGGATCAAGTGACCAGTAGTGCTTCCCTAGTGGGAAGAACTGGAGGTGGGGTGAGGCCGTGGATAGGAGCACAGTGCCTCACAGAGGAAATTCGCTTTCCTCAGTGTCCTAAGGCAGGACTTAGGCAGAATCTGAACCCAGCCCCACAGGTACCTTGTTACAAGATAGGGTGTGATGCTCTGATCTCCTAGTGACCAGAACCCTGAGCCACCTGGCCTCTGAAAAGCAAAGATGATGGCTTCTGTGCTATAGGAGAGACTGTGGAGGCCATCTAGATAAAAGACAGAGATATTGTCATTGAACTGTGAAGGAAGAAAAACACTGTCTAAGTTAGGGTTTCTATTGCTGTGAAGAGACACCATGACCACANCGACTCTTATAAAGGAAAATATTTCATTGGAGCTGGCTTACAGTTTTAGAGGTTTAGTCCATTATGGTCATGGCAAGAGGCATGGTGGCATGCAGGCAGACATGGTGCTGGAGTGATAGCTGAGAGTTCCACATCTGGATCAGCAGGCAGCAGGAAGAGAGGGAGACATTGGATCTGGCTTGAGCATCTGAAACCTCAAAACCCACCCTCCAACAGGGCCACACCTACTCCAACAACGCCACACCTCCTAGTAGTGCTACTCCCTATGGGCTGCCTATGGGGGCCATTTTCATTCAAATCACCACACACAGCAAGCCTATCTCTTTAATGCTGGGGATGCAGAGAGGCAGGGAGGCAGATACACACAAGAAACTCCCGTTTCAACACAATTCCTCGGCAGTGGTCCAGACTCCACCCATACCATGAGTGTCAGAACTGCTGAGTCTCCAGCAATGCCAGGGACAAGCTTGGCACTTGTCCTGCTCTGCAGGTCCCCAGCTGCCCAGTCTAGACTCACTCTGAGCTCCTGCTGTGCCCACTCCATGCTGCCAGGCAACCTGCTGATCTTGCCATCTTTGCCCAGGACTGAAGTGGGCTCCTGCTTCTCAAGATTGTGTACCTGCTTCCTGGGCACTCTGGACTGCCAGTACTGGGCTAAGAGCTTTGCTTATTAATCTTCAACAGTGCCACAAGGAGGCTAGAGTTTTCATTGTCAGCTGCCTCCCTGAGCTGTGAATTGGGATCTGAGATACTGAGAGGGTAAGCCACTTGATTAAGGTGGTACACTGGCAAATAGCAGGGGATTTGAGACCTCGAGGGTCTTTAAACTGTATAGTACCCTTTATTCTGCCTGGGCCTTAGTCCCACTATCTGTATAATGGGCCAAATATCACCTGTGTCCTATGCTGTCAGAGGTAGATGAGTACTAAGTAAGTTTTTAGAAGGCTTAAGCAGGTGTCCTTTATTTTTTTAAACATAATTCTTTATTGAGTCTTTGGGAATTTCACATCATGCACCCTAATCCTGCTCACTTCCCAGTCCCTCTGTATCCTCCCCTCACCCCTGTAGCATCCCCCCCAATCAATTAAAAACAAACAAACAAACAAAAAGCCCAAGCAAACAAAAAACCCACCTCGTTCCTCCATCTATCTAACACCTCTTCATTCACCCCAGAGGCATCGGGAACTGCAGTGTGTCACACAGTGTACCCCTTTGTCTAGTCAGCCCCACCTACAAAATGTTTATTGCAATGAGTCATTGGTCTGGCTCAAGGCCTCTGGCACACCATCATCACTGGATCCTCACTAAAACTCCCCTCGGATGTCCCGCCGTTGCCCCAAATCATGGAGATCCTGCAGTTGTTGTTCTGCAGGACCAGTCCCTTCACGAGCTCCAGCAGGTCATAGATGGGGTGGATGTTAGGATGGGCCACCTCAAGGCCTAGGATGTGGGTCTGGGTAGTAGCTGAGCTGGTTGGTCCAGGCCACTGTGATCTCCCCTCTCAGGTGAGGGGCAAAGCCTAGGCCTATGCCATCAGGGCCAGGTCTCCTACACCCATGGTGAGGGATGGGGCCATCTCTCCATGGGACCAGCTCTTCCATGGGAGGCAGGGCCAGCTATCCTGCTGCAGTGACCAGCGAGAGGCAGGGTCAGCTATCCCAGGGCCAGTGCGGGTCCAGGCCACCTCAGCACAGCCCTCAGATTTCAACATGCATGGTTCCTATGACCCTCTGTGGCAATACAGGCCATGNACACCATCACAGACCCCAGCTGCAGCAGGACCACGGACCCAGACATGGCCCTTGGTAGCAGCTCACTCAGGCCTGGACGTCACTATGGCCCCAGTGGCAGCACAGGCCACCCAGATGAGTATGGCCCCAGTGGCAGCAAGGCCCTCTGACACCAACACGGTCTCAGTTCGATGTTCACACCCCGGGCATCTGCATAGTCCTTGGTGGTAACAAGAGCCACGGACATCAACTCAGACCTTGACTGCTGCTGGGGCATGGACCTAGACATGGCCTAGGCAGCAGCCCGGGCCTGGACAACATCATGGTCCCATGTGACAATGCAGGACATCTGGATCAGCATGGCTCCTGTGGTGGCATGGCCCTCCAACACCAACATGGCCACAGGTTGAGACCTAGACTCCAGGCATCTGTGTGGCCTTTGGTGTTACCATGGGCCATGGACATCAATCAACTCAGACCCCGACTGTGGTAGGACCATGGACCCANATNTGGGTCCCGGTAGCAGCGTGGGCCTGGATGTCACCATGGCCCCAGGTAGCAGGTATCCTTTACATCCTTGTCTTTGCTGCCAGTGAGGGGCAAGGGAGCCAGGAGCCTGTAGGCCTCAAGGCTTGGGCAGTGGGTATGTGTGAAAGAAGAAGGTGGGCTGGGTCTTTCTAGAGAAGAGGCTGCAAAGGATGAGGCTTCTGGTGAGCACCACAGGTGGATGGGGCAGCTGCCCAGGTCAGAGGGAGTGGAGCAGCCTGTCCTGACATGAGAAGGACTTCAGTTGGACGGGTAGGGGTTTTGATACCAGAGGGAGCAGGACATGCATGGGCCCCCAAGCAGAGGCCATCTGGATAGGGGAAGGGGACAAGCACAGATTCCCTGAGGCTCCTCTTCCGTTTTCCCTGCAGTGCTGATGCTGGGCTGGCCTTATCCAGGCGCACCTCCAGTTCTCCCAGCTAGGGGTGCTGGGTCTGGAGCTGTCCCTATCGTGTCCCCTGTCATATTCCACCCCATGTCCTGTCCCCCACCCAATCACCACTGCTACCACTTCCTGCTGCCTACGATCTGAGGTACACAGAGAGCAAATTTCAGCTCTAGGTCATACTTCAAAGTGGGGGTGGGGTGGGACAGTGCTCCACAAGCTTNCAGAAGAGAAAGGAAGTCCATGTGGGGGCCTCGCAACCTTGTATGTAACTGGTGTTTTCTCCTACCTGGGAAGAGCCAAGCTCAGGTTCTGGAACTTTCTACCAGTCACTTCTGCCTCTAAGATAACAAGCTGCTTTATTTGTTTTTAATTTTAAAATTATATTTATTTATGTATTGTGTGTGTGCGCTCTCGAATGCAATTGCATTCACATACAAGCACAAGCCTCAGTGTGCACATAGAGATTAAAAGACAACTGGTAGAAGACAGTTTTCTCCTTCTACCATATGTATCCAGGAGGTCAGATTCAGGTCATCAAGTTTGGCTGCTAGGGGCATTATGCCCTGAGCTATCTTGCCACANTCTGCCTTGATGGAGGAATTTCTGGCAGGCTAGTGATATGGGGGCAGGGGGTATTGTCCCCCAGTTCACTGTGGTGTGGGTTGCCTGTCTGTGTATACTTCTCACTGCCTCAAGTTTTCAGTGAACACACAGCTAATTGAGTAGCCCAGGGGAGGCTAGCTCCCCATAGAAACAGTCAGGGCTTCNTTGTAGCTAGCCATGGCAGCTGCCCAGAGCAAGAGCTGAGGAGAAAGAGGCAAGGGTCCCACACTGGAGCAGGGAGCTGGCCTCTGCCACCTGCCACACAGCCTGCGCCAGGAACCACTAAGCCTCGTTGTTGAGCTGGCTCCTACAGCCATGTGGGTCTCCCTGGGAAGCTACTCAGTCCTTCTCACCTCCCTGCCTCCTAAAGAGCAGATTCCAGAGGATCTGGACACACTCTCTCTCAGGAGACATTAGGGGGGCACTTCCCCACTCTAACTGGTAGTTTCTGGTTCCAAGCCCCAGGTGGCTGTGTGAGTTTCTTTCCAAGTCCACCATTCCACAGATGCCAGCTTGCAGAGCTGACTGATGGTTACCCAGCAACGCAGCACATATTTGGGTCAACCAGCCTGGCCCTTGCCCTCATCCTTGATTTACTGGGACCCTCGGAAGCCTGCAACCCATTGGCTTTGCCCTCTTTTAAAATACTTGGGCACTTAGTAAGAATAACTTTTCTGGGCAAAACCCTGCAGCCTATCCCTTCCACAAGGCTTTCTATTTAGGGGCCTGGATGGGTGAGCCATTTGGGTAGACAGACTGAGAGGCATGGAGGACAAGGTCCAGGTTTCATGCCCCTGATCCTCTGTTGATGGGTTTCAAAGGCCCACCCAGGTGTCAGCCTTACATTCCCAAGTCTGACCAGGCACTACACCACACCTCAGANCTGCTCTGCCCCATCCATTGTGCCCCTCTTCAGATCCCCGGATTGCACCAGCCTCCATCACCATCCCTGTTCATCCTTCCCTATTGGAGAGCATTCTTTGTCCCAGCAGTGCTCACACTGCACACCCACTCTTGTAATACTCCTGAACCTCATCTCTCCCGTGAGTACCTCAGTGGGCCTCTGGTTCCTCCAACTCAGTCTCTACTCTAGAGTTAGACAGCCTGTTAGAAACGTAGATGTGGGGGCTGGAGAGATGGCTCAGATGTTAAGAGCACTGACTGTTCTTCCTAAGTTCAATTCCCAGCAACCTCATAGTGGTTCACAACCATCTGTAATGAGATCTGGTGTCCTCTTCTGGCCTGCAGGTGTACGTGCAGGTAGAACACTATGTACATAATAAATAAATAAAACCTTTAAAAAGAAATAAAGAAAGAAATGCAGATTTGATCCCCACTAAGTACTTGTATAACGCCTACACAACTTCTGACCCCCACCATCATGCTCCCCTCAGGCACCTACACCACTTTTCCTCCCAGACTCCTACCATTGCGGGCATTTGTGGCTGTCTAATCTACACTCCCCTTGTTAGGCCTGCACCGTGGGTGACACCCCTTTCTGTCCTTCTAGCATCTGGATGGTCCTCCTAGCACCTTCTTGGATGTTCACATCTGGCATTCCTGGCCTGGCGCCTGCTGCTATGCTATCAGTACAGAGCCACCATTTTCTCTAGGTTATTTTGCTCTGGCCAAGTGCTCTCCACCCACATTGGTACAAGGCAGGTACCCCAAAGCAGTTTGTATTAAGGAAGAAGATGCCACCATGTGGTGGAGGCACACTCCTTTAATCCCAGCACTTGGGAGGCAGAGACAGGTAGGTCTCTGAGTTTGAAGCCAGCTTGGTCTACAGAGTGAGTTCCACAGCCAGGGATACACAGAGTAATGCTGTCTCGAAAAACAAAACAAAACAAAACAAAACAAAACAAAACAAAACAAAACAAAAAAAAGGAAGAGAGGCTGAGTTCTTCCCAAGGTCTCCAATGGCAGGCCTATGTTCTCCCTTCCTGGCCACGGGTGCTGTCTATCCTGTTGACTACAGAGAACCCCCTCACTCCCCCACAGTGGGTCCAAGCTGGCACATGGCCAGGGCCACACAGTCCTATTCACCTCCNGTGCTCCTTCCCCAAGGACTGCATCGGCCACATCCTCTTCTAGTGGAGAATGTGCCAAAGCCAAGATTGGACTTGAGCCTGGGGTGTCCAGAAATGGTGGGCCTGGCAAGGCGAGGTGGGGGCNGGAAGACAGCAAGGAGGGGCGTCCCTGGGGCCCAGNCAGGCCCTGCTCAGCCTCACTTNACTCTCACTCCAGTCCTTCCCACCTCAATCCAGCTGCCTGGGAGCAGGGTTGTTACAAAAGTCCAGTAACCTGTCCTGGCCACATTGTGTCAACAGGAGGCAAGTACCCTGCAGCTGGGCAGGGAAAAGGACCTCAAATGCTCACTCACCCAGGTGATGGGGAGGAGGATNAGTCTTCAGGGGCTCCTGCCACACCTGGGCAAAGCCAAAGTCCTCACCTGCACCACATTGGGTACACTGCCCCTACTCCTGTCCCCAAGCTCACTCTGCTCCCTGACACTGGTCTCTTTGATGTTACTCTACATTGACAGTGTTCCTACCTCAGGGCTTTTGCACTTGTGTGACTTCAGTCTCAGGCTGGGGACCTGCAGGCCTCACCAACTCTGTACTCCAGGTACTCACTCAGGGAGACCTGCCCTCCCACTTGTTAGANTGCCACCGTGAGGGCTTTGTCAAGTCTGTGCTTGCTTTTTCCCAGGGCATCTATCACTATCTAAAACACTTTCTCCCTTCCTTACCTCAGCTGTGCTCATTTTCCGATGAGATGTCAGCCCCATGAGGTGGGAAATTTGCACTGATTTCCCCAGTGCTCTGAGGACAGGGGAAATTGAAGGGAATTTCCCTTGCAGAATAAGGGAAGGACTCTGTCACCGTTAGATAGGAAGAGCAACTGCTGGATAAGAACACTTNCCTGAGCCAGGCCCTTTAAAAACATCTGTGATGTTCTGGAATTTTCCTGAACAACTTCTCCTCAGATGTCAAGGAAGCCAAGGACAAAGACATTGACTGACTTTCCTAAGGTAACTGAACCAGGCTAGTGACATGAAGTCTCCAAGGAAAGCCACAGTTTGGGCTCCTGTCTCTTATACACATCTAGATGTGTATAAGAGACAGCCCCGGACTGGCTTTCATATGGAGACTCTTTTGGCTTTGGCCCTGGGACTCCAGGGCATGTGCAGACTCTGGCATTCTCAATTCTGCAATGGAACCAGAGCCTTAGTCTGGGAAGGGAGAGAGAAGAAACAAGTGAGTGGCCATCTTCTGTCCCTGCCCCCCGGGGTCCCCTCCTGTTATCTGTTACCTGCAAGGCCTCCTGACAAAGTAGGTCACCAGAACGCCTCTCACAGCTGGCTTCACATCGATGCTCCAGCCTGCAGCCTCCCAGGAGCCCAGCTTAAACCCCACAGCTTTCTTCTCTGCCCGGCTGGCTTTGCCCATCATGTCAGAGGCACATGAATTACTTTCTGACTCAACCTGTCTCATGTTCCTTGTCACTCCCTCTTCTTCTATTGGCCCCAAGATCCTCATTTCCCACTGCCCTGTGCTGTCATCTCCTCCAGCAGAGTCCCTGGGGGCATGTTGTATGTGAGATGATTTTGTGAAATCCAATAAAAATTTTAATCAGGTCACCATCATTACAGAGAGGAAATGATAGATTGTCCCTGATACAGAAGATGTGGANGAAAAAAAACTTGTCAATCCANACACTTGGGTACACTCACAAGCACGTGTCAGCGCCTCCAGGCCTGCACGCTGGCNCCNTGCTTTTANACATGAGTGTGCTCAGCAGGTACATCCATTATCAGATAGTCCCTGCCACCTTGACGACTATGGATATTGGTTCATAGACTCAAATCCTGCCCCACTGGAAGGTTGCTGTCTGGTGTCTGCTGGTGCTGGGCTTGCAATTACCTCACTTACAACTGAGATGTTACCCCAGAGAAGAAGCCTAATGCGTATGAGCTCTCTCTCCAGGCTCTGACATCTGTGAGTCCTAGGCTACAGCACAAATACAGATGGCTGCCCACAGACGATTTGTCTGGATATTTANGGTTCTAGATCATACCTTAGCTCTTGGGTTGANGAATAGCCACTCAGAAGGCTGGGCTTGGCTGTGGAATTCTAGGGGAAGATCTGGTCTTTCCCTTTNCTCTCCAAGNTCTGTGCTCCCTGAAAGACCCTAGTTCACAAGGGTGCCCACCTGAATATACCCCTCAGGCTTTGAGTGTGCACTTTGATGAAGCCAGGAAAGGAGACAATGCTGGCAGAAAGTTCAAGGGCTCTTGAAGATTCTGGAGGAGAGCGGAAGAAGTAGAAGGTCCCTGCTGGGCGCTGACAAGGCCAGTGGCTCCAGCATCAGGGGTCCTGT
>LZPO01087152.1:229778-247584 GCA_001675575.1 Neotoma lepida
ACACACACACACACACAATGTAACAGAAATATTTTAAAGAGAAAATGACCCAGTAGAAGAGTTAGCATTACCCTCTTACAGGTAAGATTAAGGCTCAGAAGTGCCATGGCTGCTCCACATTCACTGTGTGGCAAGCACTGTTAGCCCTGCTCACACCATGCTGGTCCCACTGTGTCTACACCAAGTTTTCTAGTTTGAACATCTGCATCCTTTGCAGAGCGGCTTCCTGTGGCCCAGGAGCTGGCTGAATCACAGTTGGTATCCCAANAGTGTCAGGAGCAGCCTCACCAAANGACACAGAGATGGGGGACAAATGCTTAGCTCCCTCTACCATACTATGGTGGGACAGCTCAGGCAAGTACCCTGCAGTCCTCCAGATGGTCCCCAAGGATCCAGTTACCATAGCAACCTTCCTGTCCCCATTTTCCTTCCTCTCCCCCCACCCAGCACTCTCAGAGGTCACTTCCTAAATTCACCACCTATACCCAGGTCCTTGACTTAGTGTCCTCCAGGAGCAGCAGCCTCAGGCCCCATATGTGTGACTGGTGCCAGATGGACTCTGACCTCGGGAGAGGAGAGGACATTTTCAGTCCCACAAAACAAAACCTGGGCTCTAATCATAGGTCTTCCTGCCAGGCCCTTGTCCTCTCAGGATAGTCCACACTTCTTTCTCTGCCTCCTGGGCAAGAGGGCTGGTGTCTGGCACCAGTGTGGCCCCCAGCTGCAGGGCTTCTTCAAAGGAAAAGGATGCTGATGGTACTGCAAGAGCTCAGCTTTGCATAGCAGATGTCTTCCCTTTCCCAGCCCAAGGGAGCCACAGCCATGGGGACAGCAGTGCTGCTCACCATGGTTACCAGCGTCGGGCTAGACTCTTCTTCACTTTCAACAAAGGGGCATTTCTGCCAGGAGGCCTCCCAGTGCCGTGATAGGGCTATGGGACACAAAGGGCAGATCAGAGACAATAAAAGGGGGCTCCCTGAGGTCCTTGTGGGTCCCAGTGGGGATGTAGAGGCAGAGAAGTGAGGCCTGTCACTGGTTCAGGCAGCTCAACCTCCAGCTTGCGATGTTTTTCTACACGGGGAGGTCAGTCTTCTCTCTGCCTTCCTNTTTGTGCTCAGTCCTATGTTGGGGCAGGGCTCTCAGTCACTGTCTATCAGGAGGGGACTGAACAAGGTGATGTTTTGAGAAGAGCACAAGTCTCTCCTCAAGACATTCNTCTTCAAATCTCTGATTCTTATTGGCTTGTGACCGTGGCCTTGATTTTCCCACCTGCCGTATAAGTACAGTAGTAGCAAAATGAGAGGACAAATGTTCATTCCTTGAGCATAAATCTACTGAGTACTTTCCAGGTGCTGAGGCCCTGGAAGGNCACAGGTCCAGGACTCCTGGTTTCTCTCTTCTGCAGTTTAGAATATGGTTTGGTTTTCATATTTTCTTTTATGTCTAACTTCTGTTTATGGAAGCTGAGATTGGTTTTTTTTTTCCTTCACTGACAGAAAGATGTCTTTTCAAGCAAACTTTCTCCGTAAGTTGATTAGAGAATAATAGTATGGCTGGCACTTTGGCAAAAACTTCTGAGATGGGACCTGGGGAAGCAACTCAGTTGGTTGTGCATGTGCTGAGCATGTGTGAACCCCTGGGTTTAGACTCACACAGCTTAAAACAAGCATGGTGGCAAGCTACTGTAATCACCAGGTGGACGCAGAAAGAGCAGAAGTTCAAGGTCATCCCTGGTTACATAATGAGTTGGAAACCAGCTTGGGCTACCTGAGATCCTGTTTCTAAAAGAAGAGCCAAAAGAAAATCCTGAGGTGGACCCTCAAATAAGTGTGAGCTGGGAATCTCGGAGCTGACGTGCAGCCAGAATGGGGTGTGCCTGACCTCCACACCTCACAGATGNTGAGTGGTGAGGCCTGTGGCTCTCAGTGATCTTCTGTAACTCCTTATATTTTCCAGACCCTGACTGACCCTCACACCTCAAAATCACCTCCCCTGACCAACCCTACCCTGCTGACCTCTTCCCAGGCTGTGTTCTGGCGAAGAGGAGAAGCTGGGAGGTAGGGTGCCAGCACAATAAGGCTTTCCCCACAAAGCAGGGCCTGGACCCTCTTCGGCCNCTGTGTGACTGAGGGCTGAAAGCCTCTGCCTGCTCCTCTGTAAGAGCCCTGATGGTGGAGAGGAGGCTGGGAGGACTTTAATCACCATGACTGTCACGCCCTGAGCCAGCCTCCCCGCTCCTGCCTGCCCCTTGGGAGCTGAACTATTGTCACATTTTCTTAGCCCTCTCTCCAATCTCCACTTGCCCTTTCTCTGTGCTTGGCCATACATCATCCTTAAAGGTTGGCAGAACCAGAGGGAATGAGGCAGGAGGGGTGCTTGGGGATATCCCCAGGAAGGAGGTTTGCTTTGGCTCCAGTGCAGCTGTCTGGGGCTCCAATGAAGAAGGGTGAGTTTGGCCAGCTGCCCATCACGTGAGGCCAGCCTAGTGTGAGGTTGGTCATCACCAAGCAGGTCACTGCTACCACTCTGACCCTGCTGCCTACTGTACATTCCGCCTGCTTTGCTGGCTGAGGACTTATTCTGTCCACCTTCAGACTCATGCATAACAATGGGCCCCAATGGTGGAGTGAGGNACTGCATCCCTCTTGTACCCCAAGCAGGATTCTGAGCACTTCTGTGAACATCATCCCTTTTGCAAGACTCTTCTTGTACTTCGAGGTTTTTTTTTTCAGCATCTCCATTAGAATTGTAACCAGAGATCATGGTGGTCCAGCCTGGCTCTGCTGCCTGCCTGCCTGACCATGCTGTCTTGGTTGTATAGCCGTGTCCAAATTCTAGTCCTTGGTTCCCTGACTGACCTCACGTGGGATATCCTTATCTTGAAGATCAAGAGGACAGAGGCTGAGGGGCTTTTCTATTCTTGCCCAGAAGCCTTCTCTTTGGTTTTTCAGCTATGAAAGCCCCCACATTCTCCTTTCCAGCCCAGCACTCCTTTGAATGACAGTTCTGTGTGGACTTTTCTGTAGTAGTGTAACTACAGGAAAGAGTGGGTTCGGACCCTGGACAGATGTGTTAGCCCAGAAACTTCCAGGGGTGGCTGCCCTGCTTTCTTCCATCTTAGTTTCCTTGTAGGCTTGCCTCTGGGCTTAGCAAGCCCAGCTTTTGTTGATGTCCCCAAGGTGCCTTGTCAGTTATTTCTCAGGTGCCAAGGCATCTCTACTCACTATTGTGGTCCAGATAGACTCTTCCTTCCTTCCTTCCTTCCTTCCTTCCTTCCTTCCTTCCTTCCTTCCTTCCTCCCTCCCTCCCTCCCTCCATCCCTCCATCCCTCCTCTGGTCCTGTCTCTGTCTCTTATACACATCTAGATGTGTATAAGAGACAGGCGTAGCGCAGCGCCTTTCCTGGAACTCACTGGGTAGCCCAGGCTGGCCTCGAACTCACAGAGATCCGCCTGCCTCTGCCTCCCNAGTGCTGGGATTAAAGGCGTGCGCCACCACCGCCCGGCTCTTCCTTCCATCTTTTGGTAGCATTGGGGATTGACCCTAGGGCCTCTTGAACATGAGTCAAGTTCTCTACCTCTTCTATTTCTNGATGCCTGTTTAGAGAAAGGGTCGCACTAAGTTGCCCAAGCTGGACTAGAATTCACTCTAGCTTGGACTGCCCTTGAACTTTTGGTCTTTCCCAGCTTAGCCTCCCATGTAGCCGGGATCATAGACCTGTGCTGCCAGGCCACGGCTCCTCTAGGATTTATGAAAGCCATGAGCCAATGTGTTTGGCAATCCTACTTCTGTTTTCTGAAGGGACAGGGTCATTTTCNTTCTTTACTGCATTGGGCTGGGATTTGTTCTCATTGAGGGAAGGCCGTATTCTTGCTGAGGAAGCTTCTAGCATAGCATGCTGTCAGATCACTGTCCTGTGAGGCTCTCTTCCCATCTAGAGTCAGGCATGAGATGGACTGGACCTTGAGGACATCCATTCTCTGTTCACTTGCTCAGTCTCTATGTGTTTTTACTGGCCAGGACTGGTCTAAGGTAGGGCTCTCGACTTCTCTGAACACAGGAATGCCCTTGCAGGAGCCCANCATCCTTAGGTACCAACAGTGTGAGCCCCAGAAGGAGCTTTCATCTTTCCTGAGAGCAAGTTTTGGGCTTGTAGAGGGCCATGTAGTGTGGGTGGAGGATGNTCAAGATGGGACAGGCTTCTGATGGTCATANGTCCCAGAGTTTGTACCCCCCTCCCTGGCAGCCCTATGCAGGCGTGTCCTACTTTACTGGGGCTCTCAGTACTCAAGGGTCCTAGAGCAAGTACTGCTTGGGCTCAAAGCCTATGCCTCACCAATCAGCTGGTGACACTGGGCCTGTTCCAGGTCTGTTTTCCCATCTTTAAAATGGAGCTAAGAGCATCTAACTCCATAGGGAGATGGTGAGGATTTAATGGGTGATGGAGTTGAACTCTTGAGTGCCTTATGCCCATTCAAAGCCCTCAAGGGAATAGGCAGGAGGGGACAACTGGGCAGGCAGGATTGAGTACCCNTTCCACCACAGCTTGCTCTCCTTAATTCTCCCTGTCACATGAAGGTTGCCAGACTCTACTGGCAGGGCCAGGGATGAGGTCTTGAGAGTATGTTCCCTCCTGTGATACATGGTCACATTTGGAGTCTTCCACTAGCTTGACCTTCTGAGGAAGGTGACCTTGAGGGCCAGCAGGACAGGGTAAACCAGGATGGTGAGGGACTAACAGCTAGTGGATCCAGGAGCCTTGGCTCTGCTGGACCCTCTGAAAGCCTNGTCTTAGCACCGTTGGAAATTCTTAAGCTGGGATTTCAGTTTAATTACGTATTGATTAAACGGAACAAAGGCATGGGGCTCCAGGGAGCAGACTCTGTGAGTGCCTGATGGAATTTCAATTGTGCCGGTCGCTGCCTCACTCTCATATCCAAACTCTCCCTGCAGAAGAGGACTGACTCCCCATGGGCTCTGCTGGCCTCACAGACCTGGCAGGAGCGGAAGAATAGCAGGTGGCCCTTGGCCACAAAGCATGGGGTTCACGTTCCTGCCTCAGCTCCCGGAATCTTACTCNCTTACTGTTCCAAACCCTAGTCATGTACATGACCTGGCCAAGGTCAGAGACAGACTCCTTCCTGTGGGACTCNTCCCCTGTGGGACTCCTCCCTGTGCTCAGCACTGCTCTCCAGAAGGTCCTGGGTAGCATGGACACCTTGCCCTGTCTCCAAGCTCTCTAAGACCCCACACTGAAAAAAAAACACCTAAGCCCTATTTAACAGGATTGATTAGATGTCTGCCTTGTAAACATTCTTGTCTAGGTTCTGGAAGTGAGTCTGCTGCTGTGTCTGTCCTTCCTGGAATCGCAGTCTTATCTGGGGACTAGGCATGGTCTTTCTGCAGAGATGATGTCTGACCTGAAGCTTTGTGGAAAGAGAAGATAGTCAGGCAAAGGCAGGGCTGGGGCATAGATGGGGGAGGCTTTCCAAGNAAAAGGAACAGCGTGTACGAAGAGTCCAGGCAAAGGTGATGGGGGCTCTTTGTCGGGACAGAGGAGCCTGGATCAGAGAGGTAATGAGTAGGTATGAGCAGAATCCATCACAAGAGGCCTGTGGTTGTCACGCTGGGGCATCTCCACATTCCCAGCACTCTTCCCTCACACTGTAGTTTGGGAGATTGACTGACATTTGGGAACAGAGTTGCCAGTTGGTGACTTGTTCAGAAAGGACCTTGGAAACCAGTTCTAGCCAGTGACAGGTAAGATGAGAAAGGACGTGTCTGAACCACCCAGCTCTGAAGCCCACTCGTTTCTGGAATTTATGTGGTTTCCTTATTGAATAAGGCAGGGTCTTTTGTTACTTAAGCCTCCTGACTGATACATCCACACAGACTGTGGGGGAGGACTCTAAACTTCACTCTCAAAGCAGCGAGGAGCCATGGAAAGAAGTCTAACACGAAAATAGTTTCCCTTGAAAAAAATTGATTTAGCCAGGTGGTAGTGGCACACACCTTTAATTCCAGCACTTGGGAGGCAGAGGCAGGTGGATCTCTGAGTTCGAGGACAGCCTGGTCTACATAGTGAGTTCCAGGATAGCCAGGGCTACACAGAGAAACCCTGTCTTTAAAAAATTTCATTGATTTTATTATCATGTGTATGTGTATACATGATATGTGTGTGTTGGGGGAGCACACATGTGAAGGTCAGAGTGGTTTCCCTCCTTCCAGCTTGACACACTTTCCAGAAATAAAATTCAATGTTTTCAGGCTTGCTCAGTGAGCAGTGTTAACCACTGAACCATCTCCCTGGCCCTGGTAAATAGATTTCCTTATACAAATATCACTTCAACAATATAAGGATAATACCACTGACCTGTATACCTAAAAAGTTAAGACAGTAAATTTATAACATAAATATTAATTCTTTGAGAATTTCATACAATGTATTTTGATCCTATTTATCCTTCACTCTTCCCACTAACTCCTACAAGATCCACTCCTCAACTCCCACCACTTCCCAATTTTGTGTACTCTCCTTTTATTTTAATAACCTGCCAAGGCCAATTTGTGCCAGCCATATGCTCTTGGGTGTAGGGCCACCCATTGGAGTGTGGTCACCCTACCTGGGGCCACATCCTTAAAGAGAACTGACTCTCTCTTCTCCAGAAGCCATCAGCTGTCAATAGCTCCCCAGTTAGGGTGAGAGCTCACAACACCTTCTCCCCTTAATGCTAAAATGTTGACCAGCTTGATCTAGTGTGGGCCTGTGCAGGCAACTGCTGTCGTGTAAGTACACTGTTTTGCTCTGGTTGTCCCCAACCTTTGCTTAGAATCTTTCTACCCATTTTTCTCCAGGAGGTTGATAGAGATGTCCCTTTGTGGCCTAGCATCCCACTCTTGCTTACTCTGCACTTCGATCAGTTCTGAGAGTCGGTGTCGATCACTGTCCACAGTATAGAGCAAATTCTCTGATGAGATCTGAGAGTTGCACTAATCTATGGATGGGGAGATAAGAATTTAGAGACGGTTTAATATTATGGCCACTTAGCATGATAATACTAGTAGGTTCAACCCTGTGGTCTGTGAGCTCCCTAACCGTGGGTTCTTGGCCAGATTTACAATACCAGGCATTGTTTTCCTCCTGTGGAGTAGGCCTTAAATCCAAACAGAAGCTAGTTGGTTACCTCTGTAACATTTGTGCTAAGATTGTAAATTTTATGTACATTTTGCTGCAGTAAAAAAAGGTGGAGAAAAGCATGTCACCCTGGGTGCAAAGTCAAAATTGTCTAGTGTAACAACAAGCTCCCTATCAGGGAGGTGACTAAGAAGAAGGCCACCACCATGTCAAAAGGCTGGGAACGCATCCTACACCCAGGCTAGGTCCAGCGTGATAAACTTTCAAGGTTTTTGGGTTTTTGTTTGTTTGTTTGTTTGGTTTTGGTTTTTTTTGAGACAGGGTTTCTCTGTGTAACAGCCCTGGCTATCCTGGAACTCACACTATAGACCAGGCTGGCCTTGAACTCACAGAGATCTGCCTGCCTCTGCTTCCCAAGTGTTGGGATTAAAGGTGTGTGCCACCACTGCCCGACCTTCAAGTTTTGGTCCACTCTAGTGTTCACAGCGTTGTAGATCACTTTCCCACTTCCCTCAGCTCTGGAAGATGCTCGGCCTAGGCTGGAGAGATGGCTCAATAGATAGACTGCTTGCCATGCAAACGTGAGGACCAGAGTTCTGATTTCTAGAACCCATATAGAAGCATAAAAGCTGGCATATGTGGAAGTCTTCTCGTACCCCAGCACTTTGGAAGCAGAAATAGAAAAGCCTGATGGCAAACTGGCCAGCTAGACTAGCCAGAATTAGCAAGTTCCAGGTTCAATGAGCAATTCTGTCTCTGTAAATAAAATGGAGAGCAGTCAAGGAAGACACTTGTCAACTGTGGGCTTGCACATGTGTACACACACACACACACACACCACATAGATCACATACTAAGAAGAAAGGAAGGAAAGAAGAAAGGAAAGAAAGAAGGAAGAAAGGCAGGCAGGCCAGTCCTGGGCCTGAAAGAAATTCTCCAGGATTAGAGGGACTCCTACCCAAGCACTCCTTGCTCTCCCTCCCCTCTGTCTTCTTTCATAGCTCTCATCACTTTCAGATATTGCCACAGGGTCAGATTTAGCTCAAGCGATTATCATCAAATATTGCCATAGCTGACTTATTTATCTTGTTTATTATCTGTTTCTCCCACTCAGCCTGTGCTGTCCAATATGGAGGCCACTGGCCACAAGGGACTGTTTGGTCACAGGAAATGTGACTCGTCCGAACTGCCACATGCTGTAAGTATAAAATACACAACAGGTTATGAAGACTTGGTGTTAAAAAAGTGAATGAAAAAGATCTCATCTTTAATTTTAATGACACCACTCACTGAAGCCTAAGTCTATAAAATTAATCTCATCTGACTCTTAACAAAGTAGCTGCTAGAAATTTAGCATGAACTCTATGTCCCATAGTGCTTTTCTGCTGGAGAGCATTGCAGTACACTAGGGATTGATGAACTGTGGCCTGAGTGTCACATGTAGCGAGCCACCTGTTTGAGGATGGCCCAGGAACAAGAATAGTCATTACATCTCTATGGGATTATAAGAAAACAAAGAAATTAAATATACTCAACAAACGAACAAAGATCACACGTGGCCCGCAAAGCCCAGACTGCTTACTCTGGCGCTTGACAGGAAGTATCTGTTGTTGTTGTTGCTGCTGCTAANCTGTAAGACTGACCAAGGCTTGGACTTCTGTCATTTCTGTTTTTCATTGTGTCCCTAGTACCTCATGCAATATATACACTGTTGAATACCTTAGTAGGTATTCAGTAAACATTTGGTAAGTGGATGAAGGGATGGCTGTAATTCCCTGATGGCTGTTGGTCCTGCTGCTCCTGAGGGCAAATGTGTGCCCAGGTCCCCTACATCCTACCACCCTACAGGACGTGGGACCCAGCCATGACCTGTGGGTGACCTGGGGATGACACTCTGGGCTGTATACTCTCTTACCATCTGTTTCAAGGTCAGAGCTGCTAGTGACCCTTCCAGCTGCTGGGGCTTTGTGGTGGAGGGATGTGAACAGGAACTCACCCACTCCCTGACCCCAGAGCAATGCCGGTTGTGGAAGGGAAAGGGCTCTGTGTGGGAAAGGGAGTTAGTCCTGGCTGGAAAGACAGGTTTGGAGAATTCAGTCCTCTGTGTTAGATCTTCTCCTGGGAGCCAAGGAGTCTGTATACGGAAGCCAAAGTGACTGGAGCTTACAGAGAGAGGCCCAGGACACTGGGTCCTGCCTCCTTGTGTAGGGTGATTAGAAACCAGAACTTGTCCGTTATGTTTTTTTCTTTAAGTAGGTTTTGTGTTTTGGCTCCTTTGTGTTTAGCTTGTATATCTTTTGTAATAAAATTACTTTTATTTTCAAATTTTTATTTTATTTTATTTTTTGTGGTTTTTTGAGACAGAGTATATAGTCTTTGCTGTCCCACGTAGAACAGGCTGACCTCGAACTCAGAAATCTGCTTGCNTCTGCCTCCTGAGTGCTAGGATCAAAAGCATGTACCACCATGCTTGACTTGTAATATAATTTTTTTGGTTGTTATTGTTTTTAGTTTTTGAGACAAGATCTTGCTAAGTAGCACAGGTTTGAATTTTTGAGAGACTGGGTTTAGACAGATTCCCCTATAGGCACATAGAGAGGGGCGATGGGGTCACGGCTAGGTAATAAAGGTGGTCAGTTTCCAAGACTGTCAGCATCTTCCTCACCCTCCTGACTTAAAACAAAAGCCAGGCAGCTTTTGTCTCCACCAGCAGGTCCCCTGCTGATGGACTGGCTCAACAAGTTCAAAGCCTGCTCAGGACAGTCACACAACAGCTGCTGACCAATCAACCATCCATCTTCAAACTGACAACCCTCAAGTAGGGGAGGGGCTCTTCAGAGGCTTCAAACCCCAGCCCAAGAAGACACTGGATTTCTTGGCTTACCAAGTCCTTCTGCTTTGCAGAGGGTCTTTTTCTCTGTGTGTGTCTCTGAAACACGTGTGTGTTTCCTCACCCTCAATAAACGCCCTCCATCAACTGCTGGTTCTGTCTGCGGTGCTTGAGCTTTCTCTGCTGTGACCTGTTGCACTTCAGACTTTCCTGCCTTTGAATTCTTTAACTGGCAGAGAAAATGAACCTGATCAAGACCCCTAGATGGTATTATTTCAAGATGCCTAGACTGCATCCCTTTCTGCCCTACCAGCTCAGCCTCCTGAGTGCCAAACTTCCAGGTGTGGGCCATCATGTCCTCAGTTTATAAAACTCCTAGGGCCTGTGGGATGGTTCAGAGGGTTGAGGCACTTTCTGTGTCAGCCTGATGACTTGAATTTGATCACACATAAAGGTGGAAGGAGAGAACCAACTCCATAAAGTTGTCCTGTGACACACACACACACACACACACACACACACACACACACACACACCCCAAGAATAACTCCTTTTCACCCTTTGTATCTTCTAGCATGTGTAGTGAAGTGAAAAGAATGGGTTTTGGCATCTGCCTTTTCATACACAGCCCAGAGGGAGGATACAGAAGACCCCAAGAAATGCTCAAAGCATGAAGTGAGGTAGGTTCGCTCTGGCAGANGGAGGAGGGTCTACTGGAGGCCTGGCCTTTGAATCAGACTCACTTTCCAGGGGGACACACTTAGCCTTTCTGGAGCTCATTCTCTCCTCTGGTAGAATGTCTCACAGGGATGGGGTTGAGAGGGTCAGAAGCAGTGACCGAGTAAAGAGAAGCCCATAACAGGCCCTGGATGAGTGGCTTCAGACTCCCTGGAATGGGAATTGTAAGTGGTTGTAAACAGCTTGATATGGAAACTGGGAACTGAACCTGGGTCCTCTGCAAGAGTACTAACCACTCTTTCTTTCTTTTGTTTCTCTATGTAGTCCTGGCTGTCCTATGTAGCTCACTATGTAGACCAGGATGGCCTCAAATTCAGCCTCCTGAATGCTAGGCTTAAAGGTGTGTGCCACCATGCCCAGCGCACTAAGAGCTCTTAACTGCTGACTGAAAAGTCTCCAGACTTTTCCTTTTAATTTGTCTAAAACATAGCCTCCATCATGTGTGGTGTTTGGCTGGACTCTCAGCTCAGCCTCATTTCTCTCTCTCCAAACCCCACTCTCTCAGAAAAACCACCAAAAAGTCTAGTTCCACATTCCTGGCGGTTGTGGCAGCTCCTCCCCTGAAGCTGCTAGCTGCTCAATCCTGACCTAAAGTGGTATAATTGGGCACAAACCCAGCTTGTGGTGGACACTTCATCACCCCATACCTACAGGGTATTTAAGTTCCCTCTTTTATATCAGCCATATGATTTTTTTTCCTGCCCCTTCCCTTGACTTGATCTCTGGGAGCTGGAGGAGTCACCTGGGAGCTGCTTTGCTCAGAATAAACCTGGTCTTTTACTTTTTAATTTAGCTTGATCTGGCTTACTGCATTGACAGCTAAACCTATTATTATGGTATGGAAAACCTATTATCTTGGTGCCAAAACCCAGGAGAAGTTGAACCTTTGCCACCAGGCAGACCCAGTCCCCTGGCCACATGGAAGGCCACTCTTCTACCTCTCTCTCTGCCAGACAAGATTGACTTCTGACTTGTGGTAAGTCACCCATTTCCAAGCCACTGCCTACACAGGTTAGGACCTCTTCCGGGTCATGACCCCTTCTGGGTCAAGACTCTTGGGATTCCTTCCAAGCTGTGGCTGCACCAGGCAACCCTGCTCCGTTTCCAGAGCAAAGACCATCCTTGTTCCATGAGACCTTTGTGGAGGAGATGTCCTACACAAAGGCAACCCACACCCACTACTGGACCCCCGGCTATAGCAGTGGACACACCGTTCTAGTCTTTGGTCTCCAGAACAGGCTTGGAAATGGACAACTGTAGGCCTAAACCCAATCCTCAGTCACCCCTGGGATGTCTACTGCAAAATTTATCTAAATTTGGTCTTTCTCACACCATATGATGAATGGTCTAAGCTCCCTCATCCAGGGTTTTTGAGCTCTGCCTCCCGCCCCTCCCTCTTCCTTGTTCTCTGTCTGTCTGTCTACCTGCCTCTGTGTCTCCACTCCGAGATGGCCTTTTGTTCTTTCACCCTTCCCATCCCCCATCCTCTTGCACTAACTCTGTTGTTCCTGGTGTGTTCTCTTAGTGGCATACCTTGGCAGGGCCTGCAAAAGGTGCCCACTTTGCCTTCTTACGCACCAGGCTCTGTGGAGCTTGGTCTGGTCATGCTGGGATTCTACCCGCAACAGATCCATTCTCTTTGTTTCTGTCTGCTCTCCCACCCTAAACTTCGTAAATATCCGTCCTTGCCTGTGTCACAACATGGGGG
The DNA here is from genome assembly GCA_001675575.1 of Neotoma lepida. Classification (NCBI taxonomy): domain Eukaryota; kingdom Metazoa; phylum Chordata; class Mammalia; order Rodentia; family Cricetidae; genus Neotoma; species Neotoma lepida. Next base: position 242,190 of record LZPO01087152.1, read on the forward strand.
TCAGAGCCATAGAGGCCGGCTGCTTCATGCCCAGCACATGCCTGTTCTCCCTTACAACGTCTGCTGATCTGGCCCTCAATAAGGTATGTACACATCGTTTGTCTGTGACTGAATTTAATTCCAAATTTTAGAGTCCCATTCTTCCTACATTACTTTCCACACGCACACACGTGTGCTTGTCTGGCTCCTGCACCGACATGGACATCTCCCCTGCTCACTCCCCTCTCCCAGCAGCCTGGGAGACCCACAGCTTAAGCTCTAGCCTGCTGTATTCTCCACATGGTTCTGGCTCTTGCAGCCTGCAGACCCACATGGACACCTCCCTTCTCTTCTGCCCCTTCTTGGCTTTCTCTCACCTGGCAGTCAAACTGCAGAGCCACTATGCTATCTCTCAGTTTCCGCCTGCAGCTTCCTCTTGGAACTTATAGGAGCACACTTGCATAGTGTTCCACTTCACAACTCTTTCTCTCTTCCTCCGTGGACTCAGGTTTTATTACAACAGCATGGCCTCAATACAAATCAATGGCCAAATTGGCGAACTTATGATTTCCCAATTCTCACAAATCATTAACAACTGCTACTGCTACTGCTACAGACAAAGGGTCCCCAAATATCTTACACATAACTTACTCTGCTACACTTCCAAGTCTCTTACCTCTAAGGCTCTACTTCCTCACTCTAAAAATCTTTTATTCTTATGATTTCTTGCATGCTGCTCTATACTGTGAACTCTTATTTCAGGATTTGTAGGTTGCTCATCTGGCATGGTTTAAAATCTATATAATTTGGAACAAAGTCTGTTTCCCATGGAAAGTTTTGTTTGTCTTGTTGTTAGAAAAGTTCTGTCTAGGGCTGGAGAGATGGCTCACAGGTTAAGAGCACTGACTGTTCTTCCAGAGGTCCTGAGTTCAATTCCTAGCAACCACATGGTGGCTCACAACCATCTGTAATGAGATCTGGTGCCCTCTCCTGGAGCGCAGGCAGAACACTATATACATAATAAATAAATTTAAAAAAAAAAAAAGAAAAGTTCTGTCTATTTTGTATGTATGTATGGATCTGCGCCTATATGTTTTCTTGTGGATATAGGAGCCACACAGGATTACTTCAGGCTCAGTTGGGTGTGTAAATATATGTGGCCACTGCATGCTTGTTTCTGACTGGTCTTGGATGCATGATTTTACTATTTTCTGTGTGTCTTGGTAATAGCTCAGCTGTTACTATTGCAACTAGCTGCCTGGGCTCTAGGATTTCTGGCCACTGAATCTGATGCAATGACAGAGATTCATATGTCATTTGAGTATAAATAATATTAAAGGTATTTTATGCTGTTCTACCTTATTAAAAAACAGCTAAAGAATTGAGTATGGTTAAAAATCTGTAACGAAAAGTTAACTTAAAACTTGTAACTCCAAATTGGAACTGTTCTGGGAGACAGCACATGGTTTGCCACCATCTTAATTAAGTACAGCCACATGGGCAGTCACCATTGTGACGAAGGATGGAGAAGAGGGAGGTCATGTGACTTCACCGTCATCTTGATTGAAGGTGACCACATGGAGTGGGCCTACCAAGGAGACATCAGGTCTCCAAGGTATTTTGGATTAGGATGGATTTTTGTATGATAATTGCTGCCCTGTCTGAAAAACAAGGTCTATGAAAGGTAGGACTTAAAACAATGCTGGTTTAATGAGGTATTAAAGCTGCACCTCTATGCATTCATGTACAGGGACATATCTTATTGGCAGTCAGATTTTGTATGTCTAACCTTGCTTTTATTAACACTGTTAAGTTGTAGCTAGTTTGGCAAACTAAGTCATACAGAAAACTGTTGTGTTCTATCATAGTGCACTATAAAAGGATCAGGAAAGATGCCAGTCTCTTTGTGAACTGTGTTTATGAGTTAAAAGTCTTATCTTGATATTAAAAGAGCTTCCATTCAGAAATTGTTATTTTTTTAAGGCTAACCTTAACAGGGATAAAGCTATAAAATCCCAATCTTATAAGACATACAAATTAACTGTCAGTCACCTCATAAAGGATCAACTTCTTTGATATGCTCAGACTTAGCTTCTCAGATATTTTCAAAATTAAACCTAAAAAAGTAACTAGAAACAAACAACATTTGTCTAGTTTAGATATACCTAACAGATAATGATCTTCAAACACTTCAGAGATCTGAGAATATGGAATTTAAAATGTTTAATAAAAAAGCTTTTCATGATAGAGATATGCCAGCTCCTGGCAGCACCCTTATCACCTCCAAAGAAGATGGATGGGAACAGAAGAACTTCCACCTGGAGCTTGCTTTAAATGTAGCAAATCCAGTCACAGAGCAGAAAAAAACTGCCTTTCACCTCGACTGCTGCCAAGACCCTGTCCAGACTGTGGACAAGCAGGACACTGGGGAACTGATTGCCCCAAGACAAGGGAGGCCAGTTCCCCCCAAGTTCCTATCCACAGGAAAGTCTGTCAGATCTTCTGGGCTTGGCAGCCGAAGACTGTTACTGCCCTGGAACCTCTGTCCCCAACGACCACAGAGGAACCTGGGGTAGCTGTCTAGGTAGCCGGTAGGTCCCTGTGGTTTTTAATAGATTTGGAAGCTGCTTCACTTCTGCTTACTCAGGTGACATTTATCCTTCTCAGATCTGATGGTGTTTGATTACTAGGGTAACCGATAGCTTTGCCAGTTTAACAGTTCTTTCCCAGACCCACCAAGGCTACAACCACTTTGGTAGTTCATTAATTTTCTCGTTAAAAATACAACAAATTTGTCTTGTTCACGGGCTTCATAGTAAAGGATAAACAGGTTTCAGATGTAACTTCCCACTAAAGGAACACAGAAAATGACTTAAGGTATGTAAAGATGTTTTGGACTTCTGTCCCCTTTCTATGTTATTATAACACTGGGATTTTAGAAGTTCAGAGTTTTATCATTGATAAACGGAGTTCTGATAAACTGATAGAGCACTAAATACTTATTATTCAGTCACAAGCTCAAGATTTTAAATTTCCTCTGGTTGCCTTCTAAGTATAGACTTAGAGGTGTGTTTCATCAGGTTAAAACCAGGCTCTCTAGACAGAGGAAAAGTGTTCACACCTTTTAACCCAAACCCATAGCCTTTGCTAAGACACCAAGGTGTAAATCTGTTCCAGCTGTTTTACAGACACCTGCATGTTCCTGGGGAAAGAGTGCTGCTACTGTACCAATGAATCTGGCCTGGTGCAAACTAATATCAAGTCACTCCACAAATTGAAGAACTTCATCAATTCAACCAGGGCACATCTCCATTCTATTCTTACTGGCAGTCTTCACTCTTCCCAGGGCTAGCCCCGTTCATAGGGCAGGTGTTAATAATCTATTTTTTTTTTTCTCCTACCAACTTGCCTACTCCACTTCCTCCCAGAACAGATTCCTGAGGTCTCCAGGATGGCAGTTAACTGAACGCTTCTTCACACATACCTCCAGCTGAATGTGAGCCCAATGACTCCCGACTCTCCCTCCCGATGGTGCCCCATGCCAACAGGAAGTAACCAGATTTGAACTGGTACCCATATACCCAAGGTCAGGATGTTTGCCTGGAATCTCCAGCTCAGCCCCGTTTCTCTCTCTCCAAACCCCGCTCTCTCAGAAAAACCACCAAAAAGTCCAGTTCCATGTTCCTGGTGATTGTGGTAGCTCCCCTCCTGAAGCTTAAGCATTATAATTGGGCACAAACCCAGCTTGTGGTGGACATGTCATCACCCAGTGCCTACAGGGTGTTTAAGTTCCCTCCTTTAGATTAGCCATGTGATTTTTACTGCCCATTCCCCTTGCCTCGATCTCTCGGGGCCGGAGGAGTCACCCAGGAGTTGCTTTGCTCAGAATAAACCTGGTCTTTTACCTTTATAATTTGACTTGATCTGGCTTACTGTGTTGGCAAAGAAACCTATTATTGGGGTACAGAAAGCCTATTAGGTGGTTCCTGCAGATGGCACAATGAAAGAGACCACACAGCTCAGCTGGGGGAGGGGATTAGGGAGTCTTTCTGGAGGAGGTGACTTGAACACTTTAAAAATTATTATACTTTATTTATTCTGTATTTGTGTGTAGGGGCGGGGGTACATGACATGGTGTGTGTGTGTGGAGGTCGGAGAACAAGCTTTGGGAGTTGGTGTTCTCCTTCTACCAAGTGGGTCCCAAGGATTGAACTCAGATCTTCTGGTTTGGTAGCTGAACCATCTTTATATGCCGAACCATCTCAAAAGCACTATTTTTAAAACCACTGATTGAGATCTACTCCAGCTATTTGCTCAACATAAATATAGCTGGGGGCTAGTGCAGTTGGTAGAGTGCTTGCCTAGCATGCATGGAGCCCTGTGTTTGAGCTCCAGCAGTGCATAAGGCAAGCATGGTAGTGTATGCCTGTAATCTCTACACGCTGGAGGTGAAAGCAGGGCATCAGAAATTCAATATCAGCCTCAGCTATACAGAGTTTGAGGCCAGCCTGTGTTACAAGAGATCATGTCTTTTTTTAAAAAAGGAATAGAGATGGGTCAGGAGCAATACTTAGGCAAGTGCTTTGCACTGAGCCTCGCTTTCCCAGCCATGCCACAAAGTTTTCAGGACAGCCTGAGTATACAAGGGGCAGGGAAAGATTCTATCCAGAGGGCAATGGCGATGAAAGGGTTGGAGACAGAGCTGTACTTGAAATTCAGAAATCCTCCTTCGTAGGTGGACATCTGTAGGGGCAGCAGGGGAGGGAGTTGGATGGGGAGGATTTGAATGCTGAACTCAGGAGTGGGCAATAATGTTGGCCAAGTGATGGGAAACCTTTAGGGGTGGGAGGGATTATACTTTGGTTTTGAGTGAGAGACCTGTGGCTCAGGGGAGTGAAGGTCTTGCTCAAGCTCCACAGACTGAGAGCTGGCTCCGGACCTCTGGGGCAGCCACTGCCTGCCTTTGATAACAGTGTTAATGACTCTAACTCACTTTAGTCCATTAGCGAGTCTTTATTGAGCTGGAGCAGGCGCCAGGAGTGCGTGGGTGTGAGCTAGTATGCAGGCGCCTAGAAGCCCTGCCCCCACAGGAGCTGGTCATCCGAGCCTCCCTGGACAGGATCTGAGGACCCGCCACCACCCCTGGGCTGCAGAGTCTCCAGGCATCCCTTCAGACTGGTGAAGCCTCTATTCATGGGGGCGGGGGTGATTGGACTGTGGTCACTGTGGACACTCGGGACTAAGCTTCAGTCTTTCTGGGTTGCCTGCTTTTCAACTCCCATCTCCCGATGCTGCCACAGGTAAGGCAGCATCAGGAGATGTTGTGGAGGGGCCCAGAACCCAGGCCGACAGTGGGGTTCTGAAAGCACCAAAAAGAGATGCTAACCAGAAGTGGTCCCAAGCTCAGCCTGGAATA
>LZPO01087152.1:248285-276391 GCA_001675575.1 Neotoma lepida
AAAAAAAAAAAAAAAATTGAGACAGTCTTAACTCTTAGCCTAAGCTAGCTTCAAACTCACAGCAATTCTCCTGCCTCATCTTCCTGAGTGCTGAGATTCTAGGCCTGTGCCACCATGCCCAGCTGCAAGGCATTTGTTTTTATGTGTGTATGTGGGGTGGCCTGTGGGCAGGCCGCTGTCTGCCTGTAAGTATAAAGCTGACAAGAAGCGCTGGCAGAGTGCGGAAACTGTCAGCAGAGCAGCCGCCTGTGAAATTAACATGATATCAAAAGCGTCAATGTTTATTTACTGGAAATATCTGGACAGGATGCAGATCAGGCCTGCAGCTGGTGCCTGAGGGTGAGGGTCACCTCTGCCGGTCCCTCAGCAGCCACTCGGCCCTGCTGGCAGAACCAAATGAATCCCTGGCTGAGACCTCCACTCTTCCTCACTCGCTGAGAATCAGCGCTCAGGGAAAAACAGGGCTTCGGGGACATTTGTCCTATCATGGTGTCAGGTTCTAGTGGATAGTGTGGGTCTTTCTGAGGCCTGTGCTCCCTGGGAGATTAAAGGGTTGAAGCAGGGAGAACTCCTGACCCTGCAGATCAGCTTTCCTTTCTCCCCAGCCAGGTAGGGTCCGCTAGTTTTCCATGGACCCCTAACCTTAGCTGATTGGGCCAGATTGATGTCACCTGACTCAATTCAGCCAATCAGAATGTATCTTGTAGGACTTTGAAATCGGGGAGCCTTAGAGATTTGATTGGAAGCTGGGAGCTGAAATTGAGGTGTCTGGAGAGGAGTGGAATTGATGTACAGAGGGAACAGAGTCCAGAACCGGCTCCCAAGTGGAGACCCCCTTCCCCACCCTGGTGGTTTCCAGATTGGGAGAGGAAAGACTGGAGATTCGAAGGATTTTTTTTTTGACGTGTTATTGCTGGGCGTGGTGGCACACGCCTTTAACCTCAGCACTGGCAAGGCAGTGGCAGGCAGATCTCTGTGAGTTCAAGGCCAGCCTGGTCTCTAAAGAGAGGCCCTGGCTAATCAGTGCCACAGGGTAAGACCTTGTCACAAACCCACAAAACCCCCACTATCATCATCATAATTATCGTTGGGGAAGGAGGTGGCATATGCCACAGTGGACATGGGGGTCAGAGGACTTTGTAAGAGGTGCTTCTTTCCTTCCAACTTTACACAGGTTCTGGGGACTGAACTACTTTCTCAGCAACGAACGTCTTGATTCACCCGGCCATCTTGCTGGCTCCAAAGACCAGCAGATCTCTCTGCAATCATGCTTCTTAACATTTCACTGTGATCTTACCTTAGTTCCAAGGACGCTGGTCCTGAGACAGAGCCTGACTGGGAGCAAAGTGACAAGAAACTGAGTTGTTGGAAGGATGAAGAGGCCACTCACTCATGATATATATGGTAACAAAGTCAGGAATTCTGCGGTGTCCTCAGACCTCTCAGCCCACTGAGAGGCAGGCTTGAGGGACCCCAGAGGAAAACAGAACCATGCTCCATTTCTTGTGGGTTCATTCCCTTGCTGGCCTCTGCTCCTCCAGGGGTCTGTAGCTGGAGGAAGGACTTGTGATTCACACACCTTCCCCAGCTTCCCTCTTGACAAAACCAAATTCAAACATCCCAGGGAAGGAAGGGTTCTGATCAGCTGCCTGTGGTTAAGGCAGGGGATGAGTCTCAATGGCGAGGACAAGTGGATATGACCAGGTCAGTGTGGGTCAGGGGCCCTCTCATAGACCAGGCATGACTAGGGCAAGGGGTCCTCTCAGACTGCCCTTCCCACTCACCCCATATGGTCACGGGGTGGGGAGGCACATCTCACAGAGCTACAGGAGCTGTCCATTCTGTTTCCCCAGCACAGGAATGGGGGTGGGGTGGGAGCAGGCCAAGAGGGTGACCAGAGAGAACTAACTGGCCTCTATTGCTGACAAATGCACAGTGATGGGCTCAAAACGGATGATGCCCTTCCTTTGCTGTGTGGAAGTTTCCTGCAGCTTGGGCTGACTTCCCTCTATGACTGGGTTGCATGCCTAGTATGCTGATGTGGTGAGAAAGGTCCTCTGCATGTGTTCTGATCCTGTAGGGGTGGGCCTGGCCTGGGAAATCTGTATTCTCGCCGTATGTTCTAGGGCTGCCTGGGTAACACTGATTTAGGCAATGACAGTGGCCTGAATGAGACCAAAGGAGTGGATATCTGCAGTGAGGGGCTAGGCATGGGAAAGTGACTAACACTGGCCTTGAACATTGTCTGCACATTCCAAACACCTGGGGAACTCTTGAGCAGCCTGGTGGTCCAGGCTGGAGTCAAGGGTGTGTTTGTCTGTTTAAAGCTACCTGACTCCAACGGGCAGCTGGAGCCCAGCCATGGATGGGGGGGTACATGAAGTACATTCCTACTTCAAGACTTTGTCCTTCCCACAGCCCAGAAGAGGAAGCCTTCACTGCCTCCTGGTCCTGTCCTGGCTGATTGGACCTAATCCTGGCCTGACAGCTCCCTCTGGGAGTCTACAGCTAAACACAGAAGCTGGTGAGTTGTCCCCGGGGGACTGGGGAAGCTGAGGCTGCCATCTCAGGATAACAAGCTCAGTCATGCATCCCCTGACTGGGTAGCTCTATAGAGAGGGGCAGGTACTTGAGCTCTGTGCAGCCACAAGCTGAGCCAAGCAGCCCATCCCGGTCCCCGGTCGCTAGACTGGACTAGGCTTCCATGAGCCAATGTTCCACAAGAACACCCTCCCACCCCACCCCTGTCAGAGACATCTGCAAATAGGCTGCTGTTCTAGCAGTCAAGTATGGGAACACAGACAGCCCTCGTAGTTAACACAGAGCAGCCTAGGGCTCTTACTCCATTTCCTGAAGGCCCTACTGTAGGACAGCAGCTGGCACCTACTGGGCACAGCTCACAAGCCTGGTTCTTTTCCTGGACATGGTATCCAAGTTTGCCAACAGTCCCATAAGGGGGAGCCATGATCTTCATTTCTTTTTTTGCTGAGAAGAGCGGTAACGTGCCTCAGGGTGCCTGCAGATTAGTGCAGAGCGGAGGCTTAAGCTGATGTGCCAAATCACTTCCAACTGATCTCACCAGAAGCCAATTATGTAAAGCAGGGCTGAGGGCAGGTCCTGCTGTGATAAAGGAGTGGGGGGCTGCTGCTTGCCTGTCCCCCAGAGTGAGATAGGACAGGAGAGCAGGGGCGGGGGATTGACCATTGAGGAAACTCCTTTGGGGCTGTGTCCCCAGAAGGTCCAGCAGTAGAGGAAAGAGGTGGGGCACAGTCTATGTACAAGGCATTCAGGACGTGAGCGTTATGGTCCCTCTGATTGATTGTAGTCCCAATCAATAGCTAATTGACAGGCCACAGAGCACTTTGTGACCCACAGGCTGTTCCCACCATCCTGTGTCTCACAATGCTTGCTACTCATATCTCCTTTAACTCTCTCTCTCTCTCTCTCTGTGTGTGTGTGTGTGTGTAGGCCAGAGGTCAACTTTGAGTGTCATTCCTCGGCAGCAATCACCTTGTTTTTCGAGACAATGTATGCATTTGCTTGAGTCTTACTGATTAGGCTGTACTGGGTTACAAGTGTGTCATTGCTACAGGGTTTTGTGTGTGTGTGTGTGTGGGGGGGGTGTCTGGGGATTAAAATCAGGTCTACGAACTGGCTATTTTCCCAGCCCTCTCCCCATTTTTCAATGTTTCCCATGGGCCACTGGCTGCTCTCCCCCTCCCCCCTCCCAGTTCCCCAAGGGTAGGGACTCTGCTTATTGTGTTCTTCCTAATATCCCTTGTGTTTCTCCATGACTGGTGGAAGTAGGGACCCAGTGAGGAAGGAAGGAGGAAGAATTGTTCCAGAGTAAGCAATATCCCATTTTCTAGATGGAGAAAACCCAAGGAGGGGAGACTAACCAGGGTCACACAGAAATGACAGCTGAGTTGAGCTAGTACCTGACTCTGTGGACCATCCAGGATGTGTTTAGGTATACACTGTCGTGGACAGGTATACAAATCCAAATTGGATGTGGCATGGGAGGGTTTGAAGCCTCATCCTATAGCCAGTGTCTTCTTAGGTGGGAACAACTTCCCCTTCTGTTAGGAGCAGGTGAACTTCCTAGAGCTGGAGGCAATGGGTCACGAAATAGAGAATGTGCTAGCACGCAGAGCCTGCCTAAGAGCCTGGTAGAAACCATGCTTGCTTTTAATGTAAAGGAGAGCGTGCATGCTTGTCCACTCAATAGGAACATGACAATCAGGACTGCTAATTTCACCCCGATGGGACAAATCTCTTTTTTGGGCAGGACACCTGGTGTTGGAAAAGCTCTGACTGTGTGGCAGGGACAAACTCTCCTCATGTGTCTATGAGGCTCTTGCTTTAGTGGTCCATAGTTGTTCTGCACGTTTTGAAAAAAGACTGGGCACCAAAAGCTGTGGGAATCTGCACGAATCATAACAGTAGGGGCAAACATTTATTGGCCACTTATTCTGTGCCAGACCCAGCTCTAAGGGCCTCGAAGGCACGATCTAATTCACTCCTCACAAGCTGAATGGGCAGCTTGCCACAGTCACACAGCTGGCTGGTGGCAGAGCCAAGATTTGGACCCAGCTCTCTTGGCTGCAGACCCTGTACTCTTAAACCCCAACTTCCTGATATGCTCTATTTCAATGGGTCAAAAAACTCAAGGTCTGATCTCACCTGGTCCCCATGTTAGCAGATCCAAAGTTAGGGGATTTGTTTATGGAAGGGCCTAGATCATGAACTGAAGTTTGCCATGAAAACTGTATGTGCATGTGTGCACACACACAGGTATATACAGTCAGGGTAGAGTTGGGAACCCATGGTTTCTCTGACCAGGATACTCACTTGTTCCAAGCCTATCTGGAGGGATCAGCACCATTGTGGTTCATTTTCATCTGGGTGCTCCTGGGCCACCTCTATCACTTTAGCCCTCAGCCTCCCAACCTTTTAAGAATGAGAGCCAAGGCACACAGGTCCAAAAGGCAGTGTGTGTATGGGATCCTATGACCATGCCCCCTCCCTAGTCCCTCCTAGCATAGCCAGGCAGCTCAGGCTGGTTGCCTAGGAGACAGTGCTCAGAGTATACTCATTGGTTGTCCCAGGCTCTAAGGGTGAGAATGAGGAGGCTCCGGGCTAAGGCTACCTTGTATGCAAATGTTGTGTTTGGCCGTGTGTGTGTGTGTGTGTGTGTCAGGTTTTGTGTGGATGTAATCTGCTGTCCTGTCAGTGTGGAAGAATGGAAGGCTGTACAGATGTGAGTTCCTTGTTGTGCATGTGTGCTTGCTGGTGTGGGGTATGTGTGTGTGCGTACTCACTTTGGACTCTGCTTCCCCCAGTACTTCCCTCCTTACACTGTGAAATGTGTCACTCTTGTGCTCAAATGCACTACAGCTCCCATTCCCAGGCACTGCTCCATCAAACATCCTGCCTCAGCTTACCTAGCCATCACGCCACATCTGTCCTTCTCTCCACAGAAACATCACATGCCAATAGGAGGAAAGACTCTCTCTAATGCAGGGAGATCTCANAAGCAAAGACAAAGCATTCAAGTAGGTTTTCATTTTAAACCAGGGGACTTGGAGCTGAAGGTCTGGGGCCCTTTGAAGAGCTGATACCTGTTTTCGATCTGCCCCCCCCCCCGCATGAATGATTACTGTACCCTAACCTGCCTCTGCTGATGGGCCTCTGGACTTCATAGCTAGCTGCACATGCAGTCCCTGGGTGAGACCCCTCATGAACTCCCCTACAGGTATGATGGGAAAACTGCTTTTGTGGCACCCAGCTGGGGCCTAGGAACCCATCCTGCTCTGCTGGTCTCTTCTGCTCATGTCCTCACTATAGGACAGTTCACCCAGCCATCCAACCCACACCCCTAGAAGTCCTTTCTGCCTGGGTGACTGCAGGGACCCATCAACCTAGCAGTGTCCCTGTCCTTTCCAGCTGCCCCACACAAGAAAGGCAATAGCTGTACTCCTGGCTCTTGGCCAGCCAGGTCCCAGCCCTGGCTCTAGCTGTGGGGTCTGCTACCCTCCCTGCTCCTTGTTGGGGTTCTACCTCCACTCTCAGTGGCCAGAAGACTCTAGCTGCTTCTCACAAGTGAGTTCATCTGGTCCCCACGTCAGCTGTACAGGGAAGGGGAGGCAGAGAGGCGGGACTCATCCCAGGTGGTAGATGATTAGTAGGTTTTGGAGGAAGATGACACAGGAGTGGGTAGGGAGACCTCCTAGGTACATGAGGGGCTGTTTGGATGAAAGGCCTCTGGGGACTCTACTGAATAGCATTTGAGGCAGTGTGGGAAATGGGTCAGAAGGGGCATCAGGGCTGGGACAGGTGGAGGGGCTACCGGCAGCCTGTTGTTCTAGGTGACTGTCAAGGTAGCATGCCATCCTGCAGATGAGGATTTATGGGCCAGACATAGTCCATCTATCGGAGAGGTTGTAATTGTTGCTTCTGCTGTCACGGGCAGGTCAGGCTTGAGTGTGATGGGATCCCGTTAAGTCAGGGGGGAAGCTGGAAGCTGGAAAGGGGTAGAAGGCCCAGGTAGTGTTGGTTTCTCTCAGGCTCTTGGGAAAGATAGGTTCAGAGATGTTCAAGAACTTGTCCAAGGTCACCCCACAAAGCATGTCCACTTCTGGCTCTGGGCCATGGACAGGGCACAGGAGAGACAACGCCTGGCTTGCTTTGCCCTCCAGCCTTGGGTGCTGCTGTGGGTACAGCTCCATATCTGCCCAGCTTTACTCCTTGTGTCCTTGGAGTGTCCCTTATAAGGCTGTGGAGCTGGCAGGTAATGGAGGGCCAAGCTTTACTGTGCCCATGTCTCTCTTTACGATGCCATATTTTTTTAACGAGCTATGTAAATGTCTTCGAGTCAGAACAAAGTCAGGGCCTCCAGCTATCCCCTCCCCCCGAGACTTGCCTGACCTTGTGTGTCTTGTGGGAAAGTTTTCTGAGGGCTGTGGTGGTGGCCTCCTTGTGGCCACTTCCTGGTTCAACTTGGATCAGAGCAGGGGCTACTGCTGAATGACTCATTTTGTGACCTTGGCCCTGTCACTTCCCTCCCTGTACCTCATCTACACAGTGGGAATGCAGAGCATTTTGTGCTTTCTGGAGCATCATGGTACCACTCTGCAGCCCTGGGCAGTGGCTGGGCTCCTCTCAGACTTTGGTTTCTCATTGTCAAAACAGGTCGACCACCACTTCAGTGCCAATGAGCCCTGGCCTCTGTGTGGGCATGAAATGGTCACAGAGAGGACCCCCCACCCCATTCCTGCCTAGCCTTCCCTTCCTTTGGCTTCTTCCTCTTGTTCCCTGGAATAGTCTGCCACACCATTCCAGGAAGGTGTCCCCACAGTACAGAGGGGCTGGGAACAAGGATGGAGCTGATGAGGGTGCTCAAAGAACCAGGCTGTGGTCCCTACTGGTGTCCCAGATGGGTATGGAGGTTGGACTCAGAAGAGCTAGGGGGAAGAGAGGGTCTTGAACTGTGCTGGGGCAGCCCTCAGTCTGTGTTTCCAGAGGCCTCCCCAACCCTCCCTGGCATAGTAACAGTCAGGGTTGGGGATGCAGATTACGTCATAACAGAAGGCCATAAATCCCTTTGCAGGCTGAGCAACCAAACTCCTGGGGAGAGCTCTGACCACCTAGAACTGCACTGCATGGTCAGTGTGTCCCCAGCTCCTAACAGATGCCAAGGCCAGATTGCCGGGCCTTCAGAACAGCTGCTAAACCTTATGTCTTGTATTCTGATCAAAGTTCTGCATTCTACAGAGGTGCCAGGTGGTCTAGGAGAATTAACTGATACAGATATTGTCCATGGGTGTTCACATCCACTGTGCTCACCTACCCACACCATAGCATGCTTGCCACCAACACCTCATGCATCCATGAAAGAGAGGCAGAGGTGGGGTAGCTATGCCCACTTCATGAATGGGAAGTATGAATTGGGAGTGGTTTAGAATGAGCCCTGGCTTTCAAACCGACCTCGAGATGGGCCTAGGCGTCTTTTCTACCCCCGAGCCCTCCAGGTTCACCTCTGAAAAGGAATGTTAGAACTTCTTCAGAGTGGGATTCTAGAAGAGAATGAAGGGATGGCTTGTAGCCTAGTCCCCACACAACCCTTGCTAAACTGTGACTGTCGGGATTACTGCCCCTGCCTCTGCTGCAGCTGCCACAGAAAGGACATTGTACCAGGGGACAACAAAGCCAGTCAGTCTTAGCTCTCTATGGTCCCTGCAGTTATCAACACTCTCGGAGTCCCCTACTCCTGAGCAAACTGTAGAAGCTATACATCAACAGATGCACCTTCCAAGGACCAAGGGACTATAGATGTTCCTGTAGAAGGTAACTTCCAAGGTGTCTGTAGTACCCTTCATGTCTTGCTTGTCTTCTAGTATGAGTATGCAGCTTCTCCTGTCAGGCTAGACTCTCTCCTCCCCTGGAGACTGAGGAGCTTGTGACACACATAGACAATAGAAGGAGCCCAGATGCTTNTATGGAACATTCTGGCCCATGCCTCAAGACACTTGGTGGCTTCTGTTACACTGTGGTAGAGGGAGCCTCCAAGAAGATGCTATGCTAGTCTGGACAGACCGTGTGGAAACAGAAGCTAGTTGTCTCCAGCCTTTCCAACCTCCCTTGATAAGGTGACAGACATGGTCAGAGACTATGTTAGGTCTTTTAGCCCCAGTCAAGTCTCCCCTGGTAGACGTCTCACAGGACAGAGATAGGCTGCTGTCCTCTCCAAGCTCTGCCCTAGTTCTGGAAGGGGGAATACTAATACATGGTTGTGGCTCCAAACCACTAAGTTTTGGGGGTAGCTGTGAAGAAACAGGAAAATTCTACCCCCACCCCTACCCCTTAGGCCCTTCCATGACTTCTTTATCCAACTTGCCCTCAGCAACTCCTTAGCCACAGCTGATTGGACAAGAGACAAGCACCTTACTCTGAAGCAGCCAAGGCATTGGTTGGTAGGTGACCAATCGGATTCATTTCCTTTGGGACTATGAGTGAAGAGATGAGACTCTAATAAGCTGTACTAGGAGGGAGGCTGGAGTTGGGGATTTCCTAGGAGTAGGTGGGAGTGAGGGAGTGACTTTCCGTCTCATATGGACTGTTATCGCAGGAGGGTAGTCACTCCCTGGTGGGTCTGTGGTGTCCTTGATTTTGGGGTTTTTTAAAATCTCTCCCCACTCCAGGCTGGCTTTGAACTCACTACATAGCTGAGGATGACCTTGAACTCTAGATCCCCCAGCCTTTACTCCTGGGATTACAGGTATGTTCCACCACGCTCATATGTGTGTGGTACCAGGGCTTGAACCAAGGGCCTTGTGCACGCTAAATAAGCAGTCTACCACCTTAGCTACACCCCAACCTCTTTCCTTCTCTTGTGCCACAGGAACCCTGACAGCAGGCCTTAGAAGTCTCAAAGCCTCTTGACCAGCTTGTGACAGGACTTCCCCAGGGACCCTGATGTCAGTCAAAGGCCTATTCTGCTCCTTTCCTTTGCTGTCTGTAGCCCCTTCTCATAGGCCTTCTCACAAACATGGCCCTGTCCTTTAGGGTCCTGGGTATGGCTGTTCTATCCTAAGCAGGAAGACTGGTGGCCATGTCTGTTCTTACCTCCCCACAGAGGTCTCCAGGAGCCATATGGAGAGGATGACCAGGCTTGGCTTCCAACTGACCCCAGCAAGTCCTACAAAGTCCCCAATACTCCAGCTCCTGGATTCAGCCACGATTCCCCTGCTTGCCCATCAGGCTAATAACAGCAATCACCAGTATTTCCCAAATCATACAACATGATCTTTAATATTCCCAGGCACCCTAAAAATAGGATTCTGGACTCTGTTTTGTACAGGGGTCTCAGTGGTGATGGAATTTGAACCAAAGTTAGCCTGACTCTAAAGCCTGTGATCTACCTGCCTCTGCTGTGTGACTCTGGTGGGTTACTCTCCCTCTCTGAGCCTCATATGTCAGCATATGAGGAATAAACAGAAGAGCTTGCTGCACCCTCTAGGACTTATCTCCTGGGGGTCAGCTTGGCCTGATTCATTTGCTTTGTGGGGGTAGTCCCATCATCTTTCTCTGTCATGCCCTGCTCCTGGAAGTGGCTTTGGTTTTGTCCCCTGGAAAATGGGTGGATGCTCAGGAGTCTAGATCTTGTCCTCTCTACCCCAGGAGCTTCCTACCATGTCTTCTCTTGGTCCCAGGTGGGAAGGTTAGTTAGGCACAGGCCCCTGCTGCATTTGGGATGGCAGGACATCCTGGCAGGGCCACAGGTGCAGCCCCTTGCCACATTTGGAGTGTCAGGACATCCTGGCAGGGCCACAGGTACAGTGCCCCCCGCCTGCCACTGTATTTGGGACAGCAGGACATCCCCACAGGGCCACAGATGCAGCCCCCTGCCACATTTGGGATGGCAGGATGTCCCTGCAGGACCACAGGTGCAGGTCATGACCCCAGGATTATGATAGCATGTAGGGGGCCAGAAAGTCTTTGATTCTGCCTGCCTCTGGGCCCAGGTTCCAGACCAGTGCCTGTGCATCCTTGGTAGGGCCTCTGCTGCTCCTGTGTCCCTTCCAGAGGCTACTGGACATGGAGAAGTTGACTCCTGAGCCAGGCATTCCAGGATGCCCCTTGAGCCCTAGCAAGGCTTATGACAGTAGTGTGGGAAAGTGCCTTCCTCTACAGATGACACTTTCCACAGTGAAGAGGCTGTACCAAGATCCACCAGCCTTCTAGCTTCCAGACCAATCAACCCTGTCCTAAGACCCTGGGCACTCCTCTCCCAAACTGACTCTTTCCAACCTGATAGCAACCTAAGAATTTTCTCATGTCCCTGAGTTTCTGTGGGAACCATTTCTGTCCCAGTAGCCAGGAGTAAATTAGCACCTTGGCCCCATTACTCTAGCAGCACCTGAGGCATCCCAGAGATCATATGACAATTCCATATGCAGCCTCTTGGAGAGGAAGGAGGGTGTACTAGCTCAGCCTCCAGACTGGGTGGCAGAGAGCCTGGGCTCTAGGCTCTCTCGGGAGATAGCAGGCCTGCAGAGTTCTTGAAGGGTCATGCAATATGACTAGCCTCTTGGATACAGACCACTTACATGCTAAGGACCCTACATATTCCAGCCTCTCTGGTTTCTCATTGAGTTCTCTTCTTCCTGCATGGCTGAGAAGCCCCAAGCCAGGCTGAGAAGGCTGTAGTGCGGAGAATCTGGAAGCAGACCCTAGTCCCATTGCTTGGAGGCTGACTGGCTTCAACTAAGTTACTGGCATCCCTGGTCCTCATCCTCTGTGTACAAGAGCTGGATTTGACAGTAATCAACATCACCATTGTACCAGTGAGTCATCAAACATCCCTCTTCCTCATTTGACCCTTCTCATCCAGCAAAAGCAGTAAGATCAAGACTAGGCATGGTGGCACACATCTTTAACTCAGCACTCAGGAGGCAGAGGTGGTGATCTGTGAGTTCTAGGCCAGGTAGGTCTACACAGTGAGACCTGACTCAAAAAAAAAGTATCTTTATTCTGCAGGTAGGGACCTCGAGGCTTGGAGGATCATCCCACCTAGCTGTGAGTGACAGAATTAGAACTTGAACACAGACCTGACCTTGGATCTCAGAACCTTGTAACGACCCTGGGGATCTCCACTGAGTCCTGTAGGAGATCACCAGAGGGCTCAGGCCTTGTCCAGAACCAGGGCAGTCCTGGACAAGGCTGGCTATAGCCTTAGACATCAGCCAAGCTGGGAACAGAGCCATGGCAATGATGCCTGAGGAATGAATGAATGAATGAATGAGTAAAGGACTGAGTGCTCACTTCAGGCTCTCACCAGACATGCTGCTCACTCCCAGGCCTTGGTTTGGAGGTGGGAGCCCATTGGATGAGCTGCATTCTGGCAGTTTCTTGATACTGAGGACTAACTTCCCTATTGTTCTCTGTCCTTGCTCAGCTGGGTCTGTGCCCCTTGGTCTCTGCATTGCTATAGCTTTCCCTTAGCCAGAGGATGAATTGGGAGGCAGGAACCCTGGACCCACATAGGGCTGAACAGAACCTGTCCATAGGAGGAAGCACAAACTTGGAGTGGAAAGGCCAGGTGTCCCTGGCCCATGCCCTCCCTGCCCATAGACACAGGTGTAGTGAATTCTAGGTCTGCTGACCGAGCTGTGGTTAGCTTTTCAGACAGAGCCCAAGGATTCTTTCTAGGAAAGTGACAAACAACCACTAACTTGTCACTCTGTTGCCCAGGGCAACCCTCTCCATGGCTGAGTTGGGAGCATTTAGATTTTATTTGAACAGTATGGTCTANGTGGAGGTTATTGTCTAGCTCTCCTGGTCAGCTCATGGGNAGTTGGGTCCCAGACCCAAATCCAAGAGACCCCTGCCAAGCCCAGGAGAGGCCCAGAGCATGGCCTANTGGAAGGATTGATAGAGCTGGATGACAGGCTGTCTCCAGACTGCCCCAGAATGGCCTCCCACCCTGAGGACTCTTCACAGGAAGTAGCAGATAGTAAATGGTTGTGGATCTAAGACTTGGAGAGAGATGGCACTCCCANTATCAGTCAGTACATGTCTAGGTCAAAGCTGGCTTCTGTCTAGGGGGCTTCCTGGCCAGAGGTAGAAGAATCTACCATGCTTTGTGGAGCTAGAACCCTGACTCTCCAGCCNAGCCAGTGTCCTAGGAGGAGCCTATGAAGCCCCAAGAGCTGCCCCCACTTCCCCAGCCCTGACCCCACAGGGATCCCCTCCCACAGTAAGAGAATAATGACCATAATGAGAACAGTCACCCACACACATGTGCACAGCGCTTTACAGATTACAAAGTGTTTCACATACATCATCTCATCAATTCCTCACAACAGCCCTGTGAGGTAGGCAGGGCAGGGATAATGTTCCCATTTGTACAGATGTGGAGACTGAGGGCCAGTGACCTGCTTGAGTCCCGCAACAGTGAGCAGCAGAGCTGGGACCAGAGGAGAAGACTCAGGCCTGCCTCTGGCTCCTGACTCTTTCCACTGACTGTGCTGTTCCCCCAGGAGGACCCCAGCCCGTCCCAGTTTCAGCCACACCCAAGCCTGGCCCTCACCTCCCCTTGGCAGCGCTGCCTGGCAGCCAGCAGACAAGCTGTACCCACACTGGGCAGTCCTGTCCCCTCCCCTACTTCCTGCAAAAAGCTAGAGCTGGGCCCTGGAGCTGAGCTGCCACCCATGGCTCCAAATGGTGCCTAGCAGAGTGGGCCAGAGGGTGGGGCTGGGATCTCCTTCCCTGTTTTCCTGAGTGATCCCTCCCCACAGGGGAAGAGAAGAGAAAGGAGGAAGAGGAGGAGAAAGAAAACAAGAAACTGAGTTGGAAGAAGGCCCCGAGGCCATCAGGACGTCAAAAGTTTGCATTCCGACTAGCTATAGGAAATAGTTTTTTCTTTTTATTATTTCAAGTTTTCATAAAAATCCATAATTATTGAAACCCAAGTTACAGAGGAAGTTTGTAACTTTTTTTTTTAATTGAATTATTGACTCTGCCGCGTGTCGGTTCATCGGCTTTGGATTCGTCTGTCAACTCTGGCCCCTGTGCAGGTGGGGTCCTCAGGCCTGGCCTTCTGAAGTCCTGGTAGAAGGAGGGCAGGCGGTGAGGGCTGGCGTGGCAGCAGGGGCATGTGGAGGGAGGGGGAGAGTGGGTGAGGAGGGCAGGGAGGANGTGGGAAGGCCTGGGAGTGAGTGGGCAGCAGTCCTGCTCCTTCCCTGCCCAGTGTTCCCCTGGGGGTTCCTGTGCCCCAACCCCGCCCCGTCCTCATATCATCTTCATGTTGAACTTGCGGGGTGCATCAGCTGANCTGATGCCTGCGTCCGATTTCCGGGGCACATACTCAATTTCGATGTTGTGCTTTGTGTTGCCTTTGCCCCGGCTCCAGAGAAACAGCAGCACCAGGCAGAAGAGGACAACGCCCAGGAAGGAGATGAAGCCCATGGTGGTGGCGATGATGAGCGTCTTGATGTCGAAGGGGAAAGGCACGGTGGCACGGGTACTGTTGGCCTCTCCCTCGCCTGGCTGGTTGGAGATGAAGGCGAACGTCTTGTTGGGCTGATGGGGCCAGTCGGGCGAGTAGCTGCGCACGTGCAGGTGGGCGGGCATGGAGTCGTTGCCGCCAGCATTGGCTGCGATGCACAGGTATGTGCCGTTGTCCTGTACCTGGGCGTAGCGCACCTCCAGCGTGCCATCAGGGAAGACTGTGAGCCGCCCATTGCTCTTAGCTGAGACCAAGTGCTTGCGGGGTGAGAGCCAAAGGATGGCTGGTGGAGGGTCGCCATCTGCCCGGCACACAAACTGCACCGTGTGGCCCTCATCTACAAATACCTGCTGTGCTTTGCGGTCCCGGATGTGGGCCCGGCGGCAGGTGAAGTAGTTGGGTAGGAGTACATCTGGGAAGTCCTTGAACTCCTTGCCCTGGACGAACTCGGGTGTGGCGCAGGTGGGTTGCTGCCTGTTGAAGTTGAGCCGCCAGCGGCGCCGGAATACCCACAGTAGCCGGCAGTCACAAGCCAGTGGGTTGGAGTCCAGGATGAGTGTCTCCAGGTTGCCCACTGAGTGGAAGGCCGACTCCTCCAGGGTGGTCAGCTGGTTGCCAGAGACATTGAGCACACGTAGGTAGTTGAGCCCACGAAAGGCATAGGGCTCCACCACGGCCAGCTGCCCACCCACCAGCTGGATCTCCTGCAACCGCAGCAGCTCATGCAGCATGGAGCCTTCGATGGTACCGATGGGGTTGTAGGAAAGATTGAGGAAGCGGAGATAGACCAGATGGCGAACGGCCAGATAGGGCACGGCGGTCAGGTTGCAGTGCGTGATGGACAGGGATGTCAGGTTGAGGCCGTAGAGGCAGTTGGGGGTCATGGTGTCCAGGTAGGGCCAGTGGGAGATCTCCAAGACCTTGAGTCGGTACAGCCTCTTGAAGGAGTAGTCCCTGATGGCATTGATGTTGAGATGTCGTAGCCGCAGNACGATGAGGCCATGCAGGTGGGAAAGCGCCTCAGTGGGGATGGAGGTCAGATTGCATTTCTCCAGAGTCAGCTGCTCCAGGCTGTTGAGGCCGCTGAAGGCTCGATGGGAGATGTAGACGAGGTCGTTGTCACCGACCTCCAGTGACTTGAGGTTGTATAGGTCTTGGAACATGTAGTCCAGCAGGATGACAATCTTGTTCTCGCTGATGTCCAGCTTGGTCAGGTTGCTGAGGCCGGTGAAGACACCTAGTGGGATGAGCTTCAGGCGGTTGCTGCGCAGCCCCAGCGTCCGCAGGTTGAAGAGGTTGTTGAAGGCGCCGGGCTCCACGGCGCTCACGATGTTTTCATTGAGCTCCAGCTCCTCCAGGTGTGGGAAGCTGGCGAACTCGTCCTGGTTGAGCGTCTTGATGCGGTTTTTGCCCAGGTCCAGCAGGCGAGTCTCGGTGGGGATGCCCTCGGGCACCACCACTAAGCGCTTCCGGTGGCAGAGCACTGCTCGGTCCTGTGCTGAGCACTCGCAGCGGGGCGGGCAGCCTGTAGCAGAGCCTGAGAGCACAGAGCCCAGTACTAGCAGGAGGATGGGCTGCCAGCAGGCCAGGAGGGGGCTGGGCATGCTTCTCACGCCCCCCGCCAGCATCCTCTCGCTCACCTGCAGCAGGAAAAACAAGCACAGGNCAGAGGCGGCAGTAAGCGGGCAGTGCTTGGCTGGACCCCACCTCACGCCCATCCCAGATGGAAAACGTTGCAAAGGAGAGGCAGTGCCATCTCCTTTAGGGTTCACAGACAGTTTACTCTAAGTGTGTCTCAACTCACCCAGAGCCTCATCAGTGATAAAGCCAGTCTTGGTGAGCCACCCAGATTCACAGAGGCTCAAAGGGCTCAAGGCCAGGTTTCTGGGAATAGTCCTACAGGGAATGGGAGAACACAACTGGACCCAGTCCCACAGGGCAAGGACTCATGAGACTGCTGGGCACTCTACGCTGGCAGACACCGTGATATGTTCCACCCAACTCTGCCACTGAGTCCCGGGTGGCCTACAAATCCTGGGTGCCTGTAGAAGGTACCAAATTTACTCCAGGATGGGGCACCATCTAGAAGCCAGGACCCAGCCAGGAAGCCTCTGCACCTGAAGATCTCACTTGGGGTCCTGTGGGTCCTGTGAGCCCTGGACTACCTCTTCTACAAACACCTAGCCTTGATCAGATCAGCTACTCAATCCAGGGCATGAGGGTTTCCTGCATCCTGGCCTTACCATGCCATTCTTCCTAGAATGTCACTTTTCTAGACTGCAGGAATCTTGCTTTGAAGACTCAGCTAAGCGTGAGAAGACAACTGATTCCCAAGATGAAGGATTCCCCCTTCAGAAGTCCCCTTCAGAAGTCCTATCCATTTGCCTCTCTGGGTTCCCATCACCTCTTCCTACTACCAGGCTCCTCCAGTTACTGGTCTGACCTCTAAGACGAGGATAGGCAGTCTTACAGGTGCCCACCCACACCACAGTACTGAGCATACAAGACTGGTTAAAGCTGGGTCCTAAGACATGCTGAACTTGGTGGGAGGTGACAGAGAGATGGGCTAGGAGACTGCCAGGGGTTGCAGGTAGAGTGAGCCCTGTATAGCTCTCCCATTCTTGGTGCTGTCCGCCTTGCCTTCAACTCCCTCTGTGAGAACTGGCCTGAGATGGGGTGGGGAGGAGCCAAGAGGGCTTCAGGGATGCACCAAAGCTGTGGCCCACTGCAGCCTTCTGCCACCAGTGCAATGAACACTACAATGCTCATTACCCTTGCCTCTGGCCCTAGTGGGCTGCACTACTGCAATCCAGTCCTGTACCCATGGCCCTGGGGAGCCTACTGCAAGACTGGGAAGCCAGGCTTGGGAGTCCCNTCTGTGCCCAGTTTGGGCTCTTCCCCACCCCTTAACCTCTGCCTTCAAGCCACAATTTGTCATAGATGTCATCCATGTTTGTCATCCGTGTCAACTAGTAAGGCAACTGAGGCTCTGAGAGGCTGTGACTGCCACTCAACCAGTAGCAGGGACCAATTTGGACCAGAAGCTCTGGTTCCACGCACTTTCAAATGCTCTACTGGTCTTCAAGAACTGACAGGTACTTCCTGGTTGTTGATCGACTAAGTGACTGATTAGCCAGGGAGAACTCATGGTGTCATTGACATGTTATGGAATCTGCACAGTTTTGTTATCCCCGAGGGTTTTGTCACCCTCCCCCTTCCTCCCCCTCATTCTCTCTCCAGATTCTTCTGTCTGAGCATCTCCCTACCCTGCCCCCACAGGACCATTTTCCACAGTCACACACGCTCCAGTGACCCACCAGAAAAGCAAACATCCTGACAGGCGATCAATAAGTAATTGGGCCAGCAGCTGGGGCTGGTGTGGGTGTGAGGCCAGGGACTTCAAGAGGTGAACAGGACTTTTAGCACCATCTCAGGCCTGGGCTTAGCCTGGGAGCTGCCAGAGGGGACTGAAGAAGAGAGAAGGGAGGAATAAGGACCCTGAGGTGTTGACAAACCCTTCTTGCACACGTGCACAGCACCTGTGTGCACAGCATCCACCCACCTCCTCTCCCACCCCATGGAGCCACACAGGTGTCCCCACTTTGTCCTACACACCCTGCCTCCAAGCCGTCTCCTTTTGGAGAACTGTCCGAGCTGCTTTTCCAGCCTTCTACCCCAAAGACCACCTCCCCCACNAAGTCCTCCCTGAGTCACTCAGACGTCATCGCTTGCCTACAACACAGACACACTCGATTCTTCTAGCAGCGGCATGTAATTGCTGCGTGGTTCTCACCTCATTCCAAATGACAGTTGGACCAACTGAGAGAAAAGTTAAGGCACAAGAGGATGACAAGAAGAAAGGATAGGGGGCAGTTGGGGATAAAGAATAGAGGGGAGCATCCTGGCAGCCGAACAAAGAAGGAAACTTGCTCTCCAGCCACCATGTGATGTATGTCCCACTCTGGGTCCCACTGCCACTGTCCCAGCTCCATCATCTCACCTGCTGTAGTGAGGTGCTCAAGAACACATGCGGGGGGAACGTTCTGTGGGAGGCAACACGTGATCAAGAGGGAATTGTTATGGGTAGTGGAAACCCCTCTGCCGGGGCTGACCTTGGCGCAGGCCCACTGAACAGTGACACCTGGGGTATTTAAAAGTGTTGGTGGAAAAGCTNGGCAGCCTTGCCCTGTAGAGCTACTACCCCAACCCAGGCAGTTTGCCACAGAGCGATGGCCATGCACCATGAGGTCAGGAGAGCTCCCGTGTACACATCCTCTGAATAGCCTTGTTCTACTACTTCTGTGTGAGCGTGTGTGTGTGAGCGTGTGTGTGTGTGTGTGTGTGTGTGTTCATATATGTGCACATGTGTATGGAGGCCAGAGGTCAACATCAGATGCCTTCCTCTATCACTTTTCACCATAGTTTTTGACACAACACCTCTCACTGAGTCTGGAGCTCACCAGTTCAGCTAGAGATACCTGTCTCTAGGATCCCTGTCTCTAGGATCCCTGTCTCTAGGATCCCTGTCTCTAGGGATCCCTGTCTCTACCTCCCCAGCACTGCAATTGTAGGTGAACATCACTGTACATTTATGTGAGTGCTGGAGATCGGAACTCAGGCCCTCATGTTTACGTGGCAAGCATTTTACAGACTGAGCTCCCTCCCCAGCCCATTGTTCTCTGNCTTTTATAGNTGGCTGGCTGTCCTGAAAGATAGGGAAACTAAGGCCCTGGGAGGCTAGGATGCCTGTCCATCCCAGCATAATAGACAGCAAAGCATGTTGGGTATAGGCTCCTAGACTCACACCCCCCCCACGGGGTCCTTGTCAGTATAACATGTCAGAGGTCATGTCTGAGAGGGTCACCCAGGCTGCTAAGTGGGTGATGTAACTCATCCCCAGGGCTCTAGCGGTCTAAGGCTGCCCCTGTACTTTCCAGGGTACTTTATGCTTTTTAATCAGTGTTTTAATTCGGATCCTTGCCCCCTGAAGGGCTTCTCATGAGGGCAAGAATTCAAAATTGGAACAATAAATACAAAGAAAAAAAACCCATCAAAGACAGGCAGGTGGCAGACAGAGGATAGCAGTGCCCAGGGCATGATGCCCAGACCCTGCAGAGGCCTGAGTCCTCCCCAAAGCAGGGCTGGGGATGCAGCTGAGCCATCAGTGTAGTTCAAGATGAGGCTCTGAATTGTCTGCAGTAGGGATGGGTGGGTTGCCAGCAAACCCACACCTTCCCTTGTGTCCCAGGGCAGACATGGCCTGGCTCAGACAGTGCTCCCTGACGCTGGCCATTTGCAGTTCTCTGCACCAGCCTGTTGGGTGCCCTGGGCAATGCCTGCTTTTCCTGGCCTGTGTCCCTCACTGAACAGACACTGGGTTTCAGAGTCTCCCGGGGACTGACACTCGAAACACTGGACATTCAAACATCCTCGGCTGGGGACAGAGAGGGGCCTGAAGACCTGAGCTGAAGTTTCAATAGGACTGGGAGGATCCTGTGTGGGTGTCTCTGGGCTGCTCTGCTCTCCTAATTGGAGAGTCACACTAGGACTCTGGTGGGGAGGGCAGCTGATGGCGAAGGAAAGGGTGTGGGATTGCTCATGCGTGGCCTGGGGTCATGTTGTCCCATAGGCAGCCTCATCTGAGCCAGGCCTGCAAGCCAGTTAGAGACCTGTTCAGAAAAGGGGAGGGGCTAACACTGGAGAGCCCCTGTTGTAGGCTGCATGGGTGGAGCTTTACACACAGTCTCAGAGACCCTGGAGACAGGGTTCTCAAGAGGCATTTCTCACTCATTTTACAGTTGAGAAACCGAGGTCCAGGAAGGGAACTCACTTGTGCCAGCATGAGGCCACGAAGCCAGGAGGCAGCAGGGCTCGGTCCCTCTGGTGGGTCATGGGAGAGCCAGCTGCCGTGTGTGTGTGTGTGTGTGTGTGTGTGTGTGTGTGTGTGTGTGTGTTCTGTTATAGTGTGGTCTGGGAAAGAGGGAAGCTGCTGGTCCTCTGAGAGCCATGGGATACCTGGCATGTGTTCGGNGATTGTCCATTTGGCTTCCTGTGAACCCAAGCCCTTGCCTGGACTCAAATCTCCCCACATTTGGGGTGAACTGCAGCACGGGTGGAAGGCTTAGTTATGCTGAGCTCTCTGTGTCAGTATTTCATGGGTTCCCACTTAGCATTCCCCAGGGATGGCAGTCCCCCTGTGTCATCCCCGCTCCCCTCAAGAATGACTTTTGCACAGAGCCTCTGCTCTATGAGGCTGGGCCTGGGCCCTCTGAACGACAAAGCTTTGAGATTCTTAGGCTGGTAGGTGGCCTCGATACTTCCTCTCTGGGAACAAGGCTGGTGACCTGAGGTCACGTTGCCTTGAAGCCCACTGTTCCCACAGCTGGGTCTGCGGCAGAACAGGCTGGCTAGGGAATCCCCAAAGTGCTCAGGCCCAACCTCACTGTCCATAAAGGACCATGTGTGAGAGCAAGAGAGGGAAGGATGACAAAATAGAGGCACATGGGGTTTCATAGGATGAGGAGGCAAGAGAGAAAGTAGGGGTAAGGAGGTAGAAAGAGAGGCAGGAAGTGGGTGACAGATGGGCACAGGGACAGGGAAGTGGCAAAAGTCAGGGAGAGGTCCAGGCTTGGTGACATGTGCCTTTAATCCTAGCACTCCAGAGGCAGGGTCAGGTGGATCTCTGTGGGTTCCAGGCCAGCCTGGATAACACAGTGAAACCCCTCAAAAAAAAACACCCCAGAAATAGATGGGGCCAGAGCCTGAATGCTAGTCCAGCTGGCTGGCTCCTACCTCACATTGGATGGCCTTTAGCTGTAAGACTGGGGCCTGTCAAGCTACCCTGTTCTCACCACCACTCTTACAGTGGGGTTGATCAGCTAACCATCTTCAGGTGGGCAGACAGAGACTAATAAAAGTGAGAGGACTCAGGGCACCAAAGAACAGATGCCAGGCAGTCTGGGCTTCTCAACTGGAGTGCTGCTCCCAGTTGCTGCCTTGCTGGGGGGTCTTCTTTGTCTTCAGCCTCAGTGTTGCTGGGTCCATGTTGTGGCATGATAGCACCAATTACACGTACCTGTTCACTGGCAGCTAGGACCAAGTGGCTGAGTGGTATGGTGCCCTTCTAGAGACACTCCACATCTACCTGCTGCTTCCTCCCCACACCCGTGCCAGAGGTCTGCCCAGCTCTCACCACCCAGCTTCTGTGTGGGCATGGGTGCGCCTCCCCTCGTGTGAAGCTTCTCTGGAGCACTGCTGCTAGTGCTCCCCCTCCTTCTCGCTTTCTCTTTGGCTCCCAGATTAAAATGCTGAGCTGGATTTCATTCATCTCTGCTCCCCTAGCCTCTCCCATCTCAACTAGTCAGAGTCACATGACTGCAGGGACAGCCCCTGAAACACTAGACAGGATTCAACCCTGTCCTTCAACGCCTAGTCTAGAAGGGATTCTGGTAGGAGAGAAGAGAGGAGGACTGCAAGGGTATGAAGGAGGAGGTGGCTTGTAGCCAGGTCAAGCTGAAAGCATGCAGGACTCCCATTGGCTTTTTTTCTCCTACCCCCAATCCTGGCCGGGTCCCTGGACTCCTTCAAGACACTCCATTCTGGCTGTCCTGACTCATCCCTGCTGAGGTGTGAATGGCTGATAATGGTTTAAGGAGGGAGCCGCTAATGGGGGAATGTAGTGTTGGTCTGCAGGGCTAGGCTAAAAGCCCAGGAGCAGGTCACCTGGGCACAGGGGAGGGGACCCTGAGAGGGAGGGTCAGCAACCAGGCTGAGCTGCAAGAGCAGTGCTGTCTTTGCAGGCTAGAACAGCCCTTGTGTCCCCTCCTGGCTGGCACTTGCCTCTAGCTCTACCCCCCTCCCCACAAGGGGAGAGAAAAATCAACCTGGAAGAAAATTGAGGTCATGTCCTTTGTTGTGCATAATTCTTTATTTTCCTCTTGCTCTTGGTTCTGGCAAAGAGTTGCTAGGTTCCCAGGGTGTGTGTGTGTGTGTGTGTGTGTGTGTGTGTGTGTGTGTGTGTGTGTGTGTACACACAGGTGAGGGGGCAGGGAGGATGCTAGTGAGCATCAATGTGTGTATATGTGACAGAGAATCAGTGTGAGTGTGTATGTGACACACAGAGAGAAAACACCAGTACATATGTGTGACACAGAGAGAACACCAATGTGTTTGTTGGTGAGCACCTGGCCTGGTGCCACCAGCCCTGTCTCTTCGGTACACTGAGAAATCCAGTCTCCTCCCAAATGTGCATACCTGGCCTATGGGCCAAGGCTGGCTGAGGGCACCAACTGGGCTACTTACCTATCAGCCTTTTAGGACAAGTGAGGTTGGGCCAGCCTCCAGACACCCTGGCTGTCCTAAACTCCTTGGGTTGCCCTGGTCAAGCACCTGGCCCCTGAATGCAAGGGAGGGAGGCCCCTGCCCACTCGACCCAAGCACAGCCCGTCTCGGGAGCTGCCAGCCTTCCGGCCAGCCCACAACCTCAGGCCATTTGAGGGATAAATTATGAATTTTAATTGTCAAGGCATCTTAGTGTTTAAAGGTTTCTATATATAGGCTCTGCCTTCCAGAAGTGGCCCGACTTAGAGAGGAGCAGGGATTGGGCGGGGCCTAGAGAAAGTCAGCTATGGTGACAGAGGGCTCATGGGCCTTATCCTGGAGTCCATCCAGGGCACCTCACCCTGCTGTGTGATCCTGGGGGAGGACCACTTTGGGAGCTTGCCATTCACTTTGCAAGGTCATCTGCACAGGGCCTGCCTGAGTAGACAACACTCCCTTCCTTGAATGGGAGCTGTCCCTTGGACCTGCCTGAGTAGACAGCATCCCCTTCCTTGAATGGGAGCCATCCCTTGGGTGAGGAGATGTTGGCAAGGGCCTATGTGAAGTGATGGTGGGAAGGCTGGAAACCCAGATCCCGTACCCCATATGACCCTTCTTCTGAGCTGAGATGCCAATCCAGGCTCTCAGGGACAGAGAGCCACCCCTAAAGGCCCCCACCCCATCCTCTTCAGGCAGGGGTACTCCTGTCCCATCTGCTCACTCCTAGGGCCTCTCTCAGATACTCCAGCCTACCACCACCTGGNGAGCCCCAGGCTTTGGGCTTGAGAGGGGTGGACACAAGATTCACAGAGCTGAGCAGGCTAAAGTAGAGGGAACTTTGGGGGAAGNAGCAGGGATTGGGGTTAGGTAAGCAACATGGCAATGGTGTCTGGGAACCCTTCTAGAGGGCCCTTCGCATCAAGCGTCCTGTGGAAACCACAGCTACCCACCATGGCAGGTTGAGTCATTACACCCATTTTGTGGGTAAAAAATTGGAAACAATTGAGTGTGGTGGCTCACGCCTTCAATCCCAGCACTCGGGAGGCAGAGACAGGGGGAATCTCTATGAGTTTCAGGCCAGATTGTTCTATATAGTTCTAGGCCAAACAGGACTATATATAGAGATCCTGTCTCAAAAATAAAATAAAATAAAATAACAAAAGAAAAAAGAAGAGAGAAGAGAAGAAAGGAAAAGGGGCGACANAAAGAGACTCCGGGAATCTGTTGAAGGTCACAGCATGGTAGGAACTCTGGAGAATCTAACTCTGCCTCCCTCTCCATAGTGCTTTACAAAACATACNGACAAAGCAAAGCAATGCTCACACAGCCAGGCAACTGGTGTCATCTTCANNATCAATTAGGAGGTTGGTATCATTATCCCTGTTCTCCTGATTANAGGACTGAAGCACAGAGAAGGCATATCATTTGCCAAAAGTCACACAGCAACAAGGGGCAGAGCTGGGATTCGTTATACCCCAGCTTGTCCTGACCACTCCTTTAGAGACCTCTAAGATCTTGAAGTGCTCTTACCCCTTGAGATCATAATGTCTTCCTTTGCAAAGAGGCTGGCAGACTTTATGCGGCCCTCACCATGCTGGGCACAGAGAGTTCATGAAGATGGAAGAAAGGCATTTATGCTGAGCACACACTAAGCACGATGGCTCCATTGGCCCTCAGCCTANCAACCCCACTGAACTGATGAGGAAACTGAGCCTGGGCTGTTAGTTCAACGTCCTGTGCTAGTCTGAATCCAGACGCATTACATCTTAGAGACCATCATACAGATGAGGAATGAGGTCTAAGAGAACCAGGAACTGCTTATGGCCCACAGTACCTCAGGCTGGGCCCTGGAAGGCCCACCCACAGTTACCTTCTCTGCCAATCCAATGTGGCATACAACTATGNTGGAGCTAGGTCATGGATGGGTGATGGTTTGGGATATTTGTCCTTCACAAAGGGAGGAAAATAAGCCCCCGATACATTACAAATCAAGGTCTGATGAGTTATTTATATCATGGTTAAAAAAAACTATAAATAAAAACACTACCTTTCTTCTGATACTGGCTGGTCAAGTCCTCTCTGTTCAACTGAGTCCTGGTCAGTCCCTTGCAAAAGACCATTCTTCCAACATGGTAAACTGAGCTCATGCCATGGAGCTACTAGAGCCTCTGGTCAGATACAGGCTATGCTGGGCCCTGCTCAGGCACAGAGGGGTAACCACAAAGCTGCCCTTGCACAACCCCACATGTGGTGAGGAGAGTGAGAACCTTGCAAATCTCTAAGAACTGTGTCAAGGCTGAAGGTATCAAGTGTTCATGGCTGGTGCAGAGAACGGAGCCACAACCCATGGGCAGAACCAGACAAAAGGGAGGTGGGAGACCCACCTTGGCCCCACTGTGAGCAGCCTGTCATGGGAGGCTTGCAAGCAGAGGCCTTTCTGGAAGCGATATCTCAGCAGCCTCTCTCAGCTCTAAGATGTCCACATCTTGGATCCAGGCCAAGGGACTAGAGATAGCCAGGCCCCGAGCTGTAGCTGCATGCCTGCCCAGGACCAAGTAGAAAAGGGATGCTGGCCAGGCCCTGCCCCCTTCCCAGGCTGAGAGTGATTCTCTGCAGAGGNAAGCAGAGGAGGTGGCAGGGAGAGATTAATTCCCCGAAATGGAAAAAAAAAATAGAAAAACACACACACACCACACACCCTAATAACATGTAATAAGAGGTTGGAGATGAGGAACAATGCCCTGGTAATGTCACCCTGGCGGCAATCAATTTGGGTGTCACATGAAATAGGCATAATTATTCCGCCAGCCCTGGCGCTTGTCTCTAACCAGCTCCAGGGGCCCAGGCCTGGGCGGGGAAGGGGGGTGAAATCAATTGAGGGTACACCAGGCTGGCAGGGGGAGTCACATCAACTTAGCCAGCCAGTACCTGGCTTCTTAGCCCCTCTGGTGGGCCTTGTGGTTTAGGGGCCCTTGGATGCCCAGGAGCCGTCTTGCTTGGTCACCCTTCATTCATTGCTTGGACAAGAGCAATTGGAGAGGGCCCCCAGGAAGTTGTGANTGCCAGAGGACGGGGCACACATGTGTTTCATCTAGCAGTTGGCCACCACATTCTGGCTAAGCACTCACCANTGCCNGGCTTCATGTCAATGCCAGGGTGCAGGAAGGAGAGCTTCAGAGAGCTGAGCNGAGGGTATTAAAATAATGAAGCACAGGCTCTCTGTAGCTCCTGAGCCAGGACAGTCCTTCTCCATCCTGAAGTGGACCCAGAGCAACTGGTGCTCCCAGAATTGTTCTCTTCTTCTTGCTGCATAGGGACTTAAGTCTTATTTGCTATGCCTTCATTTCTACATCCTTGGGGAGTTCCCCTCCCATCACTCCTGCCCATGCCTGAGCTCAGAACTTCTACAGACAATATCCTCATTTCAGAGGAAACTGAGTTTCATGGGATAATAATCACTTAGTGAGCTTCCATCCCACTCTGGATGCTGCCCGTCTCAACCCCCTTTCATACACCACAAACCTTGAATCTCAGAAATGCAAATCAAGGCTATAATGAAATCCTAGTTTACACTCATTCAATCAAGAAAAATCAAGACAGCCAGTAGAGAGCATGAAGTTGTCTGGGGATGGGGGGTGATGGGCGCACTCATCCCCTGCGGGAGAGGCATAAAGTGGTCCAACCAATTTGGAAAACACTTTGGCACAGTTCCTAGGAAAGCCAAACAAGAACATGCCCTGCAGCCCAACAGTTCAGGGCACTTCCCACACTGCCTCAGGAGACAGAATGAGGGGGTTTGTGGCAGCACTATCTGTAAGAGCCAGAAAGAGAAACAACCCAAATGCTCATCAACAGGCGGGCCAGGAATTCACTGTGCTACATTCAAGTGACAACCAAATCCATCAGAGAAAAATGAATGGGTGCTGAATATCCACTATCATTTACAAGAATATGATAATGAATGAAAAAGCCAGTTCCAGAGGACTGCATGTCATTTATATTTTATATAGAGTTAAAAAATAACTGAAACGCCACAGTTCTTATATAGCTAAATATATTATTTTCTTTTGGTGCTGGGTACTGAACCNAGGACTTCATGAATGCTAGGCAAGTGTCCCACCACTGAGCTACACCCTCAGCCCCAAACACAAGAGGCAAGAGAATTATAAATACACAGTGTAGGGTGGTAATTGCCTCAGAAATAGGAGCTGAGGATGAGGTGTGGAAAAGCACACACAAAGAGGCCAAGGCTGAATGTTGAAGTTGGAGAGTTGGATCACGTGTTCATTATGTTATCGTGAGCATTACTACTATTTATTTTGTCTTATTTATTATTTGTGTGTGTGTCACTGTGTAGCCTTGACTGGCATGGNACTTACTATGTAGACCAGGCTGGCCTTGAACTCACAGAGATCCNCCTGCCTCTGCCTCCNGAGCGCTGGGATTACAGGCGTGTGCCACCATGCCCTGGCAAGTACTACTATTATTAATACAAATGCATGGATCAACAAATGGACAGGCTAGGCCTGGACTGGTGAGAACAGCCACCGCCCACGGTCAGAAGGAGAGCAGGTTAGAGTGAACCCATGCCTGCAAGATGGGGCCTTTGGAGAGGTCACTCCACCCTTCCAATTGTTTTCTCAGCTATAAAACTAAGTCTTGGCACTACCTCCAAGGAGAAAACTGGAAGCACATTACTGGTATGAACTGTGAATAAGTAGCTAGCACTCACTGTGCACTCCACACCGGTCTAAGTGCTTTGCGTGTATTAGTACATTTAATTACCACCATCTCCATCGAGGTAGATAGCACAGTTAACTCCACTTTAGTGGAAAGGACACGGAGGCCCAGAGAGATTAAGTAAGTTACCCAAAGTCACAGAACGAGGCAGTGGTGGAGCTGAAGCTTGAACCAGGCCTCTGGCTGCAGAGTCCGCTCTCACAGTGAAGTGACACTGGAGTGTTCACTCGGGCACAAGTGCAATTGGCCTGCAGCACTCAAGGATATTCACTTATCCATCATTCACGTAAACAAAGGTCAGAATCAAGAATACCTCAAATGTATTTGGAAATGACCCTGCCTTCTCAAAGCTTTCTTCAGAGAACCTCCTCTCACTCTAGAAACCCCTGCTTCCTGTGTCTCTGCAAAACCCCCAGGCATCCTCTTCTCCTAAGAGCCTGACTCCATCAGCTCCCACAGAGAACTGTCCCCCTTCTTGAGCATGCTGCCTTGGCTCTCTCCAGTCTCTACCTGGGACATCTTTAGTGCGTATCTAGCCCTACCCATTCCTGCAGCTAAAGACTCCATGTCCCCTCTAGGTTGTCCTTGCCAGGAGGTCCCTAGGGCCTTTTGATGTCTTTCCCATGCCCGGAGGTTTGCCTAGGTATCAAGGCAATCAATAGGATCTAGCCAGGAGCCCAGCAGGCAGCTCATCAGGATGTAGAGAATAAATGCATGAATGAATGGTCTGGTGTGCCATCATGTGTAAATCAATGTGGTTCCTTAGAACCGTGGGTACTTAGAGCAGCTAGGGGAGGCTTCTTGAAGGANAGAGCCTTTTGAGGAGGGATGCTAGACCAAGCCAAGGGAAGGTACAGGCAAATGGGGGAAGAACTGGTAGAGACAGACAAAATACAATCAGTGGTCGTGTTCTGGGAGGGGAACTTGGGGATGGAAAATCACCACAGAAGAGCCAGACAAGATCCTAGCCCACAGGGCCAGCCTTCTACGTTCACAGGCACTTAACAGTGGCTCACTGAGCTATCACGAATACAGGTCC
>LZPO01087152.1:276481-294653 GCA_001675575.1 Neotoma lepida
CCCTCTAGAATTCTGAGTTTAAAAAAACAACAACAATTATTTAGTGTGTTTATAGAGACAGGGACAGAAGAGATGACTCCCTGGGATCAAAAAGGATCGTGACAGGTAAAGTCTCTCTACATTCCTTTCAGGCTTGCAGGAACCCTCCACTCACAAAGCATCAAACCTCAGCNTGCAGCACACACCCATCCCGTAGTAGCTGTTTCCCAAATCCTCATTTACAATCTTGATGGAGCCCTACCCAAGACCATCTCACACTTCAACTAGGAGGGGAGGGGCACAGAGACAACAGGAGCTTCACGGGGGTCCTATCCTTCTTTGGCTGAGTCTCCTCAAGGAGGCAGCTGGGTGTTGCCCTCAGATCTTCCGAGACTATGTCCCCTTTCCCTGTCCACCTTTCCCACGCCTTCAGCGTGGCCCCAATACCTTCTTCACCTCTCCTTTCTGTCACCTCTGTCTTGCCTCCCAGCAAGCCAGGTGCCAGCCAGCACCTTCCCAATGGTGCTGAAGACTCTTGGCCCACACAAGGACAAAGGGCCAGAAGCAGTGGAACACCCACCCCCTCACCAGCAGTCCTCAATGGATCCAGGGAAGCCCCAGGCTCTCTTCCTGCTTGGTGCTCTGGACTCCCCTGGCACCGAGGCCCGGTGCTGGAGTCGTTGGCATAATGGCCAGCAGGGCTGAGCCCAGAACTGGGAACCTGGAAAGCCGGGCGCCCTCTGGCTGCCCAAGCTCAGCCAAGGACTGAGAGAAGGCTGGGCTGGCCGAACNGGGCTGGCCCAGATGGTCCTGCCCCCACCTCAGGCCTCTTGCACTCCCACCCACTAGGGCAGAGCTGTTCCCATCTTCCATGTGCCCTGGTCGCCACTCCACCCACCCACCACGGGGCCTTTGAGAACAAAGGGGAGGTGCCGCCACAAGAGCTGGTCAGGGGCTGGACAGGGACCCCAGCAATAAGAGACCCAGGGGACTGCCCACCGGCCTGGCCCCACCCCTCCTCAAAGTGGGACCCACCTAGAGAGAAACATCTTCTGGGGTATCTCAGAGGGCAGGAAGCCCAAAGCCCACCCAAATAGGGTGTGTTTGGGGACACACAGGAGGCTCCTTTCTCACCTCCTCCTTCTCAGCAGGCTCCCACTTCCCACCCATTTCCCTCAGAGTGAAAAGTGGGGCAGGAGGAGGTGAGAAGCCAGGCTGAAGGAAGACAAAGGGGAGCCCCGAAGGTTCCTGGGTCTCCCTCAACTGGACTCCCCCCTCCCCTTTCTTTCCCTTTCCACCTCCCTTTTACCCGGGAGGAGCCAGAAAGGAACCAGAAGGAGGCAGAGAAGGCTCCTGTGGAGAGAGNGGGGGTAATCCTAGCTGGAGCCTTGGGGAGAAACTGTTCCCTAGCTGTGTCCCCAGGCTTGGAGGTGTTAGCCAGGGTTAGGGGTGGTCTCTGGTCCACTGAAAGACACTCATCCAGGGCTAAAAGAGCATATCCTCCGGGTGACCAATGCCCAGAATAGGAGGATGATTTAGGGGGCACCAGGGCAGGAATGGAATGGATCTCTCCTTGACCATGGGTCCCAGCTTGCCAAACCCGGGATCTGTTAGGGCCAGCGGAAGAGAAATGGGAAAATCATTTGAAACTTGAGGATCAGGCCTGTGACCCCAAAGGGGGTCTGGGTGGTACAGGATGTCCTATATAGCCCCAGGAGGGTGAAGCCTGGGCCAACCGCTGCTCTCTGAGGCACTCACCGCAGGGCTGCCGACTCGGGCTCGGCCACGGTGGAGGGGCTCACCTGCATCTCGGGCGCGCTGTCCGTCCGCTCGGCTCGGTCACCAATCGCATGTCTCTCTTACCGGCGCGGCCCCAGCCCCAGCCCAGCCCCCCTCCTCCGTCTCCTCCTCCTCCAACACCTCCGCCCGGTCCACGCGCCCTCGCAGGGCTGGCCGTCCGTCTGTCTGTCCCACGCGGGCGGGAGCCCAGCCGGCCCCGGGGCAGGAGCTCGGGAGTCGGGGGCGGAGGTCGCGGCCGCGGCGGGCTGAGGAGCTGGCGCGCTCAGGACGCTTGGCGCGGGCTCCGGGAACCTGGCTCTGTCCCTCGGGCCGGCCGGGAGCCGCCGCCGCCGCCTCTACCGCTGGGGCCGGGGTCGAGGCCGGGCGNTCTCCGCAGCGGGGCCGGGGCCAGGGCTGGGGCCGGTGGGCAGCTGCCGCGCATGCTGCTCAGAGCCCCGCGTCGGGAGGGGGGCCCGAGCGGCGCGGGTGGGGACTCCGCGCGCCCCGGGACCCGGACGGGTCCAGGTCCGGCCGCCGCCTGCGCTGCCGCCCGCTCCGGCTCCCACGCCGGCTCCCGCTCGGGCTCCGCGCTCTGCCGCGGCGTGGGGAGGGAGCGAGAGGAGCGAGCAGCGAGCCAGGGAGGGAGGAGGGACACAGGGAGGGAGGGAGCNAGTGAGCGAGCGCAGGAGCCGGGCGGGGGAGGAGAAGGCGCGGCCGCAAAACCTGGGTGGGGGGTCCTTCTTTCAGAGAACCGGGCGAAGATCGAGGAGCGCCCCAGCAGCTGCCCAGCGCCCAGGGGGCAGCGAGAGTGGCAGTGGGGCGCAGACGAAGAGCGCTCACTCCCGGGCCGGCGCCCCCGCGCTCCCGCCCTGCACTACGCAGCGCCCCTCTGGGTCCCAGGCTCCGGCTAGTCTCAAGCCAGCCCGGCCTGCGATCTTGCCAGGGAGCGTGCACCCATTCGCGTGTGATTGTCTCTGGCCACATGCGTGTGCTTGTGAGCGCGTGTGTTCACACGTGTTAACTGGAGTCACTGCACACGGCCGTGTGGACCGACACACGCACGTGGACAGACAGGACCCCCCCACCTGGCCAGGGTTGTTTAGAGGACGGCGTGAGGAGGGTCAGGCCTTGATCCCTCCCCTCGAAATGTCTGGGACCCCCTCTCTCCTACAAATACACACCACCACCGCTTCCTAGGGATCTTGGGGCGAGGCTAGCAGAACGGGAAGCACAGGAGGGCGGTGTGGAAGCCGAGCTGGCTTAGAGGGTCTACCCTGAGGCTGGGTCTAGAAACTGCCTTAGCGTTCTGGTCCCCACCCCGTCGGGTTTCCCGTCCAGCAGAGGGCAGCAGGCCTCTCTGGCAGGCCCCGGAAGGTGGCACTCTACGAAGCAACCAGCAGAGGGCAGCATAGAGCCTCNGTCTGGGCTTAGCTATTCACCACCTAACTCCCTAAAATAAAGACTTGAGTTTGGTGGATCCTGGNTGGATCCTGGCCTGGGAGCATATCTTCAGATGGCCCCAAAGAATAAGACCTTTGCATAGAGACCCAGACCCTTCTTGGGCCACAGATACAGAGACTAACCTGGCAGGGTGGCCTGGACAAGGCTGAGGTATAAGCAGGCAACCCATTAGAACCTCACATCCGTCTACTGTACACCCCTTCCCATCTGCTCGAAGTCAGATGCCCCTTAAAACTGTGCCAGTTTTATTGAAATAACCATCAATGAAGACGCCACAAGGCAGAGGCCCCTTCTCCCCATTAGCACCTCGACACTCCTGATAGCTTGTGGGGATGCCGGCAAGCAAAGAGGGAAACTGAGCTGGGAGGGAAGAGGCCAGCCCAAGGCCTGTCCCTTTCTGGGGTGGGCAAGGATCCCGCTCCCAGTACCTCACTCTCCTTCCAAGGCGCCAGCCAGGCATCTCCGAAATGAGAGGCCAGCCCCAAGTCCCCACCCCCAGCGCTGTCTTGATTTCCACAGATCAACCTCACACACAGTCCAAAGAATTGCACAAACCTGTTCCAGCGAAACCGATTCTGGATACCTCTCATCCTCACTGCCACAACACTGCTTGGGACATTCCTGCCTTCTGTCTATGTCCATCCTCATCTCAGGCCTAGCTAGAACCCCTTCCTCGCAGGTGTCGGCAATGCTCCATGCATCTTACATTCTTCCTCCGACAACCTCGGGAAGAGACACTATTACTCCCTTGTGACAGAAAGCAGGAACCCCAGGCTCAGAGAGGTTACGTGACTTGGCCACGGTCACACAGCTTGTAAACCGTGGAAAGGGAATTTGAATGGCTTTCCAGGGCTGAGTAAACCAGTGGGAGGCAGGCTTGGCAGAGGGACTTACTGGTAGGAGGGGAGGTGGGGCGGCCACACATGAGTCCCCTCCCTTGCAGAGCCCAGCGCAGGCGGCTCACGGGCCCCCCAATTCCGTGATCATTGCACCCCCTTCCCAGTCTCCCCAGCTCCCCCACCCCGGCTGTTTGTGAGTTACGGGTGAGCTCCCGCCCTCCCGCGCCGCCTCCTCCCACAGCCCGACAGGAATAGACGCTCTCTAGCTCCTGCGTAAAGGCTCTGCCAGACCCGTTGCGGGGCGGGGGCGGGGGCGGGGGCTATTCCTGGTGCGGCGACTGACGCAGGCAAGGCGCGGCCACCGCAGATCTCCGCCCCCGACTCACCTGCTCCTTGCCTCAGTGATCTGGTCGGAGAAATGGGGGAGAGTCCATAGCCCCCATCCTCAGTCTCCAGTTGCTAGATGAGGAAGCTGGTGTATTAGGCTGGGGGGATCTTGTGGTGCCCACCTATTCTTCGTTTCTTGGTGTCCTGGGGCGATGGAGGTAACACTACAGCTACCTCAAAGCCTTATTCCTCCATTGTAAGCAGCAGCCTAATCATTGCTCTTTCTCTATGTCTCCTGAAGAAATGACCCCTCTCAGGTCCTTCACCTTACCCCACCATTGGAAGGAATGGGAAAGGAGGCTTGGAGAGGGTGGGGTATTANGGCCTGGAAGAAGCCTTTGGGAGGGTTCGGCTGGGACCTGGTCTCTGACCATGCCATTCTGACCCCATAAGGGAGGAGGCTAACATTGGGCCCCCTCCTTAGCTAGAAGTCTGGTGGGGCGGCCCTCAACAGTGTTCGAATGGGTCTCAGAGCCACCTGTGAAGCATCAGAATGGCCCAGTTTGGGGGA
Source organism: Neotoma lepida (assembly GCA_001675575.1). Classification (NCBI taxonomy): domain Eukaryota; kingdom Metazoa; phylum Chordata; class Mammalia; order Rodentia; family Cricetidae; genus Neotoma; species Neotoma lepida. The sequence continues at coordinate 281,438 of LZPO01087152.1, forward strand.
CTTCTTTGCTACAACCAGAACTACAGCTGAGGAATGCTCGCCCACACCTGTAGGCTTTTGTTGGTCACCTCTTAGGCAAGTCTTTCTTCCGGTTTCAGTTGTGTTTCAAGAGNCAACGAAGATCTCCCTCCTCCCTAAGGCCTGACTTACAGTCCTTAGGCAAGACCTATCCCTCTGTTGCTCTGCTCTTCCACTAGGGGCTCCCACGAGCAGATGGGAAAGAAGCCGACCCTGGTCTCCATGTACAACTAAGCAAATCCTAGTAAAGTAGGAGCCAATGGTTTCAAGGAACCAGCCTGAATTCTGACCACAGAGCAGGGGCTGGAGTAAGCCTTTCAGGGTGTGTGGAGGAGGGGGCCCGCCCTCTAACACATACCAGCCAATCCGTAAGCCAGGCTCCAAGCTCTGTTTTCATTCTCATCTCAAGAATGGCATGGCTGTCGGCTGTGGTGGCTCACACCTGTGATCCTAGCACTCAGGAGACTGAGGCAGGGGGTCTGCTGCAAGTTCCTGAAACCCTACCTCAAAATAAAATAAGATAAAATGGCAACAAAGGATTGACATTACAGATCCCATCACACAAACGAGGAAGTAGAAGCTTGGGTGGACGTCCACATATATTCTGCGCAGGAAAGGCCAAGCTGGGCTCTGGAGCTGTTTGTGTTCAATATCCAAGCCCCAGCTATGTTCTCCTCTCGTTCTTAGAGGCTGAGGTTTTAGGTGGCGGGGACCTAGCAGGGACAGGCTTCCCCTGAGGCACAGACTGGAGAGGATGGCACACACAAGCCTGCCTCCGTGTCTGCTGGTCCTGCCTGCTTGCATCCCAGCAGCTCATAGGGTTTTACGATGATGGTTATTTCTGAAGGCACTTGAAATTAATGACGGCTCTAAAATGGCTGGGACAGCAGAGTCATTGCTGAGACCTCTAATTAGCAAGAAAAACGGAGCCGAGCAGCTAGGAGGCAGTGGAAGCTGGGTAAGCAGCAGTAGGCATGGAGTAGGGGGTGAAGGAGTGGTGCCCACACTCAAGGCCTTTGGAGCTGGGTGCTCAGGTGAACCACATATTCTGTCTTATGCCACATATTACCTTGCTGCGTGACCTTGAAGGGGAAATGCCCCTCTCTGGGCCAAAGTTCCCTCAATTATACACCAAGGCCTCAGGTTTCTTCAGCCCTGCCTAGACAATGGGGACAATGGGATAAGGCCCCTTAGTTCCTTAGAGGAAAATTCTAGGCTCCTAGAAAGCTAAGTTCTATAATCAGGGCCCTTGGAACCCCCTGGGAGCTACAGCAGAGGCCCCAGCCTACCCCATGCTCTGAAGTCTTTTATGCTTCGGTTACTGAGGCCGTTGGCATAATGAAGTCCCAGAGATTCAGGCTGGAGTGAAGTGGATTTGGGCATGGCAGTCAATCCATAGGTCAGAGTCCTGTGATGGTGCAACCGTGAGGCAGACAAGGGAGTAGGGACCTGAGGGAGCTGGATGCAAAGTCCCCGCTTGGAAGTAGCCCTGTGGCCAGGTTTTGGGTCCCAGATAGTCACTTCTCTGTTCACTCAGGGCTGGGGTCATGGTGCCATTGCTGGAAAGGCCCCAGAGTGAGTCATATGCCACTGTCTAGAAGCAGGGCAGGCAGTAACCCTCGGTGGGTGGGTGGGCCATGGCTCTAAGCATCAAGGGGAGGTCAGGAGGCTCTCAGAGGCCTCAGCAGAAGCCCTGACAGGGTCAGAAGGTGGCCTGGCCTGGATGTGATATCCATGGGGGCAGAAAAGTAAGAACTTTGTCTGAAGCCAGTCAGTGAGTGCCCTGCCAATCCAAAGCTCCCAAGAAAAGACCCAATGATGTTCCTAACCTTGACTTATCCTGGAATGGGAGGAGCCAGAGAAGTGTTCTCTCCATGGGGGATAAAGAAATTAAATTGAGAGCAAAAGAATATGAAAATATAAATAGCAATTTGTATAAAGGGACCATTCTCCAGTTCTTTGGGACCCTGGGCTCTGTGCTTGGCAGAGCAGCTGCTCCTAAGGGCCTGGGCTTGGCGATCCCCACGGAGCACACAAGGGGAAATTCGAGCTAATGCATGCAAACAGGCAGCACTGTTAGCAAATCCATTCAGTAAGCGCTCATCTTGAGTTCCGATATGCTGGAGACTTGTCTATTAACTTAGCTCACAGCCTGTTATTATCTGAGGTTAAAGGCAGGGTGGCAGATTCAGAGGCACTCAAGCAGCCTCGGGTTCTAGTTCCNATACTCTCTCTAATTGTTGTGTGACCCTGGACAAGTCACTTCTCTTTCCAAATTTCAGTTGCCCTCTAATAGGCAGACCTAAGATGACTCCCAGTGGCTCCTGCCTTACAGCCTCTCAGTGTGTCATCCCAAGGCCCCTGAGTGCAGATGGAATAACTGATTNACCCCCTCCCCTCCCTGGTGTCCCAGGGCTTCACACATGTCAACAAGTACTCTAACCACTGAGCAACACCTCCACTCCCTGACTCACTTCTGATGAATAGAATGTGGCAGAAGGGACAGGATGTCACTTTGGATATAAGGTTATAAAAATAAGATGCAGTTTCCATCTTAGCTGTTCCTTGTCCATGGCTGCTTGTTTATTCTCAGGGAATCAGCTGCCATGCCACCAGCCGCTCTGATGAGAAGTCCACTTGGAAAGGAACTTTATACCTCTAATCAGCACCACAAGACCCAAGACCATGGAGTGACCAGGGAAGCCGGTGTTTCTCGAGCAGAGCTCTAGGACGATCACAGCTCTCTGAATACCTCAGCCCCAAGAGACCCTAAGTCAGAGATACAACTCTATCTCACTTGGATTCCCTCCCTGAACAATCTATGAGGTCATATTTATTTGTTTTAAGCCACTACATGTGGGGATGGTTTGTTACAAAGCAACACATACCTAAAGCATGCTCTACCTGTTACAGGTGCAACCATTCCTTGCTCCCACCATACTGTCAAAAAACATTGTGGTGGGCCTTTCTGTACTGTCCATGTTTCTCTGTGATATGTGCCCAGCATGGAGCTGTTGAGTAACAGACTATGCATCTTTTCAACCTTACAATAACTTGGTGGCTCCCTGATAAGGTTGAAAAGATGCATAGTATGTTACTCAACAGCTCCATGCTGGGTACATATCACAGAGAAACATGAAGGCCAGTACAGGAAGGCCCACCACAGTGTTTTTGTAACAGTAGGGGTCATAAGCATTGGCTATACCTCTCAAAGGCAGGAAGATGGACAAAGTACAGTGTGATCACACAACGGAATGTCAAATGATGATGAGGACAGACACAAGAGTCACACAAGTTAGTGCAGACAATCCCATAATGCAGTGTGGAGGAACTAAGCAAAGAGGCACACAAGGCCACAGCATTACATCAAATTCAAAGCATACCCTATGATCTGAGCACAGATATCTACACACATAGGAAAAGTATATACATAGGAGAATGACCACCACTCTGGGAGAATGCTACTTCTCAGAGAGAGAAGGGTCACCTACACCTTGTNCTCAAGAACTGCACCCCCTAGGAGCACCCAGCTCCTAACTGTTAATTGCTCACTTGGCAACTCATTCGATCTCTCAACAACCCTACAAGGGCCATCCTATTATTTGTTCCTGTGAAAGAGACTGAGGCCTGGGGTCCCCAGGGAGATAGCCCTGGGCTTTCAAGTCCAGTGGGCACCTGGGGCTTGGTTCTCACCCTGCTGTTAATACGAGGAAGACATGGCCTCTAGCAATTCTTTGGTCACATGGGGCACTTTTTCCTCCTCCTTTTAAATATTGTAGGCTGAGATGTGGCAAAACCTTGATCGACTGATATTTGTGGTATTTGTGGAGCCCTCGAGCCCAGTGTAGTGCCAGTCACTAGACCTGTAGGGGAGGCCAAAACCAGGGAAGAGTGGACAGAAGGTGGGAAAAAGGCCATCCAGTTCAAGACAGTTCAAGTTTATGTGGGCTCAGTCACAGACAGAGATCAAGGTTGAGATTAAGGAATATGACTGAACATTTGTGGCATGATAGGTCCTCATGAAAGCCTCAACCACATCCATAGAGGGACTGTTGTCACCTCCAGTTAGCCAATGGGGAAATAGTATCAGAGAGGTTGAGCATCTTCTCCAGCCCACACAGTAGACATGGGATTGAAGGGACAGGCTCTCACTCCANCCTGCCCTGCCCTTCTGTGATGGCATGACGATGAGGGCCCAGGCTTTGCTGCCCACATGGCTATCTCAGTCTAAACCAGGGGACTTGAGGAGATGTGGGAGGAAGGGGACCAACTAGGACAGACTTCCTGGCCTGGGATGAAAAGGCAGGTGCTTCAGTGGACTCTCTAGTGATGAGGCACTCAACCATCCATCCTTCTATCCATCCACTCATCCACCCACTCATTCATTTATCACTCAACAAACATTTGCCACAGCTTTCTCTATGCCTCTAGAGCCCATGGTCTAGCAAACAAGATTCAACCCAGTGTGATGCAGGCTGTGTTTGCACACACACAGAGCAGGCACTGGGGAATCAGGACAGACATTCAGGAGGTAGTCGTGGCTGTGCTGAACCAAGGAGTGGGGAGACAGTTGTGTGTACAGAGGTGGGGAGGTGCTCCACACAGAAAGCAAGGGTACAAAGACCCCACCCTTGGGTGGGGAAGGCCACTGCTAGCCAAGGAGACTCTATGGGGTGCAAGGCTGAGTTACTGCCACCCCTCTCTGTCTGCAGGCAGCTGAGTCNCTGGGCTATGGCAGCCCTGTGGGGCAGGCTGGGCCCTGCTCCAGAGGGATTTAGAGCAGGGGAGTTCAAACCATAANGGCGCGTGTAATTATGTGCAAAACTGAAGGAGGGCTCCTTAATAATTGATGGTAGGAGAGAGTAAATATCGGCAGAGGCACCCGGCTGCATCACCCCGTCCCGTCTGGCTGGGGCCCAGGGCAGCCGCTGGGCTGCTAATATGCCTATAAATTATTGAACTTATAAAGAAGAAAGCAGGTGTCATGTCGTACCCATAAACAGCTTGTTAGCTAAGACTAACGAAGGGGCAGCGGGCCCCTTGGCATGGCATCAGCTCCCCTATCCTGATCACAGAGGGAACCAGAGGCAGAGAGAGAGAGAGAGAGAGTCCAGTTTGTCCCATATCCGGCCTCCCATCATCTGACCTACTGTGGCATCTGGCAGTGCTGGAAGGGGAGAGGAGGTCTAAAGACAGAGTCATGGGTGAGAGCTAGGCAAACTGTGGACAGTAGGCAAATGTGGCCATGTACTTGCCTCAGGGGTTGAGGAGCAGGAGAAATTGGGAGGCCTGCAGCGCGCACTTCCTAAGGAAGCCACTGTTGACTGTCTCACCCTGGCAAACCACCTGCCCTCTCTGAGCAGCCTTCCATTTCAGTTGCCTGGGACAGTCTACTTTGGTAGGCTATGAGGAGGGTCCTAGGAATGTACGTGTATGACATTCCTGGTGCAAAGCAGGCTTCAGAAAAGGGTGCCCCTCCCCACCTACCTCCACTGCACAGAGCCTCCTAATTAGATCAGACCTAATGAGGCTTCCCTCTGCCAGGCTGTTTACGCTCCATTAAGACTGGAGTCCAGGACAGCAGTCGGGGAGGCACGGGGAAGTGGGGGAAGGTGCTGGGCTGCCAGCACCTGGCCCACCCAGGCTCTACTATCCATAGGCATCTCATCCCAAGGAGTAGAGAGGGTAAAGGGAGTCAGAGCCCTGTGGCTAGAGCTGCCAGAATTGGCTCCCAGGAGTCTGATAGGTGCCCATGGTATGCTAAGCTCTTTGTCAGGGGAGGCTTCCAAATCTCTAGCTAGACACCAGCAAATAGGGTGCAAGCCTGGCACACTTCTTGGGCTGGCAACCCTTACTCAATTCTGATACCTCCAAAAGGCTTATGCCTCGAGTGGTTTCCTTCTTCTGGGGGGAAGAAGGAAATCCTAAAAGCTCTCACCAAATAAGCCTCAGGCTGGCTTCCCTCTGGGGAGGGGNCTCCTCTTTTGTGTTATCATCCATAGACTCAGTCTGTGCCCAATATCTGCTCTACAGAGCCACACAGAGGCCCTGTGGCTGTCCAAAGTCAGAGAGCACTAAAGCATCTGGAGTCTGGGCCTCCTGATCTCCCTATGACAGCTGGACATTAAGTTTAGCCTTGGCCAAGTGTATAGTGTGGTAGGGCGACAATCTGGGAGCTCCCTTCCTGCCTGGCTATCCAGCCCACTGTCCAGAGTGGTTGGGACAGGGTGGGATGGTAGGAGTCTATGATATTCCCTAGACTGGCATAATCAGGGAGGTGGTGGAATCTTCAAGGTGCAGCCCACTCTGGGCTTCAAGGACAGCTGTCTACCCTAAGAGGGGCATCTTTAATCTGGGACCACTGGCCATTTGTGAGAGACAGGAACCATCATTCTAATTTCCAAGCTTTTATCAAACTGAATGGAGAGTAAACAGAGATGTGNCAGGGTGGCCACCAGGGGGACAGCAGGGCAGGACAGATATCTGGGCAGGTAGCAGGAAGACTTAAGTCCTTGGATAGTGGGAACAGGGATGACCACAGGTCAGAGGATACCCGGATCTCTGGAGCAGACTAAGGCAGAGGCAGCCTGAGGCAGCCTGCAGGCCCTTTTCCTTGTTCGTCCAGGCAAGACCATGATGGTGCTGAAGGGAGAAGCAGGAACATATGTATGTCAGGTCGCACCCTGGGGGCAGAGGCCACATGAATTCGGTGACAGGAGGGAGGCCAGGAACCTCTGGTCCACAGTCTCCATGGGATCTGCTCTGCCTGCACAAGTCTACCCACCCCCATCTACCAAATCAGGCACTCTATCCCTCCTGTAATAGACAGTGTGTGAGAACCCTGCCCCATCCCCAAGTCAGGTCGCATACCCCAGGANTCACAGCTCTGGTCCAGAAGCAGCAAGCCAGAGAGAAATGTCCAGAGAGGCTGGTGCTGTTTTCTGGTGGGTTGAAGGTCTTTTTGTACTTCCATCTCAACCCCCTCTAACATGAGATGGGATCGTTTGTCAACAAGGCAATGGCGTGTGTGATGGCTGGGTGAAGCTTCTAGAACACAGTCTTTTCTGGCAAAGCTCTCAGTTCTTTCTGTGCCTGCCTTGTGTGATCTCAGCACTTGCCCCAGCAGGTCTTGAGACCCCAGGAAGACAGCCTATTCTGATCATTCTGACCACTGGAGCAGGCCCAGCACAACTCACCCTCAGGAGGATGAGCCATTGTGAGCAGAAGACCAGTGTGGGCTGCTCTGTGGGTATCAAGTCTGGAGATGGTTTTGGGATATCCCTATGTTGTATTGTGGGCCTGTGTGCCATGTGTCAGGGTGAAATGCAATGTCTCTGTCATTAGAGTTGGGTAGGTCAGCAGTGGACCCTTCTACATCTCTTTCTGTTCTTCAAGGCCATGGGCAAAAGCTCCTAATCTCCCATGCAGGGTCTGCCCTCTGGGCCGAAGAGAGCAGCAACCACAGGCAGTGCCCTTTGTCCATCCCTCACTGCCTGCTTGTCTCAAGCCCCACTGCATGCATGAGGACAGGGAAGGGATGATGTCCTGATTCCAGGGATCCCAGGGGAAGACCCAAGCATCTTCNTCCTCTCTCTGTCCCTACCCCCTCCACATGTGGTATTTCTGTCACTGAAAAATGAACTTAGCATTTCTGGGCAGAAAAGCACCATCCTACNGGTCCATTTTTTGAGATAATGGAAAATGGGCCCTAGAGCAGGGTTGAGCACAGGGGCAAGCTGAGGCCTATCTAGGCTCTTCTGTTTATTTATTTGTTTGTTTGTTTGTTTTTAGACAGGGTCTCTCTGTGTAGCCCTGGCTATCCTGGAACTCACCCTGTACACCAGGCTGGCCTCAAACTCAGAGATCCACCTACTTCTGCCTCCCGAGTGCTGGGATTAAAGGCATGTGCCACCATGGCAGGCTCTTACTGGCCACTTTGAAACTAAGGGAAGATGCAGCCCTGAAGAGGAAGGGCAGCATCCATTTCACGAAAAGAGATGAGGTGATGTGTTTTGGAGAAATCAGGACCCATGGCAAGCCCTGACCCTGGCAACTGTCATGGAAGTTTGAGCTTGGACAGAGGTTCCCTGGGTGGGATCCTCTTCCTGAGCACCTGGTATGGATCAGGGGGCAGCCCAAGATTTCAGACCCCAGCAAGGCACCCCTGTAGTCTCAAATTTAAACATGGGTGTGCACACGGAGGCAATGTGTTCACACCACCTGCTGGGGTGTGAAACCAGCCAGAAATACCTGCGCTGTTGTGGTAGCTCAGCAGGCAAGTGGGGAGACAGGCCTGGTATGCCCTCAGGAAGTCCCAGTGACTCAGACTGAATCCCACCCCACCCCCTGCCCCACACATCCAGACACCCTTCCTCCTGTCCCACACACCCAGACACCTTTCCTCCCATGCACATAGTCTAAGAACAGGCTTGTCCAGGAGCCTCAATCCTTCTACCCAGAGCAGGGCAGGGAGGCTGCCTCAGACAACTCAAGGGCCAAAGGGTCTGGAGTAAGGAGCCCTGGCTGTGGGCTTGCAACCTGGAAGTTGGGGTCAAAAGGGCCCCAGCGCACAGTGGGATGGGTAGGATGGGCTGAGAGCTCACTCATCACTTTCCCAAGAGTCACTCGAGCAGTAGGTAGACTCNTTGCACTTCAGTTTGGCTGTGGTATTTTCACATGGATGAGTTGGAGGGGTGGGGTGTCTGTGTATGCCTCATAGTTAGAGATAAATACCAGCTCACATCTGAAGTATAGCAAGCAGACAAATACATCTGGGGTCCCTGTGTGTCTTCCCATCCCAGCTCCATGCCTGCTGGGCCCAGACAAGTGCATGGTTGTTGCCTCTGAAGGTCCGCCACTGTGTGCCTTCCTCCCTCTGTACCTCATATGTCTCACCAGTCCTGGAGAACTGGCCCCAGACCTACTTTAAGGGGGTTTCGAAGGCTTTCGGTAAGCCAACGGCTAGCTCTGGGGATGGACAAGTGAGCAGGAGGCCTTGCTGCTCAGCTCCTCCTGTGGCGAGCATTGACCATTCTTACTGGGGTGCGGAGTTGAGGAAGCTTAGGGGTAGAACACACCAAATGCCCTCTCAGATACCCTACTATCTGAGGGCCCAGGAGGCCCCAGCACAGCCCCAGCTTGAATGAGCAAGTACACAGGAAGACCTTAGTTTCCCCATTCACCTATCCTGCCTACCTCCCACAGCAAGGTGACAGAGGAGACATCTATATGGGCTTGCTGAGGGAGCAAGGGGACAGGTAACCAACTGCAGACTGTCACCTTCCTGCCCTATCAATAAAGTAGTGAGGAACCAAGGCTCTGAGCATCCCTGCTTGTGCTCTAGTTCCGTGTCTATGAGATTTGTGTGANCCAGGATGTGACCTGGAAAAGACCTCAACTAAACACACAGCCCCACCCCACAGTGGCATGCAAGGGGACACCCACCTGGGCACATATGTGTACCTAGAGACTAGCACACGCATGGTCTCACTCTCTTTCTGTCCCTCCAAGGAGTCCTGCTTCCCAGTATTCTGCTGTCATGGCAACCATGAGAGCTAAATGGGGGGGGGGGACAGGGAGAGGAGGGAAAAAGGGTTGAGGGACCTAGCTGTGGCTTAGAATGAAGCTGGAGGCTTAAGTTCCTCTCTCTTCTTTACACCACAAATATGGGTCACACCTCTGTGGGCAGTGGGGGGTGGACACAACTGGGTAGAACTGCTTCCAGGGAGAGTCAGCTCAGAGGCCACCATTGCACTGTCCTGGGAGTACATGCTACACCTAGAAAACCCAGGCATCTCCCCGATGAAGGTCGACATAGAGCAACCCCCTCCACTGAGTTCCCAAGGCGGCTCTGTCCACAGGGAAAGGCTAATAGTATTTCGTGCTTTGGTAGGGTCAGCACATGGCCAGGGAAGGGTGTGCTCTTCTATATGGGGCCAGAGGGCAGACAGGCTCTGTGACCTTAGGGGCACTGCCAGGCCTTTAGTCTATGCCCTCAGGTGCTAGGACCCAGTTACTGCCAGGGCAGTAACTCACTTCATACTTTCCACAGCCCTAGGAAGGTGTGCTGGTATCCCTACCACACAGTGAGGAAGCAGAGGCCTGGGGAGGCAGGGAAGTCACTCAAGGTCACAAAAGAGTGAATGACAGTCAGGGTACTTATCTCCTGAAGAAGGCAGGGACCCAGCACCANGTGGGCTAACCACCCGTGTTACTGACATGGAGTTGTGAGGATATCTCCCCAGTGGCCATGCTAGTGGAGGGTCCCGAGGTGGGCAGGGTACAGATGGCCAGCTGAGAATACCAACCCCCAAGCTCTTGATCTGGGGCTTGTCTATGGCAGACCTGGCCAGTTGGTACTAGGAGCAAGAGCTAAGAGCACATTGGTTCTTTTGTGGAAGCACGGGCCAGAGCAGAGGTAAGCCTGCTCACAGGAGGGTCTAACAGGAGGAAGAGAGTGGCTAGAGCTACTCGGAGGAGAGAGGCAGTCCTGCAGGGAGGAATCCAAGGGCCTTCCTAGAGGAGCCTGTGGGAGGGAAGGGACTCAGCCTGCAGACAGGGGCATAGGCGTCCAAAGAAGCCGAGAAGAGCACGAAGTNGGCAAGCTGGAAGAGCCAGGTCTGAAAGAGGCCCGTGGAGGGGCCATGATGGTCCTGAGTGGGTCTAGAGGCTGAGTAAGCATGAATACTCTCCACAGGATCTCCCTCCCTAACACAAGGCACCTTTCTAACTCCATGCTGAGATGCCACAGGGCCCAAGAGGCCAAGAGACCCAAGAGCCTCCTCCAGGTGGGGCAGGATGACTCACAGATACAATGACAGTTAGTGCTAGTGGTGACACGTGTCTTTTTCCATTAGTGCTGCCTTTGAACCCAGGTTCCACAGGACAGGCACACTGGTGGCCGGTGGATCCCAGAAGCTGTTGGGCTAATGGCAATCTTGCTGAATGCTGTTCCAGGTGGCCCAGGAAAGGCCCTGGCAAAACCTTGTACTCCATGTTGCCCCACCCCATGCCCTTCACTTTGGTCTGCCCTCCCCCACCCCACTTCCCTGTCTTTCTATTCATTGTTCCTGTATTTCCAGCCCTCAGCACTTTTCCTGAAAGAGAACAGCTGGGCTGCTGGAGTCACAGAGGAAATATTTTTTTGACTACTTTGCAGATTCTCCTCCTCTATGAAAACTGATGCCACCATTGCAGATGGATTGACAGACAGACAGGAAGGTATCTATTCCCTTGCCTCCTCCTCCTAGGGTTCTGTTCTGGGAAAGNAATGGTGGTAGATGGGGAGGGGCTTGGTATTGTGTCCTTCAGAGAATCATCAATCCCATTTTACAGATGAGGAAGCTGAGCCCCAAGATCCCTAAATACAGTAGCCATTGAGTTTACATTCACACAAAAGCAAACATTTGAGGAGAGCTTGCTGTGTGCCAAGCACAGTGGCTGATGTGAACATGTGATGGTTCTGAGTCAGACACATTGTTGGCGACACTTTGCAGAGAGGAAAACAAGGCTCAAATGTANACATGGCTATTCTGAAAGATGTCCCTCCCTCCCTAAGTGAGATTTGACCCCACGACCTCACAGTTTTCCACATTCTTACACTGAGGTTAGGCTGCATTACCACACTGNCTGATTGCTGTAGCTTGCCTGGCCTGATTCTGACTCCCATGGCCAGAGGGGGAGAGTGCACAGAAGGCCAAGCCGATCTTAGCTTCTGGTCACCTTCTTTGGGTCTCAGTCACCTTACTGCGAAAAGAGGAACCAGGGTACACTGAGTCTCAGGGAACAAGTAATGTGGGGTTGAGTCACAAGGACCATGTTGGCCTGCCTGTGCCCCTTCCCAAGGGTCACCCTCCTCATCTAATTCTGCAGGTTTGGAGATCTAAGGCAGGGCCCTGCTCCCCTGGACTCCTAGTGTGCTTCCCCTGCTAANCAGAGGATCTGAAGAGAAGGACAACAGAGAGCAGGCCTAGGACTTAAACCTGCGGTCACTACTAATGTCCCTAGAATCCTGCACAGTTTCTGGACCCCCATAAGGCTGCAGGCTCTCAACTCAGCACCCATGTGCATGTGGAGGTCAGAGGATGTAGCAAAATACAGCCTACCTTGTATTTTGAGACCAGGTTTCTCATTGGTCACTAAATGGACTAGGATGGCTGGCCAGTGAGCCCCAGGGATCTACCTGTCTCTGCCTCTCTTACTTTGGGAATATGAATATGTATAGCCATGCTAGATTTTTTAAAACATGGGTTCTGGGGATTGAACTCAGGTCCTCACAAGCACTTTACTGATTGAGCTGTCTCACCAAACTTGTGGTAGACCTTAGTCTGTGCAATTAAAATCCAAAGTTGGGGGTGGTGGTGTTGAGAGCATGGTTCAATGAGAGAGAATGTGCCCTGAGTTCAATCCTCTACACTGGAAGAAAACAAAAACACACACACACACACACACACACACACACACACATCAGGGAAGTCAGGGAAGTGCCTTCAAGAGGAGGAATTCCCCTCATTTGGAGCAGACATGGGAAATTACAAGGACAGAAGTCTGCATTTTCTGTAGACTCAGAACCTTCCTTGGCTGCCCAGTGTGTAAGTGTTTTAACCACACAGTGGGAATGCTTTTGGTCAACATGTGGCCTATGAAATTGCTCGTGAATCTAAAACAAACTGGCTATGTGGCCGTGCCTGTGTCTAACATCAGTGCCGTTCTTTGGTATGACAGAGGAGTCAGTTAAAGACATATCTGGAAGATGGGCTTGGGGAGAACAAAAACCAGGGCACAGCCAAGGAAGAACTGAAGGACGTGGAGTGAGATGGGGGACAGAGGAAGCTAAGTGCTTGGCCAGCTGGTGCCAGAGCATGGGTGAGGAAGGCTCCAGCGGAGAGGTCAGAAACCAAGGCAACCAGGAGGATGGTAAGGGCTTTGTGGGGTCCCCTGGATGTAGCAGCTCCCAACACTGTTCGCGGTGGGGAAAGGGGAGAACAAGGAGGACAAAAGAAAGGTCCTCATTCCCCACTCAGACTCTGTCACCGCTCACAGCAGGAAGTGGTGAGAAGAGGGTCTGGAAGGTTTAGTTCCAGCCCTGCTTAGCCACCAGGTGACCTTGTCTTCTCAGAGGCAACCGTAGAGATGAGGGTACCCATATGGATCTGCGTATTAGGTGGGAGAGGTGTTTGCAAACTGTAAAGTGGTGTGC
>LZPO01087152.1:294888-314862 GCA_001675575.1 Neotoma lepida
AAAAAAATGAATACGTGTCAAAAGGAATAAAGAGGCTTAAATGGCTCCCAGGTGGGACACAGAATAAAAGAGTCCTCGCTGTTATTTTTTGATTGTCTCCATGCTGGGAAGACAGGCAGAGGGTCGCCATGGCAACTCTGGGCATCCAGCAGGGGGCAACCTGGACCCTGCAGGTTTTGTCTGGGTTGGGCAGTGAGTCAGCCCATTGGAGTTCAGAGGCCAGATCTGGGTCCAATCCAGGCAGGACCCTTGTCCTGAATTCCAGTTTCCTCCTGTTCTGGAAGTCACTTGAAGGGTGAGAAAAGGACAGACAGGACTTGTGTAGTGGAGAGGCCAGGTCAAAGATGTGGTAGTCTCAGGATGGGGGCACAGTCAAGGCAGTCTGAAAGGTTGTCACCTTTCAGGAGAGAGGTCCTGTGTGGGCAACACAGAGGATGGGCTAAGGATCGGGTAGGGGAGGTGATGGGTAGGTTGGAGTGTGCAGGCTTGGTTCTGGTAGCTGTCCTCAGCCACTCCCGAACCTCTGCTGAGCCGGTGTTTCCTGGGCTGGATCTAGAGTACGTTTAGTCTCAATAGTGGGCTTCACAGGTCAGGACCAGCCAGAGAGATGCAAGAGAAGGAAAGCCTTCATTGGAAAACCAGCTATGGTAGAGCCATCCATGCAAGCACACTCAAACACAGAAGCATTCTTTTTTTTCTGCATGTGTAATTGCACATATGTCTGTGTACATATGGAGACTGAGGCTGACGTCAGGGGCCTTCCTTGACTGCTCTCCACTTTATTTACTGAGGCAGAGTCTTTTAGTTGAATCTAGAGGTTGCCCGTGTCTAGCTAGCCAGCTTGCTCTGGGGATCCAGGGAANCTGCAGCGATTAAAGCCTTCTCGTGGGTTCTGAGGACTTGGACCTGCTCTCACCCTTGCATAGCAAGAACCTCATCTATAGAGCTATCTCCCTAGCCTCACAGAAGCCATGTTTACGGAACAAACTGGAGGAAGAATGAGCTCTCTGTTTATGGAAATGTAACTGCAAGTTCTGCCTCTGGCACCCCTGCATCCCAGGGCGTGACAGTCAATCAATATGTTCTGAGTAAGTGAATGAATGACAGAGACTGAATGAACAGTGTTCAGAAAGCTGCATGGGAACCTAGGAGGCAGTTAACACCTTCTCTCCGCTAATTTGCAGCCTGGTATTGAAAGAGCTAAACAAGCTAATGAAACCCAACTGATCTAAAAATGGCAGCAGATAGTGTTTCTGGGAAGCTAAGAGAATCTGAGTGTTGCATGACCTGGGCTGTACCCAGAACTATGGACAAGCAAGATCTAGAAAACATGGCCCTGGCTCCTTCCGAAGGTCAACTAACCAAACCTCAAATGTGTGTGAAGTTGTGGGTGGTACTGTGACTGTCTTGACCCAGGGTTTCTTTCAGTCACGATTGGCACTAACAAGCAAGGGCCTGATGCATGTGCTGTGTCTCACTCATGATTCTTGAAATCACAGCATGCAAACAGCTTCAGACGGAGAGCGAGCACACCCGAGCTTCAGCAGAATTCCCCCAAATAAAAGATGGTGGTACCAGTCTGGTCAGTGCCACGCTGGCCTTTTACCTGATGAACTGGTTAGCTCTGTCCAGTCTGTGTCCAGGGAAAGGGGCTTGGTGTTTGTAGGTCTCGAAGTCTTTGGGTCTCTGGATTGATCCTCGGGGATTCTGGGCTGAGACTGAGCAAGAGAGGCCTCAGGATGCTTCTTAAATTCTGGAGAAGTCAGGGAAAGCCAGAGTGGAAAATCCAGAATCCATTTCTCCTTCATGCCAGATCCCAGAGGGAGGTTCACGTGACTCCTGAAAGGCAGGCACAAATAGACCAGGGAGTCAGCCCGCATGAGGTTAGGTCGTTACTAACTGACTTCAGGCAAATCTTTTGCCTTCTCTGAATTAAGAACTCGAAGGGACAGAAGCATCGCTCACAGGNCCACTGTGGGGGATCAAGTGAGAAGGNAGACACAAAGTGCTTCATCAATGAAAAGTGCCAGAAAGAGTTGGTACTATTCCTGCTGCNGATGGGGATTCATTAGGTAGAAGGGGGGTCTCATTCCAGAGTCCCTGGAGACTCAGAAGCCGCTCTGGGCTTCCAGAAGTGCACTGTGAGATGGTAGCTGACAGCTAGTCTCTCTTCTCAAAGAAACCCACCATCTCTTGCCTGTGGCTGCAGCTGGGGAAGGCACATGGAGTGTGTGTGTGTGTGTGTGTGTGTGTGTGTGTGTGTGTGTGTGTATAGAACAAGTAAATCATTTCCCCATGTCGATATCTCCTCTCTGTGACATCTGCCACTCATCTACCACAGATGCTCAGTCTTCTGTCCTTCCATGACTGAGTTCCTGCAGGGCAGAGCAGGGTCTAGCACACAGGGCCTGGCCGCTGAGGAAAGGTCAAAGGCAGGGAAAACGGGTAAGGCCCTCACTCCCACTGCAGTTTCCTGAGTTTGAGGAGAGGTGCCCTCAGAAGCCTAAGGTCAGAGGTGGTGATGGGGACTGAGCACATTTCTGATAGAAGATTGAAACCCAAAGAGAAGTTGCCCAAGGCCACAGCCCCGTGGCTGTAGACACAGGTCTGGAGTCAAGGTGGCTCTGGATTCCAGGTGTCTTGAAATCCAGTTTTCTGTTCTGGCCTACTCGGGCTTGAGTGGTCCAAAGTCCTAAGCCATTATCCCTCCCTACTGTTCCCTACACACCAGGCCTTACTTACTTACTGATCTTAAACTCTAGGGCAGACCTATGTCAGAGGGGGTGGCATCTTCCTGTGAACCGAGAGGCAGGTCCCCAGCCAAGTGGGCTACCCAGACCCCCTAGGCCTTCGTGGTGTTGAATGGAACATTTGTTGAATGGAATCGAATTTACTGTTCGATTGCAGGAGATGTAATTTGATCTGGGTCTTATAAAGTCCTTAATAGAGTTAAGGTATTACCAGGATCTACTGCTTTTTCATTTGTTAAAAGAGGTTCTGAGCTGGAAAAGGGACTCAGCAGAGTGAGGCACCTGTCTGTTCTTCCTGCCCCAGCTGCCATTATGCCATACCCTGGGGAAGTTGCCATCTGTCTCCATTCCAAAGCTAAAGGTCTTCATCTCTGAAGTAGGGATTGTCAATGCTGATGATTTATCTGAGGGACATGGTCAGAAAAGGGAAAGGAGAGAGGTGGGTCCCCATGGAGTTGGGGGCCTAGGGGAGAGGAGCTCACATTCATTAGGTACATTCTGTGTGTTTCCTTTAGTTCACTCAATGCTCACAGCATCCCTGTGTGGCAGGTGCCTGAGGCTGTCGCGAAGAGATGTTTACCAATTCTCTAGGTGATTCTTTTTCTTTAAGCATGTGGTTAAGAATTGAACTTCCTTGTCCCCTTCAGAGTTACATGTGGCTCATGACATGCTTTGACCAATGAAACTTCAGTGGAAGTTACATGAGTTGAAAGAGAAACTGGTCATGCTTCTTCCTGCTGTCATGGCAACTGTGGATATACAAGTTAAAATGGTGGAGAGCCATCAGCCTGGGGTCTTGAGTGATGATGAGAACCAGCTAGTCCATGTAACAGGCTGAGAAAGGAGAGCTTGTGTTGTTTGAAGTTCCAGGACTTTAGTCATCTAGATACAGTGCCACTGTGGTCCCCCTCTTCTCCAGATGAAGAAATGGAGGTGAGAAAAGTTCAACAACATGCTGTGGGAGCCAGAATGGGTAAGTGGTGAAGCTAGGGCACAGTCCCAATCCANGTGATGCCAGGACCATGTCCCTTCCAAGCTGGGCTCTAGCGGCTACCCTAGGCTGGCCAGATGTGGTCAGACAGTGTCCCTAGGCAGTAGGGACAGGGTCTGAACTCACTGTCCACATCTCGTCTTCTACTTATTGCTAAGCACTGTGCCTCACAGCCTTCATGGTGGCATGCAGGATGGTGAGGCCTGAAGGTCAGAGGTCAGAGACTGGACATACTAACAATGCTGCCCCCTAGGAGGATGACCTTGATGAATTTCAAGTCCTTTTTAGGTGTCAAATACTGCCCTTCCCCCTGGTTATTTCAGAAACTAAGTGAGATTTTGGCACACAGTAGGACTCCACACCCAGGCTCTGTTGTTACCGGAGGCAGGCCCACTGCCCTANCTCTCTACCCCACAGCTTCATGGGAAAAAAGCCAGATGTTCCTCCTTTGGAGCCCCTGGGCACACTAATCTCATGGGCTCCTCCCTGGCCCTTGGAGACCAGACAACAGTGTGGCCTGACCTGCCTCATGCCTGGAGAAGTGGATGGGACATATCTGGTTCTCTGCCCCAAATTTCCTCCTTGTTGGCCACCTACTCTTCTCCCTGCCCGGGCAGTTCCTCCCTAGGGCTTGGTCACACCAAGTCCCATACCACACCCTGCTCAGGTGGACACTCCCTCCAGGATTGGGGCCCTATCTCTAATCCACCTGTTGCTGGAGTCATGTCCTGAACTATCATACTGAAACAGCGCCACCGAATGAGCTCTGCTTGGACCTCTCCCCAGGTCCATGGGAGCCCCCAGGTTGGTGCTATGGGTCCATTGCAGAGACTAAGGTTTTAACAGTACGACCTGCATATTCTACTTTTAAATGATCTCTAAGTCACTTTCAACAGTGCTGAGGAATGAGAAAGTACAGCCCTCAGAAAGGGTCCAGGGAATCAACAGAGACATCAGGCAGGAGGCAAGATCATGTGATTTAGGGAAACCATTTACTCAAGGCCAGAACTAGTGATCAGAAGGGATCTGAGGTCCTGCTTTGGCCTTAGGCTGAGCCCATAGGAAGAGTGGCACCTGATCCATCCTCAACAGCCTAGACAGCCGGCGGCTCCCTCAGAGCAATCAGTCTGACTCTGCCACCCTCCTTTGTCGCCTTCTTCCACCCCCTTCCCCTGCCCTTTTTCCCTTCCTAAAAACACAAGAAATGGGATTCAGAAGCCTACACTGCCTGCAGAACATGGTTCAACCTCCCAAAAGAGGAAATGCCAGTGTGCGGGTTCTCATGGCAACTTCAGCTCCACCCCCTGCAGCCGCCCAGAGCCCATATGGTGAGATTCGAGGGGGGCGCATTGACTCAGCCGGCCCTGGGTCTGACTGGGGCTGCCATGGGGGGCATGTTGGATCCTTCAGCTGCTCTTTGGCAGCCCATGCAGGGGGCCAGGATGTAGGCTGGTACTCAGGAGCTGTCTCAGCACCAAGTAGGGCTCTCTGTGGCCAGCAATGAGCTGGTGCTTTCCATGGTGGGCCTCACCTGTCTCTTGCCCCTCCNCCTTTGCTCTCTGATGTAAATCCTGAGTTTGAGAGTTCCCAGTATGGAAGTGCGTTGGGAACAGAAGTGGTGGAGTCAGGGGCCATTTTTCTTGTCCCTGGCAATGGTACCATAATCACCTGCCCCATCCCACCAAGCGATGGTGAAGGTGCCCAGAGCCCTGACCTCTGAGCCATGGAATGAAGAAGCAGCCAAGCTTTACTGAGATACCCTAGGGCACCTCCCTTCCCTAGCCCCAAACCTCCCATGCCCACNGGGGTAGTGCCTGCCAGCCTGCCTTGTAGACAACCCTGCTTTTCCAGGCCAGCTGGCATTTCCATGACTAATGTAGTGGAAACTAGTGCCAGGGTTGGGGACTGCAGGGCTGGTGGCTAAGGAGCAGTTTTCTAGGGCTTGGCACCTACCCTGTATCCTTTGCTGGGGTTCTGTGGTACCAAGAAGCTGAAGAGAAGAAGCAAGTCCCTGGTACTTTCCACCTCCTCCTCACCTGACCCNAGAGTGGCCTCCCCAGACTTCAGCCCTGGGCCATCTTCTTTCCTGGGTGGGTGTGGCAGAATTGTAGGCCAGGTTGAGGATGAGGAGTGAAGGTTGATNTATCTGCTTCTCTTGCACCCATTCTCTCTGGAGGCTATGAACCCTTAGCTTTCTGTGTGAGTTCTACTTACATCTTTCTTGTTTCTAACCCTTCTAGCAGACATTTCTATGCATGTCAGAGCNGGAGAACCCCAAAGGCAGTGGGCCAGACCCCACAGGAACACATGAATGGGTCATAGGGTGTAGAAACTACACAAGGTCAAACCTGGATCCAGCAGGGCTGAGAAGCAAAAGCCCTTGTCTCCCCTCCTAGGCCGTTCGCAGAGTCCCAAGCCGCTTCTCCAATTATGTCTCCTCTCGACTGAAAGAGGAATGGATGGGTAGATGGGGGCAGGGAGCAAGGGCTGTGGAACAGATGGGCTTGGAGGCTCCACAGCGGGGGCTTTGAGGGAGGGGGAGGAGCCCCGGAGAACCTGGAACTCTTACAAAGTTGCGAGTTAAAACATTCTTCACACTCCCGCCTCCTTTACTGTTCTGATGAACCAAGACGTGACAAAAATGTGTCAGATTTTTTAAAAAACCACACACATACACAAATGCCAGGCCTGTATCTGCCGCCCGCCCAAGCTTGGCCCATCTGCTTCCCGGGGGTGGAAGGGAAGGGGCCTTAGCAATGGCACCTCATTCTGGACGCCTCAGTCCTGGCTCGCAATGGTCCAGGCCATGGTGGGAGGCCGGAGAGGGGAAGGCCTTGCCCTGGGCTACTGCCCATGTCTCAGCTGGGCTCACTGTGGAGTCCAGTACATGCCCTACTCTTCACTCTGAGTTGGGTGTGGCCTCTCTCTCACCTGCTTCAGCTGGGGGACCAAAGCTTGGAGAGCTCTCCCTCAATGTACAGGTAGGAAACTGAGGCTCAAAGAGTCGGTTTACTCAACAAATTTGCTCTTCACCTCAGACCCATCAGGCAAANGGGATTCAGTGTTGGCCAGAAACACAGGCATGCTCCCTGGCAGAGCAAGGCCAGAGAGGCACAACTCAGCAGTCAGCAAAAGCATGTAGATAGACTGGGGCCTCCAAGGGAGACAACAGCTGGACTGGGTCTGGAGAGACACTCAGCTGGGCCTCACTCCACTATGATGGAGTTTCAGCACAAAGTTCAGCAACCCAGAGTTGTGGGCAAGCAGGGATGAGGGTCACTTTGGCAGCTACTCTAGGTTGGGTTGAAGGAGGTTGTCAGTGGTCATGGGATCAGATGTTGACTATGGGCACAGAGGCAGCTTAGAGAACACCCAGTGCAGAGGACAAAAAGAAACTCCTCAAGGCTGGAGGCTTGAGGGTGGGGTAGGGCAAGGACTAGACCCTGCCAGGCCCNGCGGGTTCCTGAGGGGACTGTTGAGAGTTCCAAGTACTGCTAGAGGACACAATATGGGCTTGTTGTGGTCAGATATGCAGAGAGGCATCACTTCTCAAAGGCAGTCATGTTTCTCTGCAGCACCCCTTTCTTCATCCTNNTTCTGGANTTCAGCCTGCCCCAGGCCCCATGCCAAAGAGACTCCTCTTTTGTCTGTTTGTGAGACATGGTTTCTCTGTGTAACCCTGGCTGTCCTGAAACTCNCTCTGTAGACCAGGCTGGCCTCCAACTCACAGAGATCCACCTGCCTCTGCCTCCCGAATGCTGAGATTAAAGGCATGAGCCACTATCGCCCAGCTAAAGAGTCTCCTTCTTAAGAGCCTTGTTCAAATGCCTTAATGCCACCTCTTCTGAGAAACATCCTTGAACTTGCTGAGACAAACAGGTGCAGTGGGCCCAACATGGAACTTTCTTACCCTGAGGACTCCCAAGCAGGGTTCNCCAGGGACCCTCATCAGATNGGTCACCCTATCAATTTCCCCTTGTCACACTGATATCAAAGCCACCTGGCCAGACCATGGCATGGACACAGGGCTTCAAAGAGGACCTGAAGGAGTTTGTCTCACAGCAAACAGCAGTTGACAGGTTGGGGTCAATTTAGAATGGCATCACCTCTGTCTGAGTTCCGAAGCTCTAGGGTNTTGCTGCAGAGCAGTGGGCAAGCTGGATGGGGTAAGCTGTGGTGTGCGGTGCTGGGCAAATGGGAAAAGCTGCCCATGGCTGGGAGATTTCTAATGGAAATCTCTGGGATCAGTTACTGTATATCCAGGCAGCCTGACCTTGAAAGCTGGAGGCTGGGANAGGCTGTGGGTAGCCTAGCAGAAGAGGCCCAGCCTCCTCCAGAGAAGTGCTGGGAGTAGACGGCAAAAGGGGCCTGGCAACCCGACCAAGGATGGGGAAGTCCTGTAGAGTCAGCAACCCCCTCCCCACCCCCTTGNGGGTATTCAGGAGCAAGCTCCTTTCTGAGGAGCAAGAACAGGCTTGGTTTCATCTCCTGAAGCCTCAGTCTCCCCATTGCAACATGGGATTCCTGTGTCAGCTCCACNGGAGTCATTTGAGGCCTAGAGACAAGCCTTGGAGGATGTTCAACAGAAGAGAGTCCCATGGTCCCAGGGCCNAGGAAGAGGTGACTCTGATTCCTCAGAGGGCCTGTGTGATGACCTGAACACCCAGAACTCTCCAAGGCACCTTGAGGTCCTGGGATGAAGTTTCACCTGAACCCCACCCTCCTATGGAGGACTATGAGCCCCAAGCAGCAGCAGCATCTCCCTTGCCCCCCAGGGACCACACACAGACTGTGCTGTGGCTGGACGAGCTCAGGAATTNTGGCTGGAAGGGGTTTTCTCCTCAGTGTCAGTGGGGATGGAGGGAGGAAAGCCTCGCCTCCCTCCTCACTCCCCCCAACTCAACATTCTCCTTCCTACTCATTAGAAATCCATCTGAGTTAATGGATTAATTAAATGATTTAATATATGCACAGTGTTAGAACAGTGCTTGACACAGTGAAAACTCAGCATTAGTAGTCAATGATATGACTGCAGTGACACTCCTCCTTCACATACTAGTGCCACAGCNTGGAAAAACCACTAGCAGTCATATACTACTTAGTATGAATTAGTTTAAAAAAAACAGCTCGTTTTCCAGCTCACCTTAATCTGAGTCCTGCCAGTTTGGTGCTAAGAACCACTTTGGAGTTTGTTATGTGGGACGCAAAATAAGCAAGGTAGAGGCCTCTGTTTATCCAGTCTCAGGGTGACATCTCTAGCCTAGGTGGAGAAGGGGGAGTGAGTGGCCTTCAGGGACTAGNGTATGACCCCAGTTCTCCAGGGGCAGGGTTTGGGAGCTGGCATGCATGAATGTAGGGAAGACATCCCCTATGCACAAAGGCTCCCAGGACAGGCAGAGGGAGCAAGGAGGGGCTCTGAGGGCAGCTGGGAAACAAGCTCACTGCCTGCTCCCCAAGGTGCTGGGCATTGNAGCAGATAGGGTAGGCAAGGATGATTATGCACAGAGAGGAAACAAGCCTTCAGCTGGAGTACAGGAAATGAGATGGGCAGGGGTGTGATGAGAATGGAGACACAGGGTGGGAAAGAGCTGAGTGGGTTTTCAAACAGCTCTGGACGGAAGGCTGGATAGGGTCAACTCCTTCCATCCTGGCAGTTTTCAGGGGCACACCAGGGTGGGGGGTTGGTTTAACCCCCAAGATGATTAGCATTGAGAACATAGTCACAGAGGAGAATCCAGTGAGCCTCTGGTTGACAAGGTTTCATGAGAAAGGTACGATGCAACTAAAGCATGAGGCTTTGTGGTCAGNCTTACAGAAGTTCTTAGACAGCTAGGGAACTAACAGGAATGTGGGAGACCTGGAGCTTTGGCTTTTCCTAGCCCAAANCAGCATGTAGAGCCTCCTTGGGTAGGGAAATGCAACTGTAGATGGTCCGCCACTCACTCTGGAAGATCCACACTCANTCCAGGGCAAGCCATCCTTTGGGTCTCAGATTCTGTCCATGAAATGGGGATAATAGTACCCACCATGCTATCCAAGGCTCCAAATATGACCCAGTNTNGTCACTATCTAGTTCCATGGCTGGTCTACCATCCAGGACAGCGATGCCCTCAACACCACATGCAAGGCACAGGCCAGTCTTCTGCCTTCACAGGCCCTAGGTTCCTTGTTTTGGCCTATGGTTGCACAATGGGAGGGTCATGAGGTCCTTTCATGGCAGACATGCTTGTTCTGCCTCCACCTTCCTGAGTGAACACTTCCTGCTTTTGACACTGGCACACCCATGTGCCTGCTGCCAGGATCCTGCAGGGCCTGAGGTGGGCAAAATGGGACTGGATGACAGACACATTCACACCTTCNCAGCTCCTTGCCCTAGTGATCAGGGCAAGTTCATATGTTCCTAGCCTGAAGGNTCCCAAGGCTCACAGTGCTTATGATGAATAAGGTCACATTTGTAGGGGGACAGCATGACACTGCAACTCCTGTCCCCTCCTCAGCTGCCCCTGTCATTTCCAAGCCAGCTCCTGTCCCAGAGGCCTCTGAGCACAAGGCACAACTTGTCTGGTTGGTCTGCAGGGAGCGAGAGAAGGGATTTCCTACGTGGGTCATCAGGCAAGAAGGATGGAGCTGGCTGGGGACCTAGAGGGCAGGAAACTGAGCCTTCACTTAAAGTGAGGGACCAGATGCCTGGCCCCTGGGCTCTCAGCACCCCAGCCCACCGTGTTTACTTCTAAGTGGTGGTGAATGAGGGGCCTGCTCACCTCTCTGTGATCTGTAACTAATGCCTCCAGCAAAGCCTGCAATCTCTGGCTCCAGAAAGTTTTGAAGCTGACAAACCCACTCCTGAGTGAATATATGTGTCCTCATGGTCACACAAGTGCACACACATGTCAGACACACACATCCTATGCTGGGAAAAGGCAGTGCCACACAGGCACCTGTATAGACAAACCAAGGCCCTTTAGGCAGGCAGCCATGATGTTACCACACTCAGAAGGCAATGGNTAGCTTCTGAAGAAGGCTGATGGGGTTTCTAGGGGGAGGAGGGAGGTAACCTCAAAACCCAAAAAACATTTGAGGATCTGTCTCACCTCCATAAACATAAACATAAACAGGCTTCCCCCTGTGGCATCTGAAAGACACCCCCCCTTATATCTAGCTTTAACCAAATGCACCATTCTGTCATTCAACAGCCACAGGTGACACCCATGATCCTGCCCTGGCAGAAGGAACAAGAGACTGGCTGGGTCCCCTGAGGACTGTGGCAGAGCAAGTAGGGTGGAACTTTGGTGCTGCAGGGGTGAGGTGGGGAAGCCTCCAGCTGAGAACCCCCCTGGATGCTGTCTCTCAGCTAAGCAGGCTGGACTAGCCAAAACGCCCATCACCTTCTCCTAGCACACCGAGTCTTCTAGCTGAGCCGAATCCCCACTCCAAGCTCCCTTCTGAAACAGCAGCGGCTTCTTCAGCAGACCCTTCTCCATGGATCTTAGCCAGACTCCACTTTACCACGGACACAGGGTCATCCTCATTACATGGCTCTGGGTCCGGAGACCTAGGCTTACTAGAGACAGGTCCCAATCCCTGGTCCCTCAGACTCCAGAGGCTGAAATGGGAGGGTCCTGGGGGGAGCTGGAATGTCTGTCACCCTCTGTGGCATANGCAGAGTGTCAAAAGCAACCCACTAGTGCTGGGGTCTAGTCAAAGAGATCCTCAGGCCCCCAAAGTAAGGTTATTGGACAGGGAGGCCCAGGAAAGAGCTGGGCAGGGAGTGCCACCACAGGGCCAGCAGGACTAGGGTCAGCCTTGGCCTCGGACTGCAGTCAGGATGTGCAGCACTGGGCATCTGTTGGGAGGATGGGGGAGGCTGAGGAGCCCTTTCTGGAAGAATGAAACAGATCTATCCCCACCTACTCCCCAACCCAGTGTGTAGTGTGTGTGTGTGTGTGTGTGTGTGTGTGTGTGTGTGTGTGTGTGTCCAGCAGTTAGAGCAGAGAGGGAGGAGGCTGCTGAAAGCCCTGGATAATGAAAGAGAAATCCTCCCAAATCCCTAGCTGCCTGCCGTCACTAATGGCTGAAATACGCTCTTGACAACAAGGTGAGAGGCCTTGGATCCTCCAGCTAGCCCTGCCACCAGGAGCTGGGACTCCAGGCCCAGCTGAGAGAAGAGGTCGAGACCTTGGCTGGTCAGGGGTTTGTGGCCCACCATGAGACCCCCTGGCTTTCCTGATATCTCCTTCTAGAAGTANCTCNTAGATTCTTGTACAGCTGTTCTGGGTGGCATTGAGAGGGCATGGAAAGGGTATATTCACCAACAGGTTCTCAGAGATGGCTGGGCAAGGCCTTGCCAGCCTAAGCTGTCCCCTCAAGGCCCATGTCTTTCCACAGTGCCAGCTACCAAGAGGTCCCCAGCAAGTTGACCGGGCCTGTCTCCAGGACTTGAGAGGGCCTTGTGAGGCACCAGGAGAGGCAAGCCCAGAAGCAGCAGTCCCTATAGCTAGCCTCTGGCTATGGTGGGAGAGAACAAGGTATCCCCATAGGGCTGCTNGCCATGCCTGGGCTCTTGTGTCCACACATGGCCATGGATTCCTGCTCCCAGAACCCCTACTGCACTCTATCTGCTTATGCATGAGTGTGAACTTGCATGCAATGGGCCCATGTGTGCACCTGCGTGAGCCCCATGAGCATGCACAGGGCTTGCTTGCTGCTTTAGTGGCCATTCTGGGCCCCCTGGATGAGAGGGAAAGATTTTCAAGGTTGGCCACTGGGTGTCTAAGCCAAAGCCTTAAAAACTGCTGGGAGACAAATATTCAGAAGGAAGCCCCTTACCACCTGTTCAGGCTCAGTGCCAGGCCCGTGCCCCACTGTGACCCCACACCAACGATTCTCTCTCAAGTCTATCCACTACCAGGCTCTGCATGGCATATACCCCAGTTCCATGCTGAACCCTAANAGCCGGAGTCCTGCTCCCAGCCAAGGACTTCCACATGCCACAGAAGGGTTGAGGTACCTGTTGCTTACTGCCTAGGTGGGACTCCAGCCTACCTGGCCTAAGTCTCAATTCTGCCTGTCACAGCAGATGCTGTGAGCTGAAGGACTTTCACAGCTGTGGAGGTAGCCATGACCCCAGCTGTCCTCCAGGCCAGCTCTAGCTCACAGCGTCTGCCTCTGAAGCCCAAAGCAGTCCCAGCTTGTCCTCATTCATCCCCCTCAATGGCTGCCTCAGTTCCTAGGCTGGGGAACTGCCCACCCATGCATGAATGCTGACCTGCCTGCCCATGTAGAGAAGGTGAAAAGCAAAGCTGGGCTACTTCTGGCTTGCCTACAGTGTGTTCCAGGCCTACTCTCCCTGGCTCAGAGTCCTTGCATAAACTGTTCCCTCTTCCTGGGGTGTTTGTTCCATCCTCAATAGTCTGAACACACCTGCTTTTGCATAACTGGAGTTCAAATGTTTCCATTTCTGGGCAGCCTTCTTCCTCCCATCCATCCATCCCCACTCAGCACTAGCATAGCTTGGGACAGTTCCCCTGCCCTGGTCAGACCTGCCCAAGCTTCTGTCCCCAGTAGGCTATGGGCACCCTGNGGGCACGACCATAGACCTTAGTACCCAGCGAGTGTTGGTTAAGTGAATGGAAGATGGGGACAAAAGGGCACCCTGGCCAAGTCCCAGCTCTGCACTGAGACCTCAGCTGCCAGTGTCCTCCAAGTCCTTGCAGTCANACACCAGTTCCTGTCACACACCACAAACCTGAGGAATCTGAGGTATGATCAAGGCCTTGTTCTCAGAGTGTAGCTCCCCAAGGCTGTGGACACACTGGAATACATGGAGTGCTGTTGTCACTACCCTGGTGGCTAAGGACTGAGTACCTGACTCAGGACTGCCTCCAGGTTGGCGGTTGGGGTGCAACTGCCCACCCTGGAGCTCCTCATGCACAAAGAGATGTTTCTAGATGAAGTGATTTGGGGCAGAGGTGGGCAGAGGCTCCTGGGAGATCTTGGTACCCACACAGCCTGCTTCCTGCTGCCACAGCTGAGCTCTGCAGTCACCAGCAGCTAATATGATTTCTTTGCACCTCAGTTTCCCCTATCTATAAAACANAAATGGTGAGTGGAAGGTCACACGCTTGCCAAATGCTTCCAACGTAGCCCGGCATGTAATAAACACTCAAAACNCAGCTGGGTCTGGAGATGGCTCAGGCAGTGAAGTGCTTTCCTTGTAAGCACAAGGCCTGAGTCGGGCCAACAGAATACATTGAAACAAACCTGAGCATGGTGGCTCTTACTTGGAATCCCATGTGCTAGGGAGGCAGAGACAGGCAGATCCCTGGGGCTCAATGACTGGCCAGACTAGTCTACTTGAGAGCTTCAGTCCAGTGAGAGATTGCCCCTCCCCAAATATATATGGAAAGTGACTGAGAAACAATACCCAATTGTTTCTGGATTCTACTCTGGATTCTACATGCATGCAGACACATGTGTCTCTACACACATGCACACACATACTCCCCACCCCCTGACACACACACACATACACAAACAGACCTGCACTGCTGTTTTGTTTTAACACTGGTCCAGGTGTCACGCCCTGGATAGGCCACAACCAGGGGCAAGGAGGAGGCAAAGGTGGACTGCCGGGTGAGTAGTCCACCTGTCNGTAGTGGTTGGCTTGGTTTTCTCTGCTCCTGGAACTGAAGGATCTAGTCATCTGGAGAGCAGTGTAGGGGGGCAAATAGTACCCCGAGATGTTGCTGACCCAAGCACTCTCTGGGCTGGAAGAAGAGCACAAACCTGAAGCAGAGGGACCAGGAGGCTGCAGGGCTGGGAGTATTCATGCCCCACAGGGGAGCCATGCTTGCCTTTCTGAGGAAGGGTTGTATAAGCTTAAGTGAAGCCGATTTAAGGGAAGGGGACCATCTTCCCTGCTAAGGACAGTCACCTCCAGCAATCCAAGAGGCCCTTGATGGAGTCTTCTGGGGCTACAGGGGCCTTAGCCTGAGCAACCAGGACTTGCCCGGAACTGTGGAAGCTGCCTGTCTCTTATACACATCTAGATGTGTATAAGAGACAGGCCTTAGCCTGAGCAACCAGGACTTGCCCGGAACTGTGGAAGCTGCTCTTTAGGCCAAGCAGTCCTGGAAGGTGGGTGGGGTAAAGTTCCGGGTATGGGCAGGATGGTGGAAGCTCCAGGTGAGCTCTGTTAAGGGGCCACAAGTGTCTGTTGGAAGAGATAAGTGGTGGAGCAGAGTGGAGATGAGGGGTTGATTTCTTCAGATGAGACCCCTCACTTCTCCCTCCTTAAGCCCCCCCATTAGTGTGCCAGTGTGACATTAACAGCTGACATTCATAAACCACAGCTCCTCTTCTTGTCTGCCAGACCGGGCTCAGCCAGGAAGAATTGCTAATTACAGTCATGATGAAGAAGTATCAGTGAGAGTGGCCATCCTGGGACCACCTGTTTGAGGTGAAGAGATTGCTGGGGCCATCTCTCCAGGACACTGTGAGTGGNGGGGAGGAGGAGAGCTTGGCTGTGGGGAAGGGGAGAAGGGAGGAGAGCTCATTGTGGANAAGAGAGCATCCGCTAGCTCCGGTCATCATTTCCTAGGCAAGGTCTTCTCTACCAAGGGCCCAGAGCTGNGTCTGCACCAGAAAAGGCATCTAACCCAGCCCCCATTTATCAGGACTTCAGNCCTGTCTCAGCCTCTCTAGGCCTCAGTCTCACCTTCTGTCATATGGGTACAATAATTCTAGTTCTGTCTGCAATATTGTGTAAAGGAGGGAGCAAATGAGAGGCAAGAGCCAGGCCTCAGGNGGGTGCTCCATAGGCAAATGAAGGAGGTTTATGAAGTAGNGCAGACAGGGGTTGAAGCCAAGGTGCCAGGGCCACCAACAAGGGAACAGGCACGTCCCAATTTAATGAACTCTCCGAAGCAAATACCACTAACACTCTCAATCAAATACTAAACCGTGATCACAATTAAATAGACACTGACTGGCCCCACGCCATCGGTAGTCTGCTGCCCCTGAGCCTGGGAGCTGTGAGGGCTTTTAAGACTTCCAGGCCATACATAAACCTTGACCAAACTCACCCACAGGGCAACCCTTTGCTTCAGAGGGCCTATGAATGCCATATGTGGGATCAGAAAAAATGGGCTCACTGAGAAGCTTCTGAGATGGCTGGACAGCAAGCATGCAAAACACAGATGCTGGANGGATCACATATGAACTGGCATGGTCAGGGTGACTTACGTACATGTTCAGGTTATATGAATATATACAGCCAAGAAGGAGGCAATGCCCCAGATGAGCAGATAGACAAGTGTGGCGCGTGTAGTATATACACTCAAATATACACTCAAATATACACTCAAAAACATACCCCAAACACACAGACACAGGGAGACACATATATATGATCTAGTGTACAACACTCATGCGCGCGCGCGCGCGCGCACACACACGCACACACACACACACACACACACAGAGCATCTGAGGCTCCAAGCTGGGCTCTCACTGGCCCTTGAGGCCCTCTCTGCTGAGAAGGAAATAAAAAACCCCATGCTTCCTGTAGGCACATGTGGCCTCTCTAGCCCTGGCAAACCAAGCAGCAGTGATTAGGCTGGCTGGGAGGCGAAGCCCAGCGTGGCCTGAATATTTCACGGGAGATTTTGCTTCACAGAAAATCCCTTCTTCGCCTCTGTGCATGTCAGGGTATAATTACCTATTAAGTGGCAGAGCAGAAACCCGAGTGTTGGCACTGCCTCCGGCTCTGCACAGCCCTGTGAGCTC
Organism: Neotoma lepida; assembly: GCA_001675575.1. Classification (NCBI taxonomy): domain Eukaryota; kingdom Metazoa; phylum Chordata; class Mammalia; order Rodentia; family Cricetidae; genus Neotoma; species Neotoma lepida. The sequence goes on from LZPO01087152.1 coordinate 311,416, forward strand.
CTGGCCAGGCTCGTCCCAGCTCTCACCTGCCTGAGCAGAGAGGGGCATGCTGGGCGTCATCTTGGAACACGGAGTACCCCAGCTTAGGGTCATCTCAGCCCAGCTTAGGGTCATCTCAGCCCTGGGCTCAGGACTGCCAGCTCCCAGGTGAGAAAGGGATGGATTAACCACTGGTCTTCCCTGTCTCTCCAGTCACTGACTATTTTCTGGAAAAATGACAGAGGACGTAGAGTGAGACAGCAGGCAGGCACCGGAGGAAGGGAGACACCAAGGCTAGGCCTGCTGACCTTGATCCCGTCCTCAGAAACTCACTTCCTCCCTCCCCAACTCGTTGACTATGTTCCCAGGCATGAGGTTCAGCTCAGGTGGATCCCCTCCAGAGCGCCCTCTAGGACTCACCCGGGTCAGCAGCCCTCCCCCATCCCAGCGCATCCAGAATTTACTCTCCATCCACGGCTAGTNATCAAGGGCTGACACGGCACGGGGTGACAGCGCTCCAGGGCCTGTGTCCAATGCATCCGAACTAAACAGGGTTTAGAGCCAGCAAGTACACACTTCAGAACAGACCCAGGAGACTGCAAACAAGGCTTCAAATAAAGACCTGTGCACACATGTTCACGTCAGTGCTGTTCACAACAGCTCTAAAGCAAAAACTATTCAAATGCCCCGAATGAGCAGATAAACAAGTGTGGCANGTGTAGTGAACCATTGTGCAGCCATGAAAATGAACAGAGCACTGGTGCACAGCATGGCCGATGCACAGCACAGCTGGGGCACAGCATAGCTGGGGCACAGCACAGCTTAGAGGGACATGAAACAGTGATGCTGAGTGTCCCGAGCTCCTGTGATTCCTACAGAAGCCAGAGTGTGTCAGTGGTTGCCAGGGAACACAGAGGACAATGGGGAGGCAGTGCTCATAGGTACAGGGTCTCTTTGGGGATGATGCAAACACCCTGGAATTAGATAGTGACTATGGTTGCATACAACCAAAATTTCATGGATATCTTAAAAACCATTGAGCTATCTTTTTCAACATGGTAGCTTTTATGGTATATTAAATTAAATCTCGTTTTCTTTTTTAACAAGTTGCTTAAAATGGAACAAAACATACACACAATGGGCCTTTAATATTTTGCCTCTTGCTTACACATTTGTCTCTGGAAGTCCCTGAAGGGTGGAGCCCAAAGCCCAGGCCTGGTCCTAGAGTTGCCCGTCAAGGGCAGGCACTAGGCCAGAACAGTGACCACACCAACATGTTACCCAGGGCACAGTCATGTGCTGTGAACTCCCAGGTTGGCACCAATCCAGAGACAATGGCTCATGATACTCATGGGCTTCAGTCCATGCCCTAAGGTCAAGAGACAGGCTGGAGGCAATACTCGGTGGTGACACAGGGAGATCATTTCCTGTCTTGTGGCCCTCCAGATTCCCAGGGCCTTAGCATCGAGTTTGCTCACTAGCCTGGCCTCTCTTCCTTTTCATAGGTGAGCGTCCCCCAGCCCCTTCAACCCTTTTGCTCACACAGACTCCCTGNGAACTCTTGTTTAGCCCTGCTCTCAGCTATCAGGCATTTCCTCCCTCCCTGGAAGTCTCACTTTCTCACTTCCTGCCCACCCCCAGGGTTTCCTCCCCTGAGCACGTGCAGCATTTTTGGGAACTTGAGTGCACCAGGCTGTGGGATGACCTGGGACCTGGCAGGCCTCTGGCTAGAAGCAAGGTGGCTGGTGACCCGTCAAGGAGCACCAGGCCAGGGGAGAAGAGGAGACAGGGAAGGGGCAGGTGGCAAGGAATGGGCTAGCAGAGAGAAAGAGGTTGCTTTTAGTCTCAGGGTCCCAGCAATACTAAGCCAGAGTCTAACGCATAGGGCGAGAGTTGGACATCGGTTCCCTTTATGCATACGATGGCACCCACAGACACAGGTCAGTCATGAGCAGAGAGAGGTAAGAGGAGAAGAGAAATCCCATTTGGGCATGCAGCCCCTCCTTCTGTCCCCAGAGCACAGTGTCAATAGCAACTGGAGGAGATTCCAGATGGCTCACTCTCTCTCCTCCCCCTCCTCAGGGTTGGATGACAGATCTGAACCGTGGGTGTTGGAGATGGGTCTCAGCTGAGTGACTGACAGNTGGGTCCAGGGTGGCTGNTTTTCTGACCTTCCGGAGACCGGACACAAAACAGGCCTCCTGGTACTGCATGTAGCAGGTACCTAATGGAAGCCAGCTCCCTCTCTGAGCCCCACGTGGGCCTCTCGGAGGAGTTGTTGCTCCCCTCCCTCACCTCCCCTCATGTGGTCCAATCACCTTTCTCTCCAGGCAGAGCCCGGGAGGCTGTGAACTGCCAGCCACACTCGCCAGTCTTTCTTAACCCAGATACACCTCGGCAGGCACCACTCAGTACCCTCAGCTGGCTGCCAGCTAACCCCTCAGAGGTGTTAGCTGATAATGAAGACGTTAGCTGTAAGCTGAAGTGTGGTTCCCTGCCAGGAGTATTTTGGTCTTTCCGGGTTGCTTTTGGAAATGGGAAAACCTTCCCGACCTAGCCAAATGGCAGACAGGGATGCAAGGGGGGTATAGGGGACAGTTGATGCTGGAGTAACCTCTCTGAGAGGAACAGGATATAGGCCTTCTAGTTTTAGAAGCATCCTAAAAAGGTGACCCTACTAGCTAAGGNATGAAGTACTTTTGAGCCTCAGTTTCCTTGATGAGTAGAATAGCAACCCCACAAAGCTGTNNTGCCACACTACCTCAGTGATGCTAAGGCCGTGTGCTAGGCACAGAAGAGCACCTTAGTCCCTGACTTCTTTCCCAGTTTCTGTCTTGTCGGCTTCCCCACCCCTTGCTCCTCACACTGCCCCTGTCAACCACCGATTCTACTGTCCCAGTTCCCGAAGTCTCTTCCCAGGCAAAGGTCAACAGGATGGAAGAAGATGGCGATGAGGCCTGGGCACATTGGCAGGGGCCGAAGGTTGCAGTACAGGAGGAGGGGACCTTTCCTCACTGACCACCTCCTGTTGTGGTCTGAATAAGAAGTGTCCCCACATACTGAACACTTGGTTCCTAGTAAAGTGGAACAGGTTGGGGTGGGGGGTAGTGGGACCCTTAGGAGGAAGTATGCCACTGAGGGTTAGCCTTTCAGGATTCANAGCCTCATCCCTCTTCTTTTCTGTTTCCTGTTAGTGGTTAACATGTGATCTCTCACTTCCTGTTCCTGCTGACATGTTGTGTCTGCCTGTTGTCATGATGTCCCAAGATTTTGGACTCTCTCTGGAACCATAAGCCAAAATACACTCTTCCTTCTCTATGTTGCTTGTGGTCATGGTGTTTTATCTCAGCAACAGAGAAGCAACTACTACAGATCCCTACCTCAAACCACACACTTCAGATACACCAGGGGTTTAAATATAGTTAAATCAAATAAACAACTAGAAAACATAAAGGACAGGGNTTTTTT
>LZPO01087152.1:319305-332183 GCA_001675575.1 Neotoma lepida
ATCTTGCACTCCCATGAGCAAACTTGGAGTGTTCCAGTTACTGTGTCCTCTCTGACACTTCATACTGCCGATATGTTAAGGAGTCAGGGTAACAATGGTGTAGTAGCATCTCACTGGACTTGTGGTCTGTGCCCTCTCCCTCCTCCCCGACCTGTCCCCATCTCCCCCGCCTCCCCTCCCCTCTGTACTGATGGCCATGAGCATCTTCTCTTATGCCTTGTTCATTTCCAACCTTATAGGAAACTTTCTTCTTAGTTTAATTATTTTATTTTATTTTATGTGTGAGTGTTTTGCCTTCATATATGTCTAGACATCATGTGTGTACCTGGTATCCATGGAGTCAGAAGAGGGAGTTAGAGCCCCTGGATCTGGAGTTACAGATGGTTTTGAACATCCATGTGGATGATGGGACTCAAACCCAGGTCCTCTGGTAAATAGCCAGTGCTCTTAACCTCTGAGCCATCTCTCCAGCCTCTAGTTTAATTGTTTACCCATTTGATTCCCATCTTCCCCATTGGTATTGGGTGCTGGATGATGGTGGCAGTGGTAGCTGGCATCCATAGCACCCTGTGCACTGTTCTAGCACTCTACAAATACTAGCTCATTTAAGCCTCATAACCATCCTAAGAGAGACAGATGCTGTTGATAGTCTCACTTTCTCTGTTTCTTTTGTATTGCTGGGGATGCAGCCGAGGTCCCTGAACATATTAGGCAAGCCCTTTACACTGAACTGTACCCCAAACCCTCCAGTATGCTCATTCTGCCTAGGAAAAAACAGAGACACAAAGAAGGAATCATGGACACATGGGTAACAAGAGTCAGAGCTAAGCTCTCATTCTAGTGTTCGGGACTCAGAATCATATCCTCATCAGGACACTACATGGACCACAACAGCCATGTAATAGACCGTAGGCAGGACAAACAAACAGGGAGCCATAGCCTTGGCCTTTGTTGTCCTGACAGTGACCCTTGGGAGCAAAGTGTGTTCTCACTGAAAGCATGTGCTGTCTGCTCTCTATAGTTGTCTAGGCCACACAAGAGATGCCTAGGCCAATAGGCCNTGACTTGAAGTAATGAGTGACACGACCGGACCACAAAGCATTTCAGAGCTTTGCATGACCCCTTGACCCCTACCATCACTCTCCCCCNCCCACCCACCAACTCCACCACACAGTGACTGGAGGCCACAGGTTCCACATGGTGAAGCTGCAGGATTACAAGGTAGAGCTTCTGGTGGTCGGTCCCCAAGTGACNGGGTGCACCCAAGCTTCCTCAGCTCCCCACCCTGGAGTGTGTGCTCTGTGGTAACAGAGGGGAGAGGCAGGGAACACCAAGAGCCTGAGCTTCCAAGTTTCCAAGGCTCTTACTGTGTAGTACAGGCCCTGGAGCTTGTTCTCCCAAGATGGCTTTCTGGGTGGCAGAACTAGCTGCCTCTACATAACTGAAGTTTGAGGGAGACCACCACAGTTGTCAGCTATGGGGTTTCTTCTCCACAAGAAAGGAGCTCCCAGGCCCCACAGAGGGGATCCTAGTTGGGGTATCCCCACATGGGAAGGGAGGTACGAGATGAGGCAAGGGGACAATGCCATGGCCCTCGGGACTCTACAAAGGTCTGAACTTGACTTTAGAAAGGCCAGGGCACCCTGCAAGTGGCCACCTGGCCTTGGGGCTGGGGCCAGCTCTCAGAAAGACTCCAGGACCCCAACTCAGCTGCCCAGAGTGGATCATGGGGGGGAAAGGAGAAACCCATAGAGCTTTGGTACTGCTAACTTAATTGTAGGCTTATATTTCAAACTCATTGGCGTTTTACTTGGCAATTATCACTTTAGATGTGGTGTGCTCCTGTGGGAGCACAGAACAGGGGAAAGAGGCAGTCCCCCCATCCCAAGATAACATGCACACTGGTGGCACCCAAGGGAAAGGCCTTAAAGTTCATATACTCCCTGCCCCTTCTCACTTTTTCTAAGAAGCGAGACAAGAGTCCAGTGGAATACTCCCTCCTCAAAATAGGAGGTGCCATTTGGCTCCTCATAGGCTGTTAGAAAGACTCTTCTATTGTGAGTTCTTTCTAGGCAAACTCAACTTCTCATGTGACTGAGTACTGATTCCCACGCATGCATCCACAGGCCTACCTGGCTTCAAATTCTACCAGGGGTGCTGCAAACCATGGCATCATTTGTAAAGCACCCTGCAGGGTTCTGGAGGGTGATGGGGACTGGGTGGGCGTGGAGGTTGTTTAAAGTGAAGATGCCCCTGGAGCGAAGGGTAGGTTGAGTGGGACCCTGGGGACCTGGGGACAGGGCTTCCAGAAGATGGCTGTGAAGAAGCCTCTCAGAGGCTGTGAACTGACAACTTCTGTTGGCTGTGGCCATCAGCCTGGGAGGACCAAATGGCATCCCAACACCTTTTAAATGTTATGTTATGTATACGGTGTTTGCGTGTAGGTCTGTATANCACATGTCTGCCGTACCCTCAGAGGTCAGAGGAGGGTGCTGGATTCCCTGGAGCTGGAGTTACAGAAGTTGTGAGCTGCCATGTAGGTTCTGGGAATCGAATCTGGGGCCTCTGGAAAAGTGACTGGTGCTCTTAACCACTGAGCCATNTCTCCAGTCCAGCATCCCACCCCGGTTTTGGTGAAGAACAGCTGCCCTGNACAACAGAGACACCAGAGGCAGCAATGACCATTCTTTTCTTCCCCAGGCTTTCCCTATGAGTGGGAAATCCAGAAACGCAAGATTAGTGATTTCTATGAGCACCGGCATTTTCACCTGTGGGCACCGGCATTTTCACCTGCTGCCAGCCTGAGAACTCTTAGAATTGAGAGACCTCACAGCCACGCTGGAGATCACAGGATATGCCCAGATGGGCATGGGTGGGGAGCTATACCCTGAATTCACCATGTGTTCTGCTTCTGATTCCTGGCTAGGGGAGTTGAGAGGAGTTTTTCCTGGGGTCAGGTTTCAGGACCGGGGTAGGGCTAGAGCAGCCAGGCTGGGTCAGCTCAGACCATGTACAGCTGAACACTCTTGTCTTTATCTTGGACTTCATGGTATGGTTCTCAGAGACTGGGCCATGATGGATGAATGGACAGGCTTGCAGGAAACNCCTGACCAGAGTGGCCTCAAGAGAAGCCCCAGAGGACACCCTAACTGCTCTCCTTTGATTTTTTTNNCCCTGGCAGATTGGACTTTAATTCAGTCTGGCAACCCTTTGAGACCAAAAACAGAGGACAAAGGTTCAAGGCAAATGGTGACAAGATTCCTAGGGGTCTTGAGGGCATAGGAATGAGGTTAATGGTGGAGGAACAGGAGGAGGCAAAGGGTGAAGCCATTGATTGCCAGCACTGTCATCGCCACCGTCATCGCCACCACAGATGCATCGATGAGCCCCCGTGCTAAGCGTACTGACTCATACTGCCCACGAACACCCGAGGAGGTGGGCACTGTGATAGTCCCACTCTCAGAATGAAGGACAGAAGGACAAAAAGATGAACTGTCTCAGAAGAACAGAGCCACACATCAAACGCAGGCTCTATAATTGTCCTTAAGAGTCCCTGATGATTCCAGTTGGTCACATTAGAAATNAGAGAAGGCCATGGCAGGAATTCTGTGTCGGGGAGGTTGGGTCAGAGTTAACTGAAAAAAAACAAAACAAAACAAAACAAAAACTCCTTTGCACTATTTAGTAGCTCTATGACCCTCAGTGAGTAACATAATGTCTGGGTCTAGTTCCTTATGGCAAAACCAAGTATCCTATGATAATAGGGGAGAGAGAGGAGGGGAGAAGAGCAAGAGANAGAGACAGAGACAGAGACAGAGACAGAGAGAGGCAGAAAGACAGAGACAGACATGATACACATATTCCACAAAAGTAGACACCCACCCTCCCCAACCAGGCCATAGTACAGATGTATCACTATCCAGAACCTCTAAGCATGTGCATGAAGCATGTGCATGTATGCATGCGTGTGCTCACATGTCTGTGCCCTGCAGAGGTGAGCACTCATACACACCACACACTTCCCTCCCTCGTCCTATCCCCTACTGATGTGGTGGCACCAGCCGCTCAGCCTCCAAGCCCATCACCTTGCTCTCCCCCTTTTCCTCTCACCAACACACCCTGTCCCCACAGCCNGTCAGTTCTAGAGCAGCTTCTTCAAGCTCAGCCTCTCTCTCATTTCCCCCGGTCCTGTCTGGCACAAGGGTCTCAGCTGCAGCCAGAAGGACCATCCCAGTCACACCTGACCTTGTCTCTGCTCCCCTGAAAAAGCCTTACAGGAAGTCTCTCCAAGCCAGACGTGTGCCTCAGAGGCCCAGAGAAGCCTGACAGACTTGACTAAATAAAGATGTAAAGCCTCTACATGGCCAAAGATGCCAGAANCAGAGCTAAAAAGACAAACGGCTGGNCAGGGAGAATATTTCCAACACAAGCAACAGACGAAAGTTTGACCATTCCTAATGTGCTAAAAGCTCCTTTATATCAATAAGAAAAAGGCAAAAAGAAAAAGAAAAATGGGCAAAGGATCTGAAGAGTCGACTCACAGAGGAAGAAGCGCTCGTGGCCAATAACCACATGAAAAGATGGCCTCATTGGGAAGGCACAAAGTGAGTGTTGGAACCACNGAGAGGCGTTTTTCTAGATTGGCAAAAATTAACAAGACCGACTGTGTCGGGTGTGGAAGGTGGTGGGGGCGGCTACCCCCCTCACCAAGGATGGGCAGAAGCAGGCTTTATCTTTCAGAAGAGCAACGGAGCTGTCAAAACTTAACGTCTGCAACCCCCTCCCTGCAACTCCACCCTAGAAATCCATCCTAAGGAAATGCCTCTATATGTCAGCGGGATACATACACAAGGATATTCACTGAAGCACTGTTTGCAAGAGTGAGGAATTGGAGACAACCTAAATATCCATCAACCGGGGACTGGTTACATAAATTACACTATGTCCAAACAATGGAATACTAGGCAGCAATTAAAAAGAACACTGTAGACTTGTGCTGTGATGTTGACAGATGCCCCCACACACTGGTAAGTGACAAATGGGGCTTGCAGAATGATGCACAGATACGATTCCATTTCTTTTCTAAAATAATACGCAATAAATATGTTTGTAAAGGCACAGGTAAAGTTCTAGAAGGAGACACAACTGACCAATGGNGGTGAGGTATTGGAAGAGAAAGCTTTGGGGCAATGGGGGCTTTCTCCTGTGAGGACACTCCTGAATGGCTGCAGCTCTTTCGTGTCAGCCAACTTTGCTCTTTCCCTGTCATGTCCTCTCCTGCCTGTATGCCTCACCTTGTCCCCTTTCACGCTGCTGCTCCTATGACCCCATCTTCTGAAATCTCTCCTGAATGCTACCCCCAAACACCTCCATCAGGCCATTGCAACAGTAGCATTGGTTGGGGACATGCACACTGTGTCCTGATTGCACAGCAGACCTGACGCTGCACTGACTCACCCCTCCGTGTTGCAACCATCTGCAGCAGGCCTGTCATTGCCCCTTTAATACAAGAGGAAGCCCAAGCACAGAGAGGTTGCAGGATCTGCTCATGGTCACACAGCCAGGATTAGGAAAACAGGTAAAGGGGCCCAGACACTGCCCTATGTAGCTTTCCACCTGTCTCAGCAGCCCAGGCAGGGGATCCCCTGGCTCTGGGCCTTCTGGGCCTTAAGGCTTGCCTGAGAGCCCCTGATGCCATGTGCCTTGATCCTTCTCCCACAGCTGGGCACGGTAGGAGGGTGTGCAAGGAAGTTAACTTAAGCAGAACGCCTGCAGCCACCCTAGAAACCTCCAGAGAGGAGAGAGGTTGAACTCTGTGACGGACCCTCTATGAGGGACCCACTGAGCCAGGACAGAGTAAGAAGAGCCATGGGCACAAGAAGAGGGCATGATGGGTGTGAAGGAACCTCAGCTACATCTTGTGTATCTACTGTGTGGCAGGCTCAGGGGACCGATTGGCTAGGACANCAGGGACAAATGAAATCTTCCATTCCTCATGTGGCTGAAGTGTCAGAAGAGACTGCCCCAAAGCCCAAGAGGTAGGCAGGCAATAGCTGTGAGATGGTGCCCATGGGAGGTGCCTGGTACTGTGCCTGCAGTCAGGCGCCACAATTGAGGCATCTGGCTACTGAGGGTGTATATGGAAGAGGATGCGGGGTNAGGGGGGCACTCACAGAGCTGGAACACCAGAGCCAGGGCTGGCCAGGAGGAGAGACACACAAGACCTCAGGGAAGAGCCCTGATTCTGGCTGGAAAACAGGCAGGGTGGGAAGCCATGGGGATATGGCAGGGGTGCTAGGGACCCTTGGAGAGGGGTGATGGTGGAGAAAAACTCTGGGAAAGAAGGGAGTGTCNTGGAGGATCTGACCTCAGCCCAGGGCCTTGACTCTTGCACCCATGGACCTGGCTTCCTAGACAGCAGAAGGTGGACCATCTGGATACTCTTGCTCCCTGGAGCGCCTGTTATGAAGAGCAAGCTTGAGTGAGCACATGCCCTTCAAGGCCCCCACCCCAGGGAAAATGTGAACTGTCTATTTAGGANGAGAACTCAAGATAATGTGATCTCAGATTCTTAGTGTGACATTGGAGGCAGGTCCNTGCACCCCTCTCTTGGCTTCCCTTTTTTCAGATGTACTCCTAAATGTTCAGGGATGGGCATGGATGAGGGAAATAGGGATGAGGGGATGCAGAGGGGTGAGATCTGGGAGGCAGAGGAAGCAGAGGATGGGGACTAAAGGCCCCTCAGCTCTGCCTAGTGCTATGCTCTGAGCTAAGGTCAGATAGCTCCACACCCCACCCCTGTCCAACTGAGGCTCCCCTCACTTGCCCAGGCCGAAGACCCAGCTCTGGNTGTCAGCCTAATGGTCCAGGCTCTCTGACTGGCTNCCTAGGTCTTGCCCTGTCCTCCTGTGCCCAGCTGTGTCCTCCAGTTGGTAAGAAGAGGGCACCTGACCCCATGCTTTCAGAGTGAGTGTGCTCCAGTGTGCGGGCCTGGAGGCCACAGGCCCAGCACACACCAGCTTGGCCTGGTAGTATCCAAATGAGCATCATGACACAATACCCTTCCTGTCCCCAAGTCTTCTAGGAAGGAAACACACATGGCTTCTTAGTAAAGGTGTCACTACCAGCCCAATGCCTGGCATGCTGCCAACCCTCCCACACAGGAGTACCTTGGCTCACTGGGAGCTGAGGGTCACAGTTAGTCCTGAGGAAGATCATTTTCCTGGGGGCCCCAGCCTCTCACAGGTGCCTTCCTCTTCATCTTCCTTCCCTTGCTGCTCTCACCTCCAGCCCTCCCACCTGCTTCAAGCCAATGCTTTAAACACAGATCCATGGACCACCCCAGCCCCAAGGCCACCCCCACCCCAGTTCTGATCACTCAGCACTGTTGTTCCTGGTTTTTTTTTTCACCTCCCTCACCAGTCCTGTGGGCAGGGACCATGTCTGATTCATCTAGGCCATTCTGAGCAGGGTCTGGCACGGGAGTCCTGCCCACAAGCAGCAGAGCTGGCAGTGGGGACAGACAAACAGGGCCACTCAGTCCTCCCACCCCAGCACCCACCCCTCTGCTGGAAGATGCACCCCAGTGTTTGGCTCACATGGGGCTGGAGCCAGCTCAGTGAAGACATTGAGTCCTTGGAACTCCTCACCACCTGTCCACTGTTTAGTGGCAACATATCCTGCCTCTGGCCTGACCAATATTTTCCGAGTTGTCCTACTCTGGCTAGGCCTATCCAACATTCACTCCACACAGCTAAGGTGGGCGTTCCCAGACTGCTGTGCCCCAACCATGGGCAGATCCCAGCAAAGGTGGCTTCAGAGGGAAGCATTTCCCTGAAAACATAGCAAAGAGGACCAGCCTTCTGGAAAGATGCCCAATCACAGTGCTCTACAGGTCATCGGGGCCACCTAGAGCCCCAATCCACTTAGCCTTATCCATTCTCCTCCATATTAATCCGCTTCCTCTGTTAGCANAGCTGGTTCAGCGCTAACCCGGGTCTGGCTGGACATACAGAAGGTACCGCCCTCAACACTTCCATTGTCAAGGTGCTAGAAACTCTCCTTTTATTTTTTTAACCTGCTTTGCTGACTCTCTTGTCTGATCTTCACATGGCTCAATGTTGGCTCTTTGAAGGTGGATACCCCTAGTTCCTCCAGCCTCAGCCTCAGACCTGGCCCTCTCCCAGCTCAGAAACAAGCGCTGAATGGGTGACTGGCCTGAGCAGGCATCACTTCTGACGGCAGCTGTGCCAGGGCCTGGGATGCCACCACCTTGAGCCCCACTTACTTAGCCAAGTCCCCCACTGTCTGCCGGTTGCTCTCAAGCACGGGGTCAAGTTGGCTTGCTGGCAAGACACACAGCTCTCATTTTAATTAATTAAAGAAAAATCTAATCACTGCATTAAACTTCTCATTACTCCACTTGAATACCCGTTAAGTAAATTTAATTACCAGAGGATTGGGTTTCCAGCCTCTTTCATTAGCTTCCGATAAAGCCAGGGAGGGAGGGGGCGGATGGGAGCAGAACAATGTTCTTCTTAAGCCACAGAGGGCAGGGTGGGTACTGGACGGGCCCCCCATTGTTAGGCTTTGGCATCTGTCTCCTGGATATGAGCCTGGACCTGGGCCAGGGAGACCTCTTCCCAGGCTGCCTCTGGGAAGGTCAAGGACTGGCATTTGTCTACAGTCAGTAGAGTGCTTCACTTTCGGCCCCTCATGCTTATCTCTACCCCCACCTCTTTCCTAAAGAGTCCAAGGCTGCGGAGAACAATGTCAGCAGCACAGCTCAAAAATAAGAAATCAGGACAATGAATAAAAGGCATGAAGGCAAAGCCAGGAACAAGTTTATCGAATGTTTGTTTCCTGATGCCTTAGTAGAAAAAGCTACACTTGCCTGTGAGCTCCCTAGCAGTCAAGGCAAGCCGAGCAATAGACTTTGGCACTGATACAGAAATCATTGGAGTGTTTATGAGGAAATGCTCAGTGCATCTCTGTCCTCCTACATGGAACATGGACCCTTGGAGATGACNGCTGGCTGNAACAGCAGAGACTCCCTGGAAGAGANGGGCCCTGAAGTGGGCCTTGGAAAATGGACAAGGGTGGAGAACAAGGAAAGCCATAAGAAGGGCAGGAAAGAGAAGAGCTGCTGAGGACCAGGCAGAGGGGACAGCACCCCATCTCCCAGGTCCAGAGAGGCCTGCAGCAGCTCACTGCTCCCCTNCTCCAGAGAAGTATCCTTCCAACCGGCACCCCTTGCTTGAGTAATGCTGGGCCCTGTGGATGGCTAATGGCTGCCTGATGCAGAGTAGGGAGTCTGGTTCCTTATCCAGGGAAGGTCCTGAATTATGCTGCAGGACCAGCTAGACTTTACCTAAGAACATGCCCGAATAGACTCCCACTTCTGCCTCAACCTCCCTTTTTCTCCCCCTCTTCTCCTGAGACCNTGCCCTCTGTAGATCTCATGCGAACAAATCCTTGGCTCAAGCCTTGCTCGCAGGGATTCTGATCAATANGCTTCCCCAGTGGATCCTTCTAAGTTTGAAGAAAACATGGATGTCTCAAACATCCCCAAAATAGGAAGAGGAAGAGAACAAGGGTGTCCTGAGCTCCTGCCAGATGCCAGATGTCAGGTGACTTTCTTGGTGGCCCTGCCAGATGAGGAAACTAAACTCAGAGAAGAGAAACCGGGTTTCATGTGAGGCCCCAAAGCACACTCATATCCATTTGGTCTGGCTTCAGGCTGTCCATGGACGTTGGGTAAATTCTGTCTGCGGTAACCATGTATCATTTGTCCCCTCAGTCATAAAGTCTCCTGTCTCCTGCAGCAAGGTTCGAGAATTCTTTGAGAAACAACCTTCTCTCTGCCCAGGTTACCTGACTGCGAAAGGGTTAGACTCTGGCCCCCTAGACCAGCAATNTCTTCAAGACCTGTGGATCCAGTTGAAGGCTCAGGATGGTCCAAATCTTGTCAATGAGGACTAANAGGTCAAATCTAAAGCTTTAATTTGTTTTATCATGAAAGCAGATTTCTATCTTCAAGCCCAGACTTAAATCTAAAAATACACTGGCCTGGATTGTGTCAAATGCTACTAAGACTGCAGCCATCACCAAGAAAGAGGCATAAAGGCCACAGTTAGAATTCAGAGTCTTTCACAATGTCTGAACCACTGAATCAAGCTTTGCCTGAAGCCCACCCTACCACTAGACACTGGCTATGTGAGCTGATAATTTCACTTCACTGAAACAAGGTTTCCCCAACCTCTATTTGTAATTCTGATAAGGAGCGTTCCAAAAAGTGTCCTTTCTCCTCCAGGGCCAAGAACACTCAGGTATCCTTAGAGCTAGGGAATAGGGGTGATNGGGGTGCACCTACCGTAACTGTTGCAGTGCTTGACTGAGTCCTGAAGCACAAGGAGCTCCTCAGGTGGGGACAGGAATCAGCTTAAGGCTGGACAGGGCTGGACAGGGTCAGAGCCCCGAGAGTTGGGCAAGAGACTATGCAGCCCACAGACTCAAGATAGCCAGAACATTGCCTTAGNATCCCTAGAAAAGAGGAGAATCAAGGGTGAGCTGTAGGGGTCTTATGAGGGACAGAGGGGCTGGGGGTGGGGTGGGAAGTGGGGCAGCAATGTTGGCCTAACAGCGTAATCTGAAGTGAGATCAGCAAGGCTTGCCTTTGCTTCCTTAGCCTGGCATCTTATTCCTATTCCTAGGTTCCCCAGGTGGCAGGAGGGCCTCTAGTCAAGGGTTTCCCCCTGAAAGAAGGGAGGAAGGAGCCAGGGCTCCTCAGACCCTCCTGTGTGAGCAATCAGAAGGCCACAGGCTGTACCTTCACACTATGCTACTGACACATTCCTGGCTTGGGGTAACCCCAAGGGGCCTCCCATTCTGCCTCACCTTCTCCAAACAGAGACTCTGGCTGAGAGATGGTATAGTAACCACACACATAGACCCTTCCAGAGCTGCTGGCTGTTGGCAAAGTCACCCCTTCTTCAGGGTGCTGACTCTGAGCTTAGAAGTCACCCCTTATTCAGGGTGCTGACTCTGAGCTCAAAAGTCACCCCTTCTTCAGGGTACTGAGCTCAGAGCTCAGAAGTCACCCCTTCTTTAGGGTGCTGAGCTCAGAGCTCAGAAGTCACCCCTTCTTCAGGGTGCTGACTCTGAGCTCAGAGCTGTTTCCTTTTGTCCGGGNCTTATAAGAAGATCTAAAGACAGAGGCCCAGAATCATAGGGTCACAGNTCACTAGGGCTCACTAGGCCCCAGGAAGTACCTCCAGACCTGCATGCCCAGTAGAGTTTTCTGCACTGAGACCAAGGTTCTGCATGTGTGCTGTCATGTCCAACGTGATGGCCACCAGCCACCCATGCATATATATAGTTATGTGGATAGTGAAGCTAACTGATTGATTGGTGTGTGTGTGTGTGTGTGTGTGTGTGTGTGTGTGTGAGTGAGAGAGAGAGAGAGAGAGAGAGAGATAACTCTCTCCTCCTGCTGTACTATATGAGTATGAAACTCACATTCAGTTTTCACAACAAGCCCTTTTAGCTACAGAGTCATATCCCTGGCCCATTTGGTTTTATTGTAATTAACTTACATTTTAATTTACAGGNGGCTAGTGGCTATCACACTGGACAACACAAGCTGGATCAACCCTTGTCTATCTGAGCCAGTCAAAGGAAAACCTGAGGTTCAGAGAAGGGAAAGAATTTGCCAGAGGTCACACAGTTAGACAGTAGCAAAGGCAAAACCAGAACCCAGCTCCCTCAAATCTACTCTCACCCTTCCAGGAACCCACCATCCTTCTTGTGAGGGATGGGCTCTCCTATCACAACACTGTAAGTGTCTTACAGCCCTAAATCCCATGCTGCTGCCCCAAGATAGTGTGCCAGGGTACCCTTGAAAGGCTCCATCTTTCCAAGCAACTACCTCTTGCCTACCTGTCACCCCTGACATAGCAGCCTTGAGAGATGTCCTGGAGATTATTTGGGAGAAAATGTTTCTAGAGGGAAATCCCTTTAGGAACAAAGCTGGCCTCTACCGAAACATTATAACCAAGCCAGTAAGGGGACTCCCAGCTCTTCTGCTCAATAGGATAGTACTCAGACAATAACAATAACCAACACAATATAGCAATGACAATCATGGGTGGGGAACAAGCAAGGAGGATGGGGTCAGGGCACACAAGGCTCTGCGGAGCCCACTCACACNCGCTGGCTCTGCTTGGGCTCCAGATCACAGACTCATGTTCTAGGTAACAGCTGAGGTCTGGAGCAGCCACACACAGCTCTGGCTCCACCTGAGTAGGGCAGAGTTGAGGGCTGAAACCTGGGTTCCCTCCTTCAAGGGGGAACCTCTCCATCTGGTTCCCCTGCCGTGATGGCAGCATTAAAAGGAAGGAGTGACTCCTTTAACAGCTGAGAGGAGGAAGCCAGCCACCAACTGTCAAGAGCCACTTGTGCCACATTCTAGGTAGCTCTGTCTTCACAGGAAAAGCCCAGGAACTGCCATGGCCTTGACGTGGTAGAGCTGANATGGAGTGGGTTTAGTCTTTGTCTTCTCAATTTTATTTCATGGAAAAATACACAGCCATTGAAAGTTAGTAATTCAAGAAGTCAATGTATCAAAAAAAAAGTTCTTGAAAACACAAGGACACACACAGAAAGATGAAAAATTATCCAACTAAAGCTACTACTACATTTAAGGACCTTGACTGTAAATGCAGTCTGTCTCCCAGTAGTGAGGTGCAGGCAGCTCTCCCAGCAGCTTCCTGGCCTGAGCCTACACTCTAGCAGCAGAATGCCCAGGTGAATTGTCATCCACACCGGACTCCCTCCCTTCCCCAGTGCATCAGGTAGTTGCTGGCATAGGTGACCTCAAA
>LZPO01087152.1:387060-418565 GCA_001675575.1 Neotoma lepida
AAGTTATTTGATTGGTCGGCTGCTTGGTTCCTCCACCACTGCAGTACAGATCTTGGCAGGCCCTCTGCTGGCCCAGACACCGTCCTCTTCTGAATAATTTCTCCAGCAGAAACTCCATAATTATGGGTAATAACAATCACTCTGATTTGCATGTATTGAGTACCTTTCAGCCTGGGATCTCCAAGTGCTTCACCAACATTAATTAATTCATTAGGCACGCCCGCCTCTCTGGGACAGAGCGACAGGCTGCTCCACCCAGAGTAGCACAGCTGGCTGTGGGTAGACAGCAGGTGGCAGTCCCAGCAGGGGCTTGTGTTAGGTGTCCTTGGAGAGAGGCTCTGATGAGTCTGGAGAGTGCTATCTGGCCCCGCCCCCCTTCTCCATACCCTGCCTCTGGCTGTTTCCACAGTAATCAGGACACTATCTCTGTGCCCTTCCCAGGCCANGCCAAGAACAGTCAGGAGGGCATTAGTCCACCTAGCACAGCCCCGACCTCAGGCCCACTTGGGAGATTCATATACTTCCATGAAACCCAACTTCTTCACCAGGAAAATGGGGCCTCCAGCCCTCCAGCCTAGAGGTAGTTGGGACACTTGAGTGGCAGGTCCTTCAGATCTGTCCATGGCTGTATGCAAGGAAGATAGAGCATTCCCCTCAGCCATTTGGGCCTGCAATAAGGGACAAAACCACATATAGAGGTACAAACTCTCCCTAGAGGCCAGTCTTTTCCTTCTAGGAACAAATAGGCCTAGGCAGTCCCTATCTGGTTCCCTTCAGGAGCCTGGAGACACCTCTCACAGATGACAGCTCTCAGTCCTACCACTAAAGCCAGACCAGACACTGGCCTTGTGGAAGAGAAAAAGATTCAAGAGTCTGATGAGAAGTTTCCTTACAAAGGCAAGGCTTGGAATCTCATGCACAAGCAGGAACTCCAGGGTTCAAAGCAGACCTCCAAACTTATAGAGAGTAGACAAATCCAAGGTCATCACTTCCAGACCTTCATGGTACCTATAGGGAGGCTGAGGCGTGGAGAGGAAGAACCACAGGCTTTGAAATCCATCCTGGAATCCAGTCCCAGTGGGACACATTGTGTTGTCACCTTGAGTAGATGACTATCCCCAAGCCTCTGTTTATCTGTAAGTGAAATAACCGCAGCCATGTCCACGCACAGGCACGATGCTGCTCACACTGCTGAGGCTCACACTGCTGGGGCTCACAAGCTAACACTTCCCACTCATCACCCTCCCAGAGGTCCTATGGAACATTCCCTAACTGGTTTCATTTCACCAATATCTCCTGAGCAACTGTCCTGTTGGGCGCTTTGCAGTCGTCTCTCTAGCCTCTGCTCAGGACCTTATGGGCCACCCCAGCCCCTCCCTCAAGATGCCTAGCGTCTGCTCTTGCTGGTTCCTCCACGTAGGTTACCTCCTTCCCCTCTGCAAAGTTTGAGGCCCTGTCATCCCCCATGGCCAGATTAGCCCCTCCCCCAGAAAACTTCTCTGGGAGCCTTGATGTGGTTTAGCATTTAACTATTTCAATGTCCTTATCTCAGGCCTGGCTGANGCTTGGGTCTGTCCAGCAGAGATTCAAACAAGTCTCCTCTCCATTCTGTGGGGACAATGTGGCTGGGAAAAGGCTCACTAGGAGCATCTGGGCCTGGCATTGGTGACAGGGAATATACAAAAGAGCCAGAACAGACCCTGTCCCATTTAACCCACTTACCTCCCCAGGACCCTCCTATCATGGTGCCAAAACTCTCCATGTTCTTAAGCACCCAGAACTCAGACAATGCAACAGCGACACTTGCAGACATGGCCACAGACACATAAGGTATGAACACACAATGACCCGGTTGGGCGTAAATTCTCACACACACATTTACAATAAAATATACAGGGACTCACTTATGTTCACACTCATCAACCAGCTTCACAAGGCATATACTGCCACATAAGAACCACACATTCCTGAACACAAGGTAGCAAACATTCTCATATCACCCCCCAGGGAAAGCCAAGCTGGAGCTGGACTCAGTCAGTGCCCCCTAGCTAGTAAGCTAAGTATCTGGCCATTTCCCTCCTTCAGAGCATCACAGCCTGGCTTTCTGTTACTTCTGCATATTAGTCTCTTTTAAGAGCTCTATGTGAACATGCTAACTTGAAAGACAGCTACAAAGGCACTACTTAAGGAGGATGTGGTACTCCAGGGGACAATCCCCCTCCGATGCCTCCTTGGAGGGCACTGCATACTGCTAAATGTGTATGTACCATAAGACACTATTGTCACATGGCCTCATGTGCACTGCACACTCAGCTACATGGAATCAGCTACCATCTTTCCTGTGCAGGTCTCCTTATGCATACAGACTCCCAACTCTGCAGCCTTGAGACAAGAGAAGGAGCAATAGGAAAGAAAAGCCAGTTTTGGGGACTTGTCCCACCACCCTTGAACAGGGGGAGGTCCCAAAGTTCTTACCTTCTCATCCCTTGGCCAAGGCATCTCATCCCTGATTAGGGGGTCATACTTTTTCAGGAGGCCTTCTGGTCCATCAGGATTTATTGTGACTTGATGTTTGGGACTGTATCTCAGAGAAAATCTCTTTGGGCAGTCTTCCTAAGGGTTCCTGGTTCTTGTCTGACAAGAACACCCAAGACCCCAGAACAAGAATGACTGGGGTCAGGTTCATCTGGCACTGGCCAGGCACCATGACCATTGACCTTAAAACATAGCACCTTGGAGCTGGGCGGTGGTGGCGCACACCTGTAATCCCAGCACTCAGGAGGCAGAGGCAGGCAGATCTCTGTGAGTTCGAGGCCAGCCTGGGCTACCGAGTAAGTGCCAGGAAAGGAGTCAAGGCTACACAGAGAAACCCTGTCTCGAAAAACCAAAAAAAATAAAAAAATAAAAAAAATAGCACCTTGGGGTGGGTCAGCCTCAGCAAAACATGATAATAGGAACACTACACAGGCAGAGGCTGGACTCCTACGGTCCACAGTTTCTTCACTGGTCAATGGGACATTGTAAAGACCTAGTCAAGATGTCTTCAATGTCCCAATGCCTTTATACCAGGAGGTATAAAGGTCTCATGGACTGTTGGGTTTGTTGTTGTTTCATGCAAAGTTCTATTCCCTCCATGGACCCTGAATCATAGTGATGTTTCCTCGGGTCCCAGAAGATTGAAGATAAGGTGTAGAGACAGGGTGAAGAGAGCCAGCCATAGGCAGAAGCCACTCTAAGACCGACAGCAGGTGGAGAGGAGTGATAAGCGGCCCAGGTCTTCTAGCCCAATCCGGGCCAGAGCTAGCTGGAACTCCCTGAGTCCGGGGTGCAGCTCCTCCCCCTAGCATGGACCCCAGGTCCCAGGTCTGGTAAGGAGCCCAATCTCCAGCTTGTTAGCCCAGATCTGCTCGTTAATCACTGCAGGCTGCCTCGCCTAGCCTTGGCTGTGTCAGCCATAATAATATATGAAGAACATTCATTTATTCACCAACTTCCCACTCAGGAAAAGATAGATGACACTGTAGGAAAGGATTTATCCTGACACCCGGCTTTCAGCAAAGTGAGGCTAATTTAAACATTTAAGTCAATGGCTCGCCCCTCCCTGCCCCTCCCAGGTTTTTTTTTTAATGGTGACACATGGGAGGGAGATTGGAAATGTACCGGTCCACATGGCTTGAGGTTGGAGGCAAAGGAGAGGGAAAGTGTGGTTTAGTAGAGTTTCCTCTGGGTTTCCCTCAACCATCCCCCAGCCCTGTCTCTGCAACCAAATCCAGGTAAGAAGTAGGTGGGCATGGACTTTGGTGAGGACAAGTCTCTCCTCACTTCTGGCTCACGATGTACCACAGATCAAGCCATTCCCCCTGCTCCAAACCTCTGCTTGCTTGACTGTGAGGATTCCACCGAACTAGTGGGGACCCACTTTTCAGCCACTTCTAAAGCAGGTTCTCTTGTTCTTTCCTGGGTGTCTCCTCCCAGCATGGTATGAGGAGAATGGCCAGGAGAGAGGCCAAGGACCTATGGCAGCAGGCTGTGGCTGAGGAAGTGGCCAGGCCTCCTGCTAAGAACACAGCTTCTGGAGCTCCATGTCTGGGCTCTTGTCCCTGCTTTCTCAGTTTGTCTGTGACCCTGGCATGCTGCTTAGCCTTTTGTGCCTCGTTGTCCTCATCTGAGAAATGACTGTGATGAGCATTCTTACTTCATAGGAATCTTGGAAGATCAAANGGAGCCGCTATCCACAAAAAACCCTTGGGGCCCAGTGGTGGTAGCACACATCTTTAATACCAGCACTCGAGAGGCAGAGATAGGTGGATCTCTGTAAGTTTGAGGCCAATCTGATCTACAGAACGAGTTCCAGGACAGCCAAGGCTGTTTCACAGAGAAACTCTATCTCAAAAAACAAAAAACCAAAACAAAAAACCTTGGAACTCCACTTTGCATAAAAAGAGCTAAGGTAATATGAAGGTGACAATCACTGGG
The DNA here is from genome assembly GCA_001675575.1 of Neotoma lepida. Taxonomy (NCBI): domain Eukaryota; kingdom Metazoa; phylum Chordata; class Mammalia; order Rodentia; family Cricetidae; genus Neotoma; species Neotoma lepida. Next base: position 391,537 of record LZPO01087152.1, read on the forward strand.
GAGGGGCCAGAGAACAGCAGGGCTGGAGGTCATCCTGACCCAAACCTCCTCAGTATTCATCCCCTCTTCAGCCAGGACCTNTCAGAAGTGTTCCAGGGTGGGCTGTGTGCCACTCAGCCCACAGGGAGCTACCCTAAACCTCCTGAAGGAGGCCGAGAAAGTCCCCATATTTAAGGCTGAGCAAACTGCCTAGCCTGCTCCATGAAGAAGAGGTAGTCTCATGTGGAGGTTTGCAAAGCACTTGAGAGGCAGGCCAGGTCAGGTGAGGAAGGGTCAGGTACAGAGGGCTGGCAGCAGGTGGCCTGGGTGATGCAGACCTATGTCCTGCCCAGCACAAGCACACATATGCACACAGCACCTCCTGCAGGTACCTCTTCCTTCATTGGCCTCTGGCCTGAGGTTCTGAGACCCCAGGAGCCCTGCAACTTTTGAGCCATGGGGTGAGTGCTATCGAAGTCTCTGCCAGAGGCAAAGGTAGAAAGAACAGGGACCTATATGGTCTGCCATCCTCTACCCTGCCAGAGCCAACTCCTCCCAGATAGACCTGGGGTATGGGCCAGTTACTTTCTAAGATTCTGTTTCCTCTCCTGAACAAACAGCCCACTACACCAACCCCCACAAATGGCTGTAAAGAGCAAGGGAGGTCATTTGCGGAAGTGCCGAGCATGGTGCCGAGCCCANAGCAGCACTCAGAAACTTTCCCCTTTGTCTGAAAGCCCGTCCCTCATTCCCAAAGTGCAGAAACAGCAAAAAGGAGCAGCCATCTATCCAGCTGGCAGGAGACCAAGCTAGACCTGACAGACTGGAGTGACCACGGAGAAAAGCACCGACTTCTGAGGGGGTGTCTAACAACTCTGTAATTCCTGCTCTAGTCAAGTGTCCTATCAAAGCACGTCAATTGGTGACACAGTCGTTTTAACAAAAAGCTTCCTATGTCCTTTTTAAAGTCATAACTAAACATGCTGAGCCATCTGCCCTGGACAAAGCTGTGGGGAACCAGGACCCCATTAGTCACCTGGGCCAGCCAGTACCTATCCCCGAAGAGGACATGCCCCAGAAAGTAACTGCCAGGTCTCAGAGGTCACCCTCCCTGAGTGGGCCTGGGTGATAGTTCAACAGGGGTAGCTTCTTTTTCCTCCTTAAAAGGGAGTGTGGTGGTGACTCACACCTGTTTTCCCGAAGCAGCCCTGTTTCTGGTTGTCACTCAAGCACACTCAATGGCTTCCTCCTCTGTGGGGAGGGAAAAGAAAGCTTGACAGCCCAGACTCGTGTGATGGGTCACAGAGACTGGAGTGGTGACTAAGGCAAAATTGGAAAGATTGTTGTCCCCACAAGTCCTGCCGTTGATGTCTGAGAGTCCTGGCCGGGGCTTCCAAGGGAAACCTTCAGCTCTAACTACGCTTCAAGAAGCCTGTGTCCTGTTGGGGCTGGAGGACCTGAGACACAGGAAGAACAGAAAGTAGTGGCTCCAGAGGGACAGGATTGGGGTCACAGGATTCACATCTAGGCTCAGATTGTGACCACTATCAGAAACATATAGCCACAAATCCTTTATACAAGTTTATTTTGCTGTTGCAAACAGGTAGCACTTCTTAATCTAGGCTGCCCTATTAAACCAGACCCAGCTCCGGTGCTTTGGTTGGGCCAGTATAAGAACCAGGCACAATACTGAGGGTCAAGGCCATGGCAGTCCAGGCCCCAGGCACAGGACCACAGCTGTCGCAAGGCACAGGAGTTGAGTTGGACAGTCTCTGCTTTCATACTCAGGGGCATAGTAATGGGTTTAAAGGGCTGAGATGTAATCGTGCAAACACACGTAATGGACTAAAAGCTTTCCCATCATCATTGTGAGCTCTTGAGTTAAGATGTCTAGACTCAAGAAAGGTCGTTCAACTGCTCCAGGTCAGGTACAGCACATTCCAGGTAAATCATCTCCTGCTGTAATTAAGTGCTTGAAAAATACCGACATTCTCAAACAGAAGGGCACCAGGGCCTGGGGACCCAGAAGCTCCCAGAGGGGAGTCCCCTTACTCATTGCTTATAGTCCTCTGGTCCAAGATGTGCTTCAAGAGAGTGGGGTCCCAGAAGAAGATCCCAGGAGCCTATCAGGACACTAGGACACAGTGTGGCTAGAGCTTCCACTCATGACCTTTGACCTTTGGCATGGTTTTTCCATCTGTGAAGCTACAGAAAAGCCTGATTTACAGTGGTGCCCAGAGAAATCAGGGTGTGCCCAATGCCCTTATTCCCTTGAGAAACAGCCTGCCAGCCACCAGAGACTCAGTCCTGGGAGGCTGAACTTACACCTGACTGTCCCTCGTCTTTTAAAAATGGGCTTTATGCTTTCTTGGGTCTCTAGAGTCCTAAAGCTGAACTGACTCTGAATTCACCCTGGCAGGTTTGATTGCAGCCAGAGTAGCTTGAAGCCACTTAGTACCCGAGAAAAAAGAGGGCTGGCATGGGGGCTACAGTAGCACTAGGCAGCCCCCAGTGGATATAGGCAGATTGGGAAGGTGGGGTTAGGGACAAAGGCATGTGAGGCCATTCTTAGAGTATCCCAATGTGGTGGTCAGGCATGGATTATAGGGTCACGGTACACCCCAAGTGTATCTTATGTTCCAAGATCCAAGTGCAAGGATAACAGGTCTAGATTAGAAACTGGGAACAGCAAAATGAGAGAGGAACATCACTTCAGTGAAGCTACACAGGGGACAAGACTTCAACCTTACCAAGTCTTCACCCAAGCTGGACCCTCCACACCGAGCTCCAGCCTCTCATTTCCTATTGAAGAAGTCTCCACTTTAATAACTCAGTGCATGGGGCCCCTCTCCCCACAAGCCTTCTCTGACACTATCCCAAAATACACACTTCTTCCTCTAGCTCATTCTCCTCCAACAAGTAGCCCCAACCTGTCTACTTCCACCCCTAGGGCCTACATTTCCCCAATTTGGCCTTATACAGGGCTTGGTGCTTCCTGAGGGAGCGTGCCAGCCCCNGGATGGCACTTGACACACAGTAGGCACTTCACAGATGTCAGAGCACTGAATGAAGGACTTGAGTAAGATCCCTGGGAGAACCACCCAGAAAGGGAGGCCCTTGCCCCACCCTCGCCCGGCTGTGAAAGCTGCAGAATTAAGCACAAGTTATAATTAAGATGGGATGTTTGAAGAGAAACATAATCCCAGTTTCCGTGGGATCCGCGGGCACAACAGTAATTAACGTCTCATTAACATTCGCCTAATTAAGCAGTTTATGAAAGTGTATGGATTTGCATACTGCCACGCCAGGCTTGCTCAGACACATCAAAATTAACCCTTTCAGTCCAGGAGGGCCCAAGGAAAAAAACCCAGCATGGCCTGGAGTGAGTGGAGGAGATACAGATGTCCAGTCAACAGAGGCTGAGGTCAGGAGGACCCTCACCAACTTGGGACCTAACACCTCTCCCAGACCCACCTTGCAGGTCTCCTTTCTCCCTACTGACTGAACCAAGGTCAGTCTCTCAGAGAGGACCATCCATCATGCAATAAGGAGCACTGATCCACCACCACCCCTGGTTTTGCCCACCTCCCTGTGATGTCCCTACTCCTCTGTCTCAATCCTGGAGTGCCTGCCCTTCCCCATAGCTCTCGTGGGACAGACTTCATGCGAGAGCCCTTTGAGCTCCAAGAACTCTGACCCATGTTAACCTCACTCAGTCCCACAGCTCTCTGCAAGCTTCCTCAGTATCATTCCCATCCTACCCAGAAGAGGCTCAGAGAGGCTCCAAGCCTGCCCAAGGTCACAGAGTTCACCAGAGGAAACAGAACCAAAGCTCTGGAATCCTGGGATTCCACCCACTTCCTCAGGCAGGCTGAGTTTTGGAGTGCACAGTCCGGTGCCAGCACCAACAGCACACAGGCTCCCACTATCCCATGTGGGAAAGACCCTCTGTGGCTTCTCTCCTTCCCTGGACACTAATTAACCACCTTCCCCAGAGCCTCCAGAGCTCCCAGCCAGTCACTGCTGCTGGAGCTGAGCTTGAATCAAAGTCACCTGTGACCACCCTGAGGGGAAGCCTCTGTTCTCCAAAGGAGGAAAAGACAGGGCCTTTTCAGATAGTGTCAGGGATCAAGCAAAGCATTCTCCTGGAAAGCACTTTGAAGTCCTGCGCACGTCAAGCGGTTTAGTTGCTTATTAATGATTGTGCTCCTTGACGCCCACTTCTGCTGCTCTCCTGCCTGCCACACATGCCCATTCCAAAGGCACGTTAAGGCAAACTTTCCCCATGATAAGTTAGCAATACACATCAAGAGGCTTCAAAATATTCCCAACAAGCTATTAAAAGCACGAGCATACAGGTGAGAAATTTGACTTGGTTGCAATTTAAATCATCAGTGCAACAAAAGCCATCACAAAGGGACACAGACAGGCCAGGAGACACTGCAGCACCCAGAGCTTTAAAAAAAAAAATGTTTCCAGGCTATATAAAGAACTCTGCAAATCAATAATAAAAGAAAGAGACAAATCACCTTCATGTTTTAAAAGGCAATTGTTAGATGAGGAGACTTGAGGCCAATATGCACATGACAAGGCTGAGACACTTGGCAACTCAGCAGAGTCCTGAGAAATGCCACGGGAAACCAAAGGTAGATTCCTGCGCCTGTGGAATTGGTGGACACCTGAGAAGTCAGGTGCCAAGTGTGGGTGGGCAACAGGACCTCTCACAAGTGGCTGGGGGAGGAAAAGNCACTCCAACAATTTGAGAGAACCATCCAGTCTCTTGTAACAAAGGTGCATATGCCCTCCCAACAAGCAATTCCAAACCAAGATGGCTTCCACATGGGTGTGGACAGTGTAGGAGGCCAAGCAACCTGTTCCTAAGAGTTGAAGGAGAGAGAAGGTTCTACACTCCCACCAGTAAGAGAACAAATTAACTGTGGATAAAATAAGCCACTGCGGGTTAGGGGAATGCGGTATGCTTGCCTCTACTCCCTTACAAAACTCTGTTACGACGATAAAGGATTTCTCTTTTGCACATAAATCCACAAGAACTCAGGCTGTAAGAAAAACTAGCAACCTAATGTTGGAAGTTGGATAGCAGATGGGTGAATGGTAATTGATTTGGCACAGCTGAGGAGGCTGCATCCTAAGGCTCTCTTCTATAACCTGGCAGAGCACAGGCTTGGGAACTAATGGCCCCAGGTACCCTTGGCATTCCTGGACACAGGAATAAAAGGCTGTGTGGCAGGCTGTGTAAAAAGCAGGTGAAGCCCAGGATATGCTCACTGGCTCTCAATCTCCCTCTCATTCTGTCTCTCAGTGTCTCTCTCTCTCTGTCTCCCCCATCTCTCTGTCTCTGTCTATCTGTCAGTCTGTCTGTATCTCTGTTTTCCCATCTCTGTCTCTCTCTGTGTCTCCCCCATCTCTCTGTCTCTCTCTGTGTCTCTGTCTTTCTCTCCCCTCCATCTCTATCCTTCCCCAACTCTTCAGCACCATCCTCAACCCTTCTGAGGAGGCATCCAGCTGAGGCTCTCTGGCCTTCGAGAAGTGGGAGGTCTGTACTGAAAACAGACGAAGTGAAAATCTGTGCACAGAATTCCAGCTGGGCCTTCCTGCCCAACTCAGCCCCCAAGAGACTGAAAGTCCTCTCAGGAGATGTTGTCACTGGGGCTTCTGGTGAGCCAGCCAAGGCAAGCAGATTAGCCACAGGGTAGCTTCAGGTAACAAGCTCAGCCATGCATCAGGGACACCAGCCCTTCCTTAACAACAACCTGCTGTATATCACCAGGCCTGGATGTCCTCCCCAGCAGCTCAGCAATTTCTGATCCATTTTGTTCAGGGTTAGGGAACGAAGCTGCCTACCAAGGGAAGCACTCAACCGATGCTGCAAAGTGAGTCAGTGGAGAGAATCTTTATTATGCAGCACAGAGTCCCAGAGAGGGAGGCAAAGAGAAAAGGGAGCAACTTGAAGAGAGGAGGAGATGCAGAGGGAAGATTTNAAAAAAAGAAAAACATAATTTTCTCCAGAAAAACAAATATAGTAGTCCCCAACAAGAACTGCATGGGATAAGTCAGCCAGGAAAGTGATGGTGCACAAACATGAGGACCTGGGGACCTCAGCACCCGTGTCAAAGCAGGTGTGCTGTCCTGCACCTGTAACCCTAGACTGAGGTGGTGGAGACAGGAAGACCTGGAGCTCCATGTTCAATGTCTCAAACTGTCTCAAAAAACAAGGTAGAGAGCAATAGAGGGAGGAGCCTAAAGTCTACCTGTGGCCTCCACATGCAGACACACGTGCACATGTGTGCACATACATACACACTAACTAAACACATTTAAAAGAATTGGATGGAATAAAAGATGGGGTGGAGGGATGGAGAGAGAGCTCAGTGGTTAAGAGCACCAGCTGCTCTTCTAGAGGACCTGGGTTTGATTCCCAGCACCCACGTGACAGTTCACAACCATCTGTAATTCCTGTCCCAGGGGATCTAACACCTTCTTCTGGCCCCTACAGGCAATGCACACACATAGTACATAGACATACATTCAGGCACAACACCCATACACATAAAAAATAAAAACAAAGTAAGAATTTTTAAGAGACGAAGGTGAGAAGTATAATCCTAGCACCCAGGAAGCCAAGACAAGTGGATCACAAATTTGAAACTAGTCTGGGCTACCCAGCAAGACTCTGTCTCAAAAAAATGAATATTCAACAAATAAAAAGAAGAATTTAAAATTTAATATTTATGAGGCAGAAAAAAATTTAAAACTCTATTGGAAAGGCAAAATGATAAAACAGAGGAGATCCAGAAAAAGAAGCAAAAAGAGATGACAGAGAGAAGGACATTGGGGTCCTTGACATCTTGTTCATTGGAGTTCAAAAAAAAAAGAAAGAAAGAAGAACATGAAGGCCAAGAAATCATTAAACAAGTAACACAAAAACTTTGCAGAGCAAACAAGAATTCCCAATTTAGAACAGGGAGACCCTCACCAAGGCAAGGTTTGTAATGGATTATCAGAACAGGAACGGTAAGAGTTCTACGTGCTTCCAGAAACCCCAAGCATCAAGTATAGAACAACGATGGTTTGTCCACACCAGCTAGGCAAGCAGTGGAATTACAGAGGAAGGCCCTTTAAAATACTCAAGCAAGAGCACCACCTGGAAGTCTAGACCCAGCCAGACTCTCAGCCAAGATGAGAAACACAGCCTTTCAAGCAACATCTCTCCCAGAACTGCTTTGGAAACTGTTAAGAAGACGTGGGGTCCAGGAAGCAGGAAATCCAATGAGAAAGCCGATATCTAAAACCAAACTGAAGCAAGTCACAAGGACTTTCTCCAGAAGATAAAACCAGCCCCATCCAGTGGCTTATGCTGGTCATTCCAGTACTTGGGAGGCTGAGGCAGGAAGTTTTCAAATTCAAAGACAGCCGAGATTACAGGTGAGACCCTGGCTGGAAGGGGAAAGGGAAAAAAAGAGGAAGGTTCTTTGTGTGTCTAGAGACTCTGAGAGCAGGTTTACCATCACATAAACTAGGGATCACAATTATAGTGTTTTAAAAGCTAGCCCTGCCCCAAAGAAAAACAGTGTTAACTCCACAGCAGACTGAGTTATGAGGAAAGAAGAGCCACCAGAGCACAACTATGTGACTCTGCATGAAGCTCAGCCAACCACGAGCCGGGCAAGTGGGACTAAATCCCCTAGGAATACAGCCACAGCTCATAGTTAATGCCTGAACTGGAAAGCCCAGGAGCAGCAATGTAACCCCCTTATTCAAAAGCAGGGAAGTACATTCAGGAGTGAGCAAAGAGGAGTCTGCAGAGGCTGTCCCAGGAGAGTAGGAAGGATGTGTAGATAGAGGACTTAGGGACGTGTGGCAGAGAAACTTGTGACCTATCTTGCTCTCACTGGAGACACCTCTAGCTCTTAAATTCCTTCCTTTCCCTAATGAATGAGCAGGTTCACTGACCCACGCACTCCACCCACCAGCATCTCTGGACAACTCCTGCCTCCACCACGCCACCTCCACTAGGTTTCATGGAATACCAGTGGCCCCAGAGCAGACAGGGGAACCTTTGACCTCCTCTGCCTTNTCCTGGGGGTGGAGATCTGCCCAAGCCTGAAGCCTACTGACATTTTCTATCTTTCGTGTAACAAATATTTATCGAACACCTCCTCTGTGCCGGGCACTAGGGACGAGGCTGTGAACAAGGCAGCCGCAGCCTCTGGCCTCACATTAAGCAAATAAAGCAATAAATACAGATTGTGTGCAAAGCCATGAAGGAAGAGAAGCAGGTCTGCAGACAGCCCTGGTTTCTCCATGGGGACACTGAGGGACAGGCTATGATGGAAACAGAGACTCAAATGTTGGGACTTAGGGGAGAGGGAAAGGGACTGCTCGGGGGGCATGGCATCATGAAGGTCTCTACTCTGCTCCCATCTCTCTCCTCTCCACCCATCACACAGGACAGGTCCGGGACCGGGCTTGTCAGAGGGTAGCAGAGAGAGAAGTTCACGGTCCTGCTTTTTAATGGAAATCGATGCCCACTCGCCAGGGTGATCTACACCGGTGATTCATTCCTCACTCAGGTCAGATGAAGCACCGCAGCCCTGGAAAAGAGCAGTGGGGAGCTACACCCTCTTCCAGGGATCTCTCTGGGCCTCCTGCAGTAGCCCCTTCACTGTAGTTATCTTCCTGCTCTGTCCCTCCTCCATAAACCCTGTTGCCATTCAGGCCTATCCTGCTCAAGAGCCCTCTATGACTCCCAAGGCTCTTGGGGACAATTTATGGGCCTTGGTGTACAGATCGAGTACATCAAATGGCCTCGCTAACCCAGACTTGAGCTGTAGGTGCAGCCAGGTCAGGTTCAGGGTCACAGAACTAAACTCAGGCTAAAGATCTTTTAGCACCCTCCTCCCTGGAAGAGGCTACCCATGGCAGAGGAGGAAGCCTTCATTTGCCACCACAAGCCAGCAAAGGCCTCCAGCAGACTGCAGGGAAGCTGAGCTCTGGAACAGCAGAAATTCACCAAAAACTTAAGAAAGGAAGCAACTCAGCTTGGTCCAGTCCCACCTCCAGGGCCCTCGCACTTCCTGGGCTTCTTGCTTTAGGGGCATTCCCTTGTCGTGCACGTGCTGGCCCATATCCAGCTCCACCATGGCCCCTCCTTTCAGCAGCCTTCCAGACTTCTCTCCTGCTTCTCGGCATGCCACCCCCAGGGAGATCTGGTGGCCAAATGAGTAGGCAAGGTCACCCCAAGGTAAGGAAGTTGTACTCTCATGGGAGGAGCAACTGAAATTTGGCTCCTTCTGCAATTCCACACACCAGGCTGGATTCACCAATGTCAAAGCCAACTGCAGCGAAGGATGGAGGCGAAGGATTTCCATGGAGACAGGGAGAAGAAAGAGCCAAACACAGCAGCCTCCCACCCCAGCACTGGTAGTGGCTAGCACCTGCCAGTGCTGTGTAGCTGGATCCATTAGCCTTGTGCCCACCCTGCACCACGAGCAGAGATGTCCCTGGGAAGGGAGGCCTGCAAGAGCAGTCATCAGTGGGCATTGCCTACCTGCCAAGTAAGATCTGCCAATCCTCACACGCTTACTCTGCAAGTATGCTGCTACCACTCTGACACCCTGGGCAACCCTGTTTTAAAATGAACAAACTGGAGTTAAGAGAGGCTTGGCCGCTTCCCTGTAGTCACACTACAGTAAGTGGTGAGGTTCAGATTTGGGGGCAAATTTGCCAGCTGAAGGAGTGTGCTTCTGTCCAAGGCTGCATAAGATGGGGCCCTAAGATGGAAGGATGTGTCCTGTGGGACCTAAGCTCCTAAAAATGAACAGAACTCAGTGTTCTCAGCTGGAGTGAGGATCCTGTGGTCTTCCCAGGCTTGCTCACAGAGGGGATAAACCTCAGAAAACAGGATCTGTGAAGGGCTTTGCCCATGTGACCAGCTCAGTCCTCACCACTCCCCACAAGGACAAAGCACTACTATCTCTAAACATGGGAACACTGAGGCTCTGTGAGGTCAAGAGCTCAGGTCACAACAGAAGGAGTAGCATTATTTAGGGTACCGCTAAGAGAATGGGAACTTATTCATGGTCCCAGTGATGAGGAACAGGGTTGGGCTCAGACTCTATTGACTGTGGCTGCTGGCCACTGCCCCCATGGTCTCAGTGTCCTCACTCCACGGTCCCAGGTAGGGTAGCAAAGGTGGAGGTGAGGGGCTATACTTGATTCTTTCCTTCTAGAAATCTAAAGGTCTGAATGCCCATGGAACCTTAGTTCTAGGCTTGCCACCAGTTCTTAGACCATAAAAGGAAACTCCTACCCTGACCTTGGTGGCCACTACCCCTCCCCATGCTCTATAGACAGGAGCACCCAGTGTCCCATGTGGACAGAGTTCTCTGGCCCATGCCATGGATGCAGCAACCCAGGATATCCAGCTCCACATGCATCTGCCAGTGATCCTGTTCTGGTCCAAGCAATCTCAGAGGTAGTCTGTCCCTTCTAGATTTGATAGGAGGGGTGACCCTCTTCCCAGCCAGGCTCCTAAGTCTGGCAGAGTCCATAGAGGGACATNTGTCCACCAATTAAAAACCCTCAGGAGAGATGGAATGCCCACTTGCACTATGCACTTCATTACTAGACACAAAGAAAGCATCCCTCAAATTGTTCCTTCATCTCCTCTTGGTCAGGGCTGGCCAGAAATGGATGCTCCTTTGCCTTGTCCCTGAGAGAGCTTAGGAGGGACATTCTCGTTCCCCTGGATCCAGCAATGCCATGAGATTAAGGGGCAGTATTAGAGACCAAGGCTGTCACTCACCAACCCTCACATCTCTAATGATTTAGGCAAGTCCCGAAACCTTAATTTGCTCATCTCTGTGTGAGGCCACATCACTCCTCTCCAGAGTCCCTCAAGTGAAAAACACAAGGCCAAGTGGGCTGAAGCCCAGGACTGAGGTGGGAACTCAGCCTCCCTAAACCCCTCCTGGTCCCACCAATCTTATACCTTGGCCTACTCCTCTGTCGCCCCAAATCCATGGGGTGGAGGCTATAGTTTAAAATCAAGAGGAAATTGCTTCTCATTAAACTGAAGTTGGTTACCTCTCTCATAAACTGTCCTTCTCAGCTGCAGAAGAGGCCCATTAGCACATTTTTTTTCTTTCTCTAAATGAGGCAAGAGTGGGTAGGCCTGAAAATCCCCACGGACAGTGAAAAAGCCAGAGAAGTCCTCCCCCTCCAGCTGCCCCCCAGCAGCCAAAAACTCATTGTAATTATCTGTCTGGGAGCAGGCTCAGGAGTGCTCACAGGAGCACGGTTCGTTAAGGCGCTAATTAACAGGAACCTGCTTCCTCTCTGGGAACTATGGGCTGGGGTGGGGGTGGGCTTCGGTCTCCCCCTCCCCTCCCAACTCCCACTGCCTGATTCAGTCGGTCTCACCTGTGCTGCAGGCTTTTGCTCTCACATGACACCCGGTCAGGGGCTGTGAGGATGTCCCCTGTGGGCACAGAGCATGGGCTGATGAAGAAAGAGAAGACGGCTGTAGAGAGACCAGAGCAAGGGGCTCCCTTACAAGAGACTCAGAGCCTAGGTCCCTGTGGCAACCCTATCCCTTCAGACCTCACTCTCCAAATCTGAGCAAAGGAAAGGCTGGACCATGAGGGCCAAAGACTGTCTGCAGGAAGCTTTGGAATAGAACTGACAGCATGGAGCGGGCAGGGGTGGGTGAAGGGGTTGCTTAGAACCCTGAAGACCTGCAAATACAACAGTAAGACAGTGAGAACAATGTTTAATAAGCATCTACTATATGTCAGGCCTGATCAAATGGANTTTCTTAACCTTAACAGAGCAGCCCCACCATTTACAGCCGGATAAAGAGGCCAGTGGCAGGCTAGTAGGTAAGATGTGGTTAGAAGCGGGCCAAGCTGAGTTTTGTTCTTCTCACTTTGCCCACCCCGTATGCCCACCCCAACCCCAGGTCTTCAATACACAGGAAGGTACATGTGGCTCCCCAGTGGCACTTTTCAGCATCAGAGACCCCTTTGATTGTGCCCACTNCACAGAGATGTGTGGTGTAGAAACCCTTGCCAGGGTGCCACAGCCTGAGGGAGTGAGGACTTCAAGAACAAGGCCCTGAAACTCACTGGAGACCCAGCCAACCCACAGGGGGCTTGCCCAGAGCCAAGCTGCTCCCCCAGCACCCTCAGCATGGGAATCTTCCAGAGAAATGGCTGTCTACCCTGTCTACTCCAGGTCTCTGCCTGCCTTGACTGCTACGAAGACCCCTCGGCCTCCTGCCAGCCCTCACAATCACCTTCCCAGCCCCTCAAGCTCCCTCTCCAGAGAGGACCTCAGTCAAGAATTCTCAGAAGAGAGCAGAAGTTATGAGAGCCATTGGCCTCTGCTATATGGCTCCTAAGGAGGGATCCTGAAGGACCAAAGGTCCAGCACCCTCTCCAAAGGGACTGTCCAGGGCGGGTAAGAGNGTAGTAGTGGGGTAGTCATGTTNCCAGGAAAGTCTCTAGGATCTGCAAGTGAACCCAAGAGAAGCGTTCACTCACATGGCAGACACGGGCCTCACCTAACTGCCAGATGCCCAGATGGACTCTGCCTCAACCCTCTTGCCCCTTACCCACGTAATCTAGACCCATCTACCAGTGTATACCTTCTGCTTAGATTCCAACTCAAAACAGAAGCACATCCTGCCAACTCTATTCATTTTCTCCCTGAGGCTAGAGGATACAGGCATATATCCTTCAGGCTCCATCCCATGGGAGCTGCATCAGGATGGCTACACACACACACACACACACACACACTCACAGAGAGAGAGAGAAAGAGAGAGAGAGAGTAACTCTGGGCAGAGTACCCATACCACAGGGTTAGTCCATGCCCATCACACTTAGGTACTAGTAGAAGTGAGCTCACAGGCCCACTCAGCAGAGAGAGATGTATAGAAGCCTAACAATCTCACACAAGCCCTGGGCCTGCTCAGAGATGTGCACAGGTGCTCCTGGATGTCAAGAACCCTGAATAGGGTCCGTCCATCTTCAGAAGGGGGCACCCCCTCAGAGCTGTCAGCATCCATCATCAAGGTCCATGGTCCCTCCACAGCAACTCCTCTCCCTCACAGACCTCAGTGCTCTTGATTATTTCCACCAGAGATGCCAAGGGCTCTCCTGAATTTACACAGCAAGAGGCGGGAGGCGGTCTAGCACTCTGCCCTCCTGGGAAGCTCAGATGCAGTGTATGGGAACAGAGGAGAGCAGAGCCATGGGCCCAANNCACATGTCATGGTGTCATGGGTAGGCCCTTGACCTATCCTCNCTCTACTGGAGATTTTCTCTCTACTCTCCNGAACTGGTCTTCAAGCTGGTTCGCATAGTTCCAGGATGCCCATATGTGGCTCTAATTGAGATGACTCCCCTGGACCTGGCTCTACAATGACAGCAGATGCACACTGCAGGNCTAGGGTTTGCGGAGGTTTCTAGAAAGCAAGTACAGTCCCTGAGCCTGCTATTCTCCAGGTGGCAAATCCTGGTCCCTCCTGCCTCTTCCTCCTACTGGTATCTCTGTGGACTAGGCAAGGCCAGAGTGGGGCAGCAACTGCCTGGTAGCCAAAGGCAAACTCTCAAATTTGGAAACTTAAGTGAATCTCTGGCCCCAGTGGCCTTCACGGTGTGGACCCACCACTCCCAGCCCTGTACAGGTCCTATGTACCAGGATTGACTGAGCTAGTCAATTCTCCTTAGACCTGAGGTTTTCTAGCAATCCTCATGTTGTGTCTCTTTCAGCCCAGAACAGCACTGTGGGGAGGGTCTCCTGTGTGTTGACTACTAAAGAGCTAGCTTCTTAACTCTGAAAACATCTCTCTGGTAAATTGGCCTGCCTCTAGGGTTGCCCCAAGCTGTNGGTCAGAGGCTGGAGGGTATTCCCTAAGCCTTACGTGGCAGCAGGCCTCTCACTGTCCCCCTCAGAAGCCTACTTCANGCTTTTGTCCTTCTATAAGCATCCCCTTATTAGTGTAGTTGGCTGTCCCTGAGCCNCCCTGGCCTGGCGAGTTACAGCCCATCCATCCCTCTGAATGTCCTNGCCACAGCCTCCATGGGCCCATATCACAGCATACACATCTGTCAGCCTGTGGCTGCCACTGCCACTGCTCTTTCCAGGGAGACAGACTCTGTTTATGACATTATCAAAAAGTCTGGCCCCTTCCTCCCCCTCCCAGGGCTTACCCTCCTTGCCTCCCTTTATGGAGACAGAGACTTGGGTTGTAAATGTTTGCCACATGTCTTCCCAGCGGCTTCTAACAGGCCATGAAAACACTACTGTTTCCCGAGGTCACTGCAACCACAAGTCACAGCCTTGTCTGACTGTCCAAACATCTTCCCTGCCACGCCCAGGCTGGGGGTGGGGGTGGGACACTCAGCCCACCCCCCTCCCCATGTTCTCTCCTGCCTTATAAGCTCTATGGCAATCTGCTTGTAGAAGCGGTGGCTTGTAAGGCAAGTCATCTGCCTAGGGCTTTGTCAGAAGGAAGGAAGGGAGCTGACCCTAGCAGAGCCCCAGAGTTNAAGCCCCCCCNCAATATGATGGGCCTTTTATATGTCAGACACCACATTCTCCCGACAGCTGCACAAGAAGCTGGTAGTCTGCACAGAAAAATGAGCCTCCATCTAAAGATGGTACAGAGAATACNTGGGGGCTCAGTGCAAAGTCCTGCCTGTCCTGTACACGACCCAAGCTTAGGGGGTCAGGGGAGAGTTAATATGTAGTGGGTGTTTCCTATGTCCATGAATGTAAGCCTCACAGTGACCCCATGAGGTCAGTCAACACTGCCACTGCACCCATTTTACAGAAAGAACGCTGAAGCCCAGACAGGGCCACCCAGCTTGCAGGTGGAGGAACCAGTATTTATAACCCAGGCAGGTCAGCCCCAGCACTCAGCTCCGAGAGCTCTACTTGGGTCATCTCTTTGGCAAGATTTCACTTCCTAGAGCCTGTCCTATAGATGGCCCTTGCCATTGCTGAGATGACCTATGAACCAGGAAGACAAATACAAGTGCTCACCTCAACTCCAGCTTTATCACATTGGGGACAAGGATCAAATATGCATGACTTCACCCAGCAAGAGGGGGGCCAGCTGCAGGTGGTGGTATCGTTGTCATCAGTGTTGTCATGGTACAGGNTGCTAGTCCCACTGTTGTGGATGTTTTAACTTCACACACCACAGGGCACCAACTGTAGGATACACAATCCCTGAGGCCTCAGGACTCTGAGCACTCCTCATTCCCTCTCTCCAGGCCCATGTTTCTGTACTGATATCCTGTAACTGCTTTAACCATCAATGTTGNAGCTTAAAGGCAATGCAAATCTAATCTCTCACCATTCTGGAGACAAACAATATGAACAACTTCTTGGGCCACAAGCAGGTAGGTGCAAGTATAATAGAGTCCCTCTTGGCCTTCTGAACAGATCCATTCTCCTGCTTAGGACTTGTGGTGGCTGCTGACATACTTTGACCCCAGATGACATCTNTGCCTCCCTAGCCATTCCACCTTCTCCTTTCCTGTAGTCAGATCTCCCACTCTCTCCTCTGGGCCTGCACAGGCTCATGACTTAGCTTAACCACATGTGCAAAGATGTTTTCCCTCTAAAGTAGTTCACAGGCATCAGGGGTGAGGGCCTGGTGTGCTCAGGAGCCATTATCTAGACATGCACGGTCACCTCCCTAGACATACAGGACATCAAACTCCACAGAGTCATAGCTGAGTATCTGTTTCCTCAGCCTCATCTGCTGACCTCCCATCACAGAGGTGAGGCCCCATCAACCAGCTGCAAGGTTCAAACCCCCAGAGTCAACCTTTCCAACCCTTGTCTCACCCCCACAGCTAACTCACAACAAGCTTCACTCTATGCCAAATCTAATTCTCCCTACCCCATAGCTTTGTCCTGGTCCAGGCAGGCAAAGCTCTCCTGCATTATTATATACCTCCTTGGACCACCTGCTGTGCCTTGCTCCCAGTGTCCTCAACACCGAAGCCAGAGGGATCTTTGAAGTCCACTTAGAGCATGTCACTCCTGTCAAGCCCTGCAGTCTCACTCAGAGCCAAAGCCCAGGTCCTAACACTGCAATGTACATTCTGATAAGTCCTGAAGCCTCTGGGCACCAGGGGACTTCTTACAGGCTAGGCATGCTCCCATGGGGGAGGGGGCTCTCACAAGCCAGGCATGCTCACACAGAGGAGGGGGCTCCCTCCCTCCAGAGTCCTGNCCAGGAATCCACACCTCCTTTGGTACTAAGAGTCACTTGTTTGCTCTCTCTCTAACCCTGCTGTCTCTTTCCTGTCTCTTTTCCTCCTTGTCATTCTCACTATAGAATACGACACAGATTTGACTTCTTCATCGAGTTTATCTGCCTCCCTAACCAGAGTGTAAGCTCCTTGGTGAACTTGAGCTTATAGCCCTGAGGTAGTGCTGGACCACAGGTGTTAAGTCACTGCTCACTCACCTGTCTACTTGACCACAACCACAGGTGGGTGGGACAGTCCCTGGATGAGGCCCACCAGGCACTAAGCCCAGCACACAGGGAAGCCGAGAGTGTCAGGGACAACTGTGCTGAGGAGAGCTTTATGTGACAAAAGGAGTCCCTGGCTGGTGAGGAAATAACTCCATACCCAGCAGAAGCTGCAGGTACAAAAGCTGGGAAGGAAATGGTGTGATGGGGAAGCAGAAGAAAGGAGGCTACAGAGGCTGAATGGGCCTGGCTGTGAAGGGCCCTAGAGAGAGGCTCAGGACAGAACTCTCCATGAGAAGTGGCCAGGTGTATGAGTCAGGACACTCCTTCACCTTGGAGGGCTACACACAGCCTAGATGCAGAGGGAAGTTGGGGTCCTGGGGCTACCCATCATACACCCAGGTAAGGGACTGAAAATTCTCCAGCTGTGTCTCATCCAGGAAGCCATTCAAGCCCCAGTGTTGCTGTGGAGCCCTGTGATGTTTGAATTTCTCCCAGGGCCCTTCCAAGGCCTGTGCTGGCATGGACCCTGGGAAAAATTAAACAGCACAGTTTACAACAAGTCTAGATTAGATTAGATTAGATTAGATTATGACCCTTAGAAAGAGAAACAATCTCTCTCTCTCTCTCTATCTATCTCTATCTCTCTCATGCACATGTTCAGACACTGTCACACACAGAGAGAAAGAAGGAGAGAGAAGCCTCTACCAGAACACCAGAACCCAACCATTCAGACACCATGGTCTCAGCTCCCAACTCTGTGGAACCTTGTTGGGGCTGCTCAAGTGGACTGTTAGTGGATAGAAGAGCCAAGAAGAGCCTCCTGGAACAGACCATCCCTGGCCAACAACCCTTCTACCCCACAGCAAGCCCTAAGGCCAGCCCTTATTGCAGCAGTGTCTTTGACAGCACAGAAGAAGTCCCTGGGCTGACGAAACTCTGCATCTTCCATGAGACACAGCCAGATTCCTTGAGGCTGTGAGAAGAAGCAAGGTTGTTCTGGATCCTGAGCACAGAGTATAACTTCCCCTGTGGCCTCATCAAGGTCATTCAGCCTGGCCAAAGCCATCAGAATCAACATGCAGAGACTCCCCACAACCTGGCCTCCACTCCAAAGGGAGCTACTGGGAGGCGAGGATCCGGCATGAGAGGAATGCACGTGATACAATAGGCAGGAAGATCTATACATGAGCAGACTTTCTGTAAGATGACTTTAGGTGGAGTTAATTTGTTCTAAGAAAATTTGAAGGGCCCTAAAGTATTTCAGTAGAGGGCAAGGGTCCCTGAATCCAGAGACTCCTGAGAAGGGCCTGGAGGTGAGGTGGGTTGTCCTCCAAAGGAAGTCATCTACACATCCCTGAACATCACACCATCAGGCATGTTCATGTAAGAACAGCAGACATGATCAGCCCTATGTTGACAGGACAATGCCAAAGCCCAGAAAGGGAAATGGTTGACCCAGGGTCACACAGAAAGTCTGCTGCAATCCCAGTGGGAAGCCATTGCTTCATTCTGCCAATGTTGGCTGGTTCATTCACCAAAATGCTCACTGCACCAAAAGCCCCTTGCCATCTCTGTGGCCCGGCCTAAGCTGCTGCCCCACCTCAGCTGGGTTTCCTCTAGTTGTGAGGTAGAGACTTCTCACCATGACAATCTGGCTCCTCTGAGGCCTGGCATGAGGAAGGCAGAGGGAAGCAGCCTGGGGGTTGGGGACAGGAGCCAGCAAGGGAAAGGACCCGAAATCAACAAGCGTTCCAGAATTTTAAGCAGTTTTTGGAGGAAAATGAGGAACAGGTTCAGCTGTTGCGATTTGCTCCAGGGGAAAATTATGTTCTCGTGCTTCTATTATACAGAACAGAAGGAACATTTGGTGGGTTGAATACTTGTTAATTTATTTCTCTGTTTGTTAATGGGCTCGCCACACGCGCATGCTCAGGCACAGGCCACACGCCACACACACACACACACACACACCTGTCTCTTATACACATCTAGATGTGTATAAGAGACAGCACACAAACACACACAGAGTGAAGCATCAGCAGGAGACAGCACAAGCTCCCTGTGTCTCCCTGCCATCTTCCTGTCAGGTAGCACTCAGGTTCTTGCTCTCTTCTCTCAGCACAAAGGGTTGGAAGGAGGCTGTGCAGCTGGAAACTGGACTGGCAGTGAGGTGAGCCAATAGGCTAGGACCACACCTCTGACCTTGGAGAAGTGGGCANACTGAGGAGTGTTCCTGTGAGGATGCAGACAGGAGTCTTGATAAGGTCTCTGCTGCTGTGATGAACACTCTGACCAAAGGCAACTTAGGGAAGAAAGAGTTGATTTCNACTTATACTTCCAGGTAACAGTCCATCACTGAGCAAAGTCAGGGCAAGAACTCGATAGGAGCTGANGCAGAGACCATGGCGGAGTGCTGCTCACTGGCTTGTCCCGCATGGCTTGCTCAGCCTGCTTTCTTATACACCCCAGAACCACCTGCTCAGAATTGGCACTGCCCACTGTGGGCTGGACCCGCCCACATCAATCAATTAAGACATGTTCCACAGACTTGCCTACAGGCCAACCTTTTTTGTTTTCCTCCCTACAGGCCAATCTTGTAGAGGCATTTTCTCAATTAAGAGTCCCTCTTACCAGATATGTCTAGGTTTATGTCAAGTTGACAAAAACCGACCAGCATAGGCAGTAAATCATTAACACTGGCCCAATAAATGATGCTTATCNTTGGGCCACTGGATTGACTGCAAGNTGAGCAAGCCCAGAGCAAGGTTCTGGGGCTTCTACTGCCCCAGAGTTCCCAATTCAGAAAACAGTGACCATCCCTAACTAGGTTCATTCNTCAATCCTGACCAAACTAACCTCACCCAACCCAGACTCTTCAGCCACCCCCCACCACCCACACAAGCACTGTCTGCTTCTCACATCTACATCCAACACTCAGGCCACCCTCGGGCATGATCCACCCCAGCCCTTCTGGAGTTCCTGTACCAGCCACACTTTGAGAATACAGCTTCCCCCTGCTCCAATCCCCACACTGACTGTGTGCATTCTCTCCCACAGAGGAAGACACACACCAGATCCTCCACTCTCCAGCTTAGCACTCCCCAGTAGTGTGCTCCCAATACAATCCTCTCTAAGCGGCACCAGGCTTCCCTCCAAACCGCCTCTCCCTCTCTGCTCATTCTTATCCAGCCATCCTGGCTTCTCCCAGGTCTCATTCCCTGATGGGAACCCCCCCACCTCCAGGCCCTCCTCTTGTCTCCTCTGTTCAATATCCCCAACTCAGAAAGGCATCTAGGCCCCCTCAGAGCCTCTTACCCATCCCATATTTTGTGGCCTTTTTTATTTCCTTACCAAGCTCTTCACAGACTGGAGTCACCTGAATTCTTTGTCATTTGGCTGTCTTTCATTCCAAAAGAGCGTAAACCATGNGAGGGTAGGAGCTGTGTGTCATACCTGCAGAGCCCAGGGCAGTGCCTAGCACTGAGTGGGTAGTACATCAGTGTCTGGTGAGGGTGTGAGTGAATGAATGGAGGACAAGTCAGCCCCAAGCAGGCGGGGCCCATGAGAATGGTCTCCAGGTCCCCCAAAGCCTCAGCCACGGCCTCCAAAGGACTTGTGTAGGAAGCAGGATTCAGGAAAACTTTCTCAGTGANCTGTGCTTCTGAGCAGGGCTGACCACCTCCCTTTCTATTCAGGTCTATACATAGACATGTAAGGAGCTAGAGTAGCAGGCTAGAGAGCTGGGTTTGAAGCAAGTAGTTGCACTCAAACAGGTAAACTGAGGCAAACAGATCGCTAGGCTGTGAGGAGCCTTCCTTGGAGTAATACACAGGCTTGGGCTTGAGAAGGCCAGATGAAGAAGGAATCAAGCTTCCCAAGAAGAAACAGCAGCAGCAGAAGGCTCAGGCAGATCCAGAGTCCACCTGAGGAGGGATGCTGAGATTGTCACNGAAGGTCCGGAGCCTGGGGGTAAGGCTGCCCTAGCAGAGACCCTGCCTACCCAGCTGATGAAGGATGGTGCTGCTGAGGACCAAAGTGCCCTCCCCTCTCATGGTACACATTAGAANTTATTTCTCTCTGGAGCAAATGATTTGTTACAATATCCACCGTGTGCCTTTCCCGGCTGGGCACCCTCCATACATCCTGGATTAATCCCGGAAGTCACTCCATTCATTTAGGCCATGCCTAAGAATGCCTCCTCTTTTATTAGAGAAATTTTTCATTGTTTTGAGGAGCTCATAGGTTTTAATTTGGTGCAGAGATTTTACAGCCTCCCTCAGTGGCTCAAGGCACAAGTAGGCTTGTCCCTGAAAAGACCTCCTGAGTCCCAAAAGCCTGGCAGGGGACCATCAGATTCCAGGGAGAAGGTTAGCATGGCATAGCCCTTCCTCCAGGGATCAGGAACTCAGCCTTTGGTGCTGTGGGGCATCAGGTCACCCTTTAACTTCCCTGAGAGGTGAATCCAAGGAAGACTGCATTAGCTGGGTGCTGATGCACTGAGCTTGCCCAGGGAAGTCTAGGGATCACCACCACCAGGGACCAGTGTAAAAGAATGATGATTCAAGTTCAGATGGAAAAGCACAGACCAGGATGAACAAGGCATTGGCCACTCAAAGCCTAGTTCCAAACTCTTTAGACTATGCTTGAGAGCCCACCATGGTCCAGACCACTGTGCAAATCCAACAGGCCAATCAGAGAGGTCTGCCCAGGGCCTGGCTGTCATGCAAAGGTGCTCAGGAAGGTGAGACTCTGGGGTCCCCAGCCTACCATAGTCTACCCCACCTCACCCTCTTGTAATCCTCAAACAGCCTAGCCCTGGGTTCCTTTGCTGATGATGGTCACCCCTCAGGCTAACTCCCACAGGCACAACTGTCGTGACTTTCCTCCCAGACCTTACATGAGCGCTTCCTACCTGCTACCTGAAGCCTTGAAGTCTGGCTGTTCACCAACCCTATATGACCCCTTGACCCTCCCCTCAGGTTGACTCTGTGCTGGATCCAGGTTAGTGCCTGCCCCCATCCTATGTTAAAGAGATACCCCCAATTNGTATNCTTCCATCCCCACCAGAGTTCTGATCTATNTGTCTCCCCATTTCCACCACTACCTCCCCACTTCTCCCTACCACTGCTGCCCTTGGGCAACTCATACTTTGCCCCAGGCTTGCTCATGCAGCCAGATCTTGGCTCACACTGCTCCCAAACAGGCAGGCTNTCTGTCACCCCTCTTCCTCCCCAGCTTCCCACAGTCCTCTTGAACCCCAAGGACCAGACTCCACCTGGGAGTACTCCCTGACTTCTAAGCCCTAGCTGATTCTCTTCATCGAGGTTCATAGCATTTCTCTTTGATCCTGTGAACTTAGGGTTGTTAATAGAGGTTGGGACTATGTTACCCACTCATTCTGTGACAGGTGAGCCCAGGCAATGCCATGGGGTACTCAAAAAAAATGTAGTTCATTACATGACTCAGACTCAGTCCTCAGGGAGGACTCCCACTGAGGGAGTATAATACTTCCCTGGAGGAGGTGTTATTGTGCCCATTGTGCAGATGAGAAAATTGAGGATATGGGAATCTCTTGCCCAAGCAGCAGACCTGAGAATGCAATCCATTCCACCAATCAGTGCTCTTAGGGTGTTGTCCACACGTGTCTCTATTCTACAAATACCCAACCAGCCCCATGCCCAGCACAGCCAGATGTGCTAGTTCCTCTGACTCTCACTACACCTCTGGGGCAGGGGTGCTGTCTGTGACTCAAAGCCACACAAGGAATCCAGGCTGGGATTTGAATGCAAATTCCCTCAGCTCCCAGCTGGCTGCGAGCTGTTGATCAGGACTCCCCAACCCCACTCCAGGGTCTCTGTAGGACCTGCCATCCCTGGGGCTGCTGGCCTCCCCTCCCTCAGGACTCCCAAGAGCGCCTCATGGTTGGTTGACCTTTTGGAGGGCCAGGCTTTCACAGTTCTGGGTGTTTACACAGTCAGCCTGNCTGTGACAGCTCGAGAAAGTAGGACACACAGAGGAGGGAGGGGGTATGGCAGGTGTGGGCTGCAAANACTCCTGCTACCTTCTTTCCACATGGCCTGGACAGAGAAGCCACCATGGCACAGGCTCCTCGAATGACCTTGGCAATCACTGGGAACAGTGCCCTTGGACTTGGGGTAAAGGCCTAGACTGCCCACTGACAGGNGAGGACATAGCCAATCTTTCTTGCAGCCTCTCACTGCTTAGGGACTTGGAGGGCCCTAGGAGACATGAAATGAGAGGACTCTAGCATGAACCCCTCTGAACTGAGGGTCACGTCATCTGTGAATGGGGTACTCATCACTTCCCCCTCCAAACATCATGGAGGTAGAAGGAGTCAGTGGGACCCAGCAGGCCTGAGGCTATGCCAGCTCTGGAGCACACATTAAATAGTCAGATTCAAGCTGGACAAATCCTAGAATCTCCCAGAAAGCCAGCTGGGTAGCATTGGGTGTGGGTGCTAGGCCACCACGCAACAAACAACAACAAAACCACACCCACATGTCACCAGGAAAGCTAGGGTAGCAGGTGTGTCTTGGTANCAGGGACCATGGACCCTCAGAAGCCAAGAAAATGGTCCAGGCCTTCTCCCATTTGTACCCTGCCCTGTCCCAGGAGCCACCCCTGGCTCTCTGTGCTTCACCAAGCTTAGCCAGTGCTCTAGATGTGGTCAAGACAAAGGGACTCCATGCATTACATGAACAAAACTGTCAAATAAGGATAAGAGACAACAGCACAGAGGAAAGCCTTGGGCAGCCTCAGTNCAGGGTGGGCTGTGAGGGACGGGACCCTAGTGGAGGCCACGGGTCTGTGGGCTGAAGGCTGGAGGCTAGAGGTGGCTTACTAGCTACATGGAATGGGGACCCCCCAGCCCATGGTACAGTCTAGCCTTGGCCTTGGCCAGGCACCCTCTTCGGCAGTCTTCCTAGCAGCTCTGCAGCTCTCCAAGCCCAGACGGCCTCTCACCGTGCAGAAGAGCCTCTTGACTGAAAGGCNTCTGAGGCGCCTCACCACTGTGTGTCCCTTAATTGGGAAATTGTTAACTTCTTCAAGAGGAATTTTAATTCAACTCCCCTCGACTGAAGGCTGGCAACCCTAAGTGCCAGCAAGCACCATGCACACCCCTTCCCTAAACTTCGATCTGCCTGGGGTAGAGGGAGGGCAGACAGCACNTTGCTCAGGCCACTTGCACAGTGCCAGGTCCTACTGACTTCCATGCTTTCTACCCCAACTTCTGGTGCAGCATGCCTCTTCCATACTCTAAGGACAGCTCTGCCCTGTCCTTCCATGACCCACCACGGCTGCTAGGACTCCCATAGCAGCAACCCAGAGCCCCTCATGTACTCTACCACACTTCCCTGGAACTGAGCCCCTCCAGGCACATTTGTTGAGCATTTACTATGTGCCAGCCCTTTATATGCATCAGACTACTTTATCTGCACAAGGCAGATGCCATTATTAGTCCCAATTTGCTGGTAACAAGACTGAGGCCCATCCAGATAAAGTAAATTGCCTCAGTTCATACCCCATTTGGGAGTGGCAGAGCTTGGAATGGATCCTACATTGCCAGTTCCAGAGCAGATACAACTTTTTTTTTCTTAACTTAATTTCTTTATTGATTCTTTGGGAATCTCACCTCATGCACCCCAATTCCACTCGTATTCCAGTCCCTCTATATCTGCCCTTCACCCTTGCAGCATCCGCCCACCAAAGGAAATTTTTTAAAAAATATGAAAACCAAACCAAAACAGACACTCAAATGAAACCCACTTTGCTACTCCATCTTTCCTGCTTCTCCAACACCTCTTCATCCATCTTAGTGGCATCGGGAGCCACAGTGTGTCATGCAGTATTCCCTTTTGTCCTATCAGCTTTACCTGCAAATGTTCAGTCCCATGAATCATTGGTCTGGTTCAAAGCNTCTGGTTTCTGGTACACCATCATCACTGGACCCTCACCAACACTCCTCTCAGATATCCAGCAGCCGCCCCACGTTATGGAGGTCCTGCGGTTATCGTTCTGAAGGACCAGTCCCTTCACATGCTCCAGTAGTAGGTCATAGATGAGGTAGATATTAGGGTGGGCCAACCCAAGGTCCTGGATGTGGGCCTGGGTGGTAATTGAGCTGGTCAGACATGGCAGCTGGGGCTACCCACCTCAGGCTTGGGGCAGAGCTAGCTCTCCCACACTATGGTGAGGAGTGGGGCTATCTCTCCAGAGTACAGGGGGCCAGCTTTCGTGTTCCCAGGTCATTGGATCCAGCTCNCCTGTGAGGGTTGGGGCTAGCTCTCTTGCTACAGTGTCCAGCAAGGGGCAAGGCCAGCAAAGGGCAGGTCCAGCTCAGCCTGACCCTCAGATTTCATCATACATGATTATTATGCTAAGAATGAGGTAACAGGGCCACAGATATCAATACAGACCCCAGCTGCAACAGGACCATAGACCCAAACATGGCCCTCGGCAGCAGCTCAGGCCCAGATGTCACCATGGCCCCTATGGCAGTTCAGGTCACCCAGATCAGTATGGTCCTCGTAGCAGCATGGCTCTCGAACACCAACATGGTCTCAGATAGCTGACCCCAGGCATCCAAATGGCCCTTGGTGGTAACAGGAGCCAAGATGTCAACTCAGACCCTGGCTACTGTAGAGACATGGACCCAGACATGTCCCGTGGTGGAAGTTTGGGCCTAGATGATACCATAGCCCTGGTTGACAGCACAGGCCATTCAGATTAGCATGGCTCTGGTGGTAGCAGACCCTGGGCATCTGTGTGGCCTTTGGTGGCAGCACAGGCCATGAACTTCAACACAGAGCCCAGCTGCAGTAGGACCATGGACCCAGACATGGCCCTTAGCAGCAGCTCAGGCCCAACATCAGCAGATACAATTTTTAACTGTATCTGACTGTATATGTATATGTAACTGTATATGACTGCCTGCTTACTCATGGCTGTGAGTGTCACCCTGGGGGGCCATAGTCACTTCATCTCTGTGTCCCTGGTACAGCCCATCCTAGCCTACAGCCATGTTTCATAAATGTTTGAGGAAAGGTGAACGAAACCAAACACTTTGCTAGTTACTTCCTCCTTTGAGCATAACCTCGTCCCTGACAAAAACAGACTGTAGAGCTGGAGAAACCGCTCAACATTTAAGATCATTTGGTTCTCTTNCAGAGGACTGGGGTTTGGTTCCCAGCACCCATGTTGTAGCCTACAACCATTCATAACTCTATCTGGTCCATCNTGGGACTGTTCGCTGCTATGTAAATCAGATCNCCAATCCCTTGCTAGTATGGGTAGCCACTGGCACAAAGGAACCCAGGCAAGAGGACCCANATTTTGAAGCCAGCCTTAACTTCATATCAAGACCCCACCATGAGAGCTGGGGCTACAGTTCAGGACTTGGTCACTTGCCTAGGGCACACAAAGCCTTGGTTTCCATTCCCAACACCAAAACACATGCACATTGAAACTATAACCGCTAAATAAGTTCAAAATGTGACCATGCCCNTGTTTGGAAAGTGGGATGCTAGACTGCAATTAGCTAATTAGGATGAGGTCACATAAGAGCAGGATGGCCCTTAATTCAACACAGTTGTTTGACAAAATAAAAAATATGGGCCAGAAAGATGTCTCAGTGGNTAAAAGTGCCTGCTGCTAAGCCTAATGACCTACATTTGACCTGGGAGAAGGAGAAGGAAGAGAGAATTTACTCCAACAAGTTGTCCTCTGAGCTCCAAGTGTGTTCTGTGGCTCACAAAGTAAATAAATACAACTATTGATTCACATACATTTTTAAAAATATGGAGATCCAATCTAAATCAACTAAATATTTTTTGTGGGGTAATTTGACAACACAGCACCCAGGGGGACACCATGTGAAGAGACAGAGGGAAGCCAGGCAGAGAGGTCTAGCACAGGTCTTCCTGCACAGCCCTCTGGCCTCCAGAGCAACGAGGCACTACCCTCCTGATGGTTAAGCCATGTAGGTATGGAGTTCTGTTGTGCAGCCTACTAACACCCCACACACCTGGGTTTCGGAGCTAACCTGACTCCTCATGGGTTCTGTGGGTTTGACAAGCCACTACCTCCTCTAACCCCCAGTTTGCGCATGCCATCCCAGAGCACTGCAGGTTCTCATGTCTGGATGAATGGGCCAATGGCATCCCTCTTCCCTAAGGCTGTGATATGAACGTAGTGAGCTGGAGGATGGGTTGTGCTCTAGAGACACCAGTGGGTGACGCTGAAGCCACNGACACGCAGCCATAAGAGANNTGCATCTCAGGTACCCTGTGATGCTCCCTGACTAAGCAGGCAGAGGGGCAGGCAGGGAGGCAGTACTATGTCCATCAAGCCTAAGACACTGCTGAGTCCCCTTCGGGAGATGGGCCCCCACTGGGGCTCTGAGGTGGGACAGGAGATCTCCTGAGTGCCAAGTGCATCCTCTGTCCCATGAAGCCTGGACTCACTGTGAATTGAAGGAGGCAGATCCAGCTCAGTCGGAGAAGGAAAG
>LZPO01087152.1:419385-429892 GCA_001675575.1 Neotoma lepida
TCCTGGAACTCACTCTGTAGCCCAGGCTGGCCTCCAACTCACAGAGATCCACCTGCCTCTGCCTCCCAAGTGCTGAGACTGAAGGTGTGCACCACCACCACCCAGCTGGAAGCAAGCTTTGAGAGTTGAAAGACTCATGTCATTTCAGTTTTGAGCTGTCTGCTTCCTGCTTAAGGTTCCAGAAACAAGTTCTTAGCCTCCACTCCTGTGCCATGTCACCTCCCTGCCATTATGGACTTCTCTCCTTCTGGAACCCTAAGCTAAATAAACCCTTCCTCCTGCAAGTCCCCTCATTCATGGGGTTTTGTCACCGAAATAGGAAAGTAAGCCGTACAGTATCCTAATGCAGCAGCGCAGGGCTCAGGCACCCCAGCCATACAGTGTCCTAATGCAGCAGAGCAGGGCTCAGGCACCCCAGCCATACAGTGTCCTAATGCAGCAGAGCAGGGCTCAGGCACCCCAACCCCCAGAGCTCTGTGGCTTGGGAAGAGCTTTGACAGTGATGCATGGAGTGGGAACAGCATATGGACAGGAGACAAGGGGAACAAGAGAATAAGGACAGCAAGATGAAGACAGCAATGATGACATTGATGAGACGATACAACAGGTTAGGTTAGCTCACCACGAGCCATCAGNTCTGGGGAGTACCAACCGGCTAGTGAAAGGGGCCAAGAAGTAGTCGTGTCAGGGAAGGAATCTTAAAGAAGTGAGATTTATCTAGTTGTGAGAAAATCATTCTAGAAGGAGGTGATGGGAAGTGAGACTGCAGGGTGAGGCAGGTCACCTATTNGAAAGAAGACGGGTATAACGGATGGGCTTAGCCAGATCATGACAGAATTAGCAGGATTAGGACCTGGCACAGGGAACTACTGCAGGTTCTCGAGGAGAAGCATGACCTGAAGGAAGGCCAGTTAGTGGGGCTTAGAGGAGCCTGCACCCGCTTCAGTCCCACCAAATGTGGCTCTCTTTGGGGAGGAAAGGATAGTAGAATTGGGCCCAGGATCGGCAGTCAGCACATCTTCCTGCCCTGACAAATGTCACAGAAGGTACCAAGTATTAGGTCCCAGGGAGGAGTGGCCGTGGCCAGGAGGGTGAGCTGGCAGGAATTTCTCGGGACTGTAAATCCAGAGATTCAATCCCTCATCTGCAGAGCTGCAGTAAAAGGGCAAGCTGTCGCTAGGGAGTCCTAAGGGAAGGGTTCNTGTTGGACAGTTAGCCCCAGATTCCTCTCTACATGTTCTAGCCTAGGCTCTGAGGCATTGCCAGNCACCTGGATCCTGACAGTAGCCACGTGTCTACATGCACAGCCTTGTTCCTTTCCAGCTGCAGATTCACAGGTCTGCCCTGCCAGCCCCCAGCCTTAAAACACCTCCAAATGGGATTCCTGTCTTCTTCTCCAAGCCTACCTGAGTAAGCTGTGCCTACCACACACATCACCAAACTCTGCTCTCTTATAGCCTACAGCCGCCCTGAAGATGCCCCATCAAAAGCCCCCAGGTTAAGCTTGCCATTGTGTCTAAAATGGGGCTGGGCTCTTTAGACTTGCCTTCCAGCCTCTCTGGCCCATCCACCTTGTCTCTACCAGTGATCTAGAGCCTAGGAGCTTCATAGCTCCTAGGTCGCCTCCATGGTGACCTCTAGGTCTGGTTTGTCCAGAACCTCAGGCCTTTGATCTCCTTCCTTGTCTTTGCTCAAAGGAGCCTCTGCCATCAGTCCCATGCCAGTCATCCAGCATTGGAAGTCTCCATCTTGTGTTTACCCTTTTTCTAGCCTTACTGTCTCCATAACACATATTACTCCCTGGCCTGACTGCTGAACTGCTCTAGATTTCCCTGTCTGTCCTGNTTGAAGGTCAGTTCTGTGAAGGTAGGGATTTATCTGACATGTCCCTGGTAGGGACACATGGTTCTCCAGATGTGGTGCTGTGCACACAGAGCCATACTTAGTGTGCAGTGGGTNTTCAGCAAGTCAGGAGAACGAGACATGAATGAACCACTGAGCCATTGATGACACCAGGGAACACACANNGAGTACCTAGTATATACCNTGTAAGGNTAAATGTGTGACTCAGGAGACGTTCTGTCCTGAGAAGCCACACACACATCCCATGGGCAATTCCAGCCTCCACGGGAGCAGGACCGAGTCCAGCAGCACCACCCAGGTGTTAGGGAAGTTATCCCTGGCTCTCCTGGGTCCCCATCATGAGCCACCATCCCTGAGATGACAAGGAAAGGCCCATTTGAGCAGTCATGCTCATTCAAGCAAGAGTCAGAAAATGCATGCTTCTTGAAAGGAAGAGAACTGGACAGGGCTCCCCCAAGTCCATAGCGGCTCCATGGAAACACCAGAGGTCCCACTGTACTGAGAGGTGTAAGGCCTCTCACCTGGGGCCCATCCCTGCCTGCACTTCCTCCAGCCTGCTAGCCTGCCCCTTCCCAAACACAGGGGGCAGGGGAAAGAAAGGAAAACTCTGGGCTTCTTCAGGATGTCAGGGGTTCCCCAAGCCAGGTGCCTGCCCCTCAGCACGGTGGAACAAACGCTTCCCAGCTGGCCCCAGCCACCTTCCCAGGAACCCAGGCCCAAACACAAGCCCAGTGCCCAACCTCCACAGTCCTGTTTAGCCTGCCCTTCCTTCCCCTGCTCAGTCCTTCTCTGCCATCATCACCCTCCGTGCGCTACTCTGTTCACAGAGGTTTTATTACAGTGACAAAACACTGGAAACCATCAAAATACACAACAGAGAACTAGTTAAATGGGACACGGCAACACAGGCTGGAACATTATGCTGCCATTAAAAATCACATTATAGAAGAGTATTTAATGATGGGGAAATGATCTTGGTGTAGTATTACGTGCAAAAGGCAGGTTAGAAAACACTAAGTACAGCTTGATCCCAATTATGTCATAAATACATATTTTGTAAAAGACTGACGGGCAAAACACCCAAGTGCTTGCCTTTTTCTACTGAGAACACACATTACATTTTATAACCAGAAAAATAGATGGTTTTTAAAGGACCCTACAGGCTTCCAGCCTTGGCCTGGAATCATCTCCTTCAGCCAGCCCTGCCAGCCACCAGCTGAGCCAGGCTCCCCCTGCCCTGGACTTCCTGGAGTGATCCCATGTTGCACCTATCACTGCCACTACCACAGGGCAGGGGGTGGGGGTGGGGGTGGGGCAGCAACCTCCTGGCCAGGATGAGGCAGAACCCAGAACACTATGCCCCAGGCACCACAGAGAACCCTGACCTCAGCCTCTTGCCCGTTACCTGGTAACTAACACAGGTAACCAACCCACCCAGGACCAACCAGTTATCAGGACTGTTTTAATGGGGTAAGTGAACTTCAGAGTGATGCCTAGTGTCAGGGAGAGAAAAATGGGGTGTGCTCCCTGCCAACTCACACACATAACTATCTCCCAGGCCNAGGAAGGGGTCTTCTGAGCACACAGTCCCACTGAGTCTAGAAAGGAAGACAACATGGTCTAGCCTGTACCACCATTCCTACTTAGCAAAGTACCACTGTAGCCTTCTCTCATGGGCTCAGACACAGGAATAAAGTGACTTATCTGTCACAGTCAAGCCATGGTCAAGCCAAGTAGCATCCCAAGTCCTTTTCCTGTCCCTTCCACTGCCCTCGCATCTCANCAGTTATACCAAACTTCCACACATTCCCTCACCTAGGACACGAAATGGGAGGGCCTGTCACCTCCCACACTGTGCGTGCCCTGCTCCTTGTGATATAGAGCAAGAGGCCATCTGCTCTGTTCACACAAAGCCAAGGTCAGCTAGCTGACAGTACTTATCACAAATACATACACCTAGGATCTGAGCCTTGTCCTGCCCTGAAGATGTCTGGACCCAAATGTCAACTGTGGAGCCCCATTAACTCCACACATCAGAGCCAAGGCTGGCCTCTTGACAGTTTCTTGGACACTGACTATCTCCTTCCACACGTTCCCATTCCCTCCTGACCTGGAGTCAAGCACACATTTGGTCAACAATGTGACAGCACTAAGGACAGAGCTCGTCAGCTTGCCTTTAGAGACCCTGCCCCCATGCCAAATGGGAACCTATTAGCCAGTGCTGTCTGTGAAACCATGTGGTTGGGACAAGTGCCCCAGGCTTCTGAGCTGGCTATGGACCAGGAATGGCCACAGCAAGGGCTACTGGGATTTGATTTCAGAGGAGAGGGACAGATGGAAGTACATTGAAAGAGAACCCTGAGACAGTCCTCCCTGGAAGCCCCACTAACCCACAAAGGGCCTCTTACCTGTGACTGGGTAGTGTTGGGTGCAGCTGGGCTGGAATCAGCCTGGGGCTGGCTCAGTTGGCCTTTTTGCCCATAGACACCAGTACCTCAGGGCCTGTGGATATGGGCGGCTGTGGGGAGAAAGAGGGGGTGGCTGTCAGACAGGGTGGGCAGAGTGGTATGAGGGAGAAACATGCAAAAGAGTTTGAGTCTACCCAGCTGGGCAAGTAACACTGTACACACACACACACACACATATACACACACACACATACACACACACACACACACACACATACACACACACACATATACACACACACATATATACACACACACACACACTTTATACTCAATGGGCATATGTGCACTTGCATGCTCATGCCACCAGCTGGAGCAGTGAGGCTCTGGGAACTTGAGTATTTGACTGCTTGTCTCCACAACTGGACCTATGATCTTGACACAGCCAAGTCTCTAAGCCTTACTTCTCTTACCCATGAAATAAGGGTTTCCTCCTTCTGCCAGGACTGCAAGAGACTAGCAGGGACACAGGGCCTAGAGGACAGTAGTTGTCCATCAATACCACTACTGGCCTCCTCCCCAGCCAGTGCTAAGACCGTCTCCAGGCTAATGTCAGAGGATGCAGTTAATAGAGCCCAGAATGCCTCTCCCAGGGCCTGAGCCCCCACCTTACCTGTCCCCAAAGAGCCCTGCAGTTCCCACTCATGCTCTCCTGTGTCTTATTCTCTCTTCAAGCATTCTCCAAAGGCTCCCCAGACAGGAGCAGGAAAGATGCTAGAGTGTCCAGCCTGAGTCCTCTGGTACCTGATGCTACTGGAAGGCCAGAAATAAGGCAGGTGCTCCCAGCAATCCCACTTCATGACCCCGTGGCCCTGAACAAAGTTTTTATCTCTACCTCAGTTTCTCCAACCTCTCAAAGTCCTCAATCCCTTTCTGAGTTATCACCAAGGGGTGTCAATCAGATCTGTGTTTCACAGAGTGTGAGACACATGTCTCTGGGTAGCATGAAGGGATTTAGATGGTATGCAAACATTTTTATTTCCATTGGTTTGTGTTTATTTTTCTGTGTACTAGAAAAAAACATGACAGGCACATCACAGGCACGATTTCACAGATGTGTAACTCAGGGAGCACCGTGATAACCCACCTTCAAATAGTAGTCCACAAAAGGCAAAGATGGAAAAAATGAAGGTAGGGAGGTGCCTTGAAAGCCTGCTCTGTCCCAGCAGCCTTCACCCACCTTTCCTGGGGCCAGGCCCTGAGTTGTTCCATGTGGGACCATTCAGCACTGGCCTGATTCCCAAAGCCTCTCACCGACCTTTAAGATCGGATGAATAAAGNATGAGTGGATGGGGCTCCAAGGGGGTTGATGCAGTGAGGACAGNAAATGGCAAAGGCTCAGAATCCCTCCCACAGCCCATGTTCTGGCAATCTANGGTGTCAGTGAGATGTCTAGCCATGTTGCAGGTGAGAGGTGGGATCTGGAAAGGGGGATCTCCGTGCCTCCTGGACTGCAGATTCCCCTAGAAGGGGGCAGAGAAGTAGGTGCCAAGCAGGATCCTGACTATAGCAAAAGGACCAGACAAGAAAGGGCCCACTGGCCCCACANCCCTCCATCCCTTAACTGTGTCCCAGTTCAGATGGCCCTAGAGGTGTCTCCCAATAGCCAAAGATCCTGGAGATCAGGACAGAGCACAATGGTGCCAGCTTGACATAGGTGGGTAGCCAGAACCTGGATGACTCATCAAGCCTGGGTCCCCTAAGCCAGATTCAGCCAGGCGGGAGTGCCCTCAATGGCTGCCCAAGCTGGCTCTCAGTAGATTGGCATGAGCCAGTCAGGCCCAGGCCAACAAGGACAGCCATGTCCTTGGCAGGCCTCCAGACCACCTGGCTGGCAGCCCCGAGCCCAAGTCTACNAGAGCCGACCAGCCAAGCCATCCCCATGAGTGCTCCTCAAGCCCCTACTGCCATGCTCCCAGACAATGAATGGGTCTCCAGCTCCCTTCCCCCAACCCTATTTGAAGCTCCTGCTCTCCTCAGAGGCATCACAAGAAGTTGCTATGGAAATGGGACCACAGGCAGAGCATGACAATGATTTGGGGCAGGGAGGAGCTGCAGTGGAAGCCAGCGCTCTCCTGGACACNAGGCTTGCCCATGTGCTGAGTCCCAGGAAGGATGTGAGCTCAGCTAAGGAGGATNGAGGGACCAGAGCAAGGGCAGGGCTTCCTTCCAACCTGCACTGTTGGCTCCTTGCCCCTCAGCAGGGCATATAGAGCCTTGAAAATACAGTGCTTGTTCGGCAGCAACTGGAGGATCCTGTCAAAGTGGCTTCAGCCCTGGGGGAGAGGGGTGGACACTGCAAACAAATAGCATGTCACAGAAGTTATATTCCTGTTCTGGGAGACACCCCACAGAACCAGAGCCTGACAGGCTCAGTCCCATCATACAGACTGGAGATTGACAACTACAAGGGCTGGCATCCCCCCAGCAAGTCAGCCCTCAAGCTTACCCAGAACCCCAGTCTTTTCTTCCCCAGGCCCGAACCCTCTGACAACACACTGCCTCTCATTCATTCATCTTGCCGATCACTTACACTGCTTCTGTTTAGTGCTCACTACGAGCCTGGTGACTCAGATAGATGCAAAGGGTAGAGGAGATACACGGACAGGGATGACCCATCATGATTGGAGGGAGGATATCCAGACAGAAACCCAGCACCCATGAGTCAAGGATGGCGGCCTTGGGTTTCAGGTTATACACTTGAGCTATGCTTCAGANACCTCCCAGTTCCCCTGACTCACCTCACAAGCACTCTCTCCTCTACAGCCTACTGAGGCCTCATTCCCAGGAGGTTGTAGGGAGTATTTCCTCTNGCATCTTGCTATAGTTGGGAGCCTACATGCCTCCCACAGGCCCTTGTATTAAAGGCATGGTCCCCAGGGAGGCTGAACTTTTGGATCCTTGGGTCAATGGGGGTGTGTTTTCATTGAAGACTGAGGCCCCACCCTCTTCTGNGATAGAGGGGTGTGCTCCACACATTCTTCTACCACCATGTGCTACCTACCTCATGATAGACCCGAAGTAATGGAGCCAACAAATCATGGACCAAAACCTCTGAAACAGTGAGCTAAAATAAACCTTTATAAGATGGTTGTTTCGGGTATTATAGTCACAGTAAGCTATGATCTGCAAGGTGTCCCCTTTCATATAGTATCTATCCTACCTCTGNGGGTGAGGGGGTGTACACTGCTGACAAAGAAATGGGGACTTGAGTTCCACCAGTGGACAGGCAGTTGGACACTTTGTTCTCTTCAGACCTCAGGCCCAACACAACTGTACTGGCAAGTGCAAGGTGCCCAAGGGCAAACAGATGTGTAAGGAATGGAACGGACACTGTAGGAACAGGAGCTCGACAGGAGTGACAGAAGATGGGCACAAGCTTTGAGCTCCTTGTGTAGAACCAGGTACTTTCCTCATGATTCCTAGCTTGGAAGACCTGCCAGCTCCAGGGTATCCTGTATGGGCTCTGTCTCTCAGCAGGCATAGCCTACCTGGGCTTGTGTTACATGAGTGGAACTATGACCTGAGAAGTGGCAGCTGGACTACAAGAAGCTCTGCACTGAGAAGGNAAGAGTATGAAAGAGCAGCAGGGAGAGAAGGTGGGGCCTGGTCCAAGACTATGGAAAAGAGGAAGGAGATCCTGGGAGGCTTCCTAGTGGAGGCAGATCTAGGGCTGGCTCAGAGCCTGCCCTCCAGAAAGAAGAGCATTTCTTCAGAGAACAGGAACACAGCCTATTTGTCTGTCCACATGACTTGGGCCTAGATTGGCAGGCAGAAGGTGAGGGGAGCACATTCCCTAACAGCTGGCATCTGTCCCCGCACCACCAAGGCATTCCTAGTTACTGCTGCCTAATGGGAAAATAGCTGGGGCCAGACCCCAGGAGAGACAGAAGAGGGGTGGGGGAGCAGAGCATCCAAGAGATGGAGATGCAAAGACAGAGCTACAGTGACCTCAGACCTGGATGGACATGAGGAAGGACAGAGCTGAGGGGTGGACAGATGGGGACACTGCCCCCACCACTCCCGCCAGAGACGGTTCTGCAGCTGCTGAGAGGAGCAGACAGCTGGGAAGGAGCCTGCAACCACAGCTTTGAGAAGATTTTTCAGCAATAAAACTCACATTTGAAATGAGACTTTGTGCAGTGAGGGGAAGCCTTCCTATGCCAAACATTAAATCCACAGGCTATAAAGTGAAAATTTGACAAATCCAACTACATAAACATGTAAAACATCTGTACAGCAGAAGACATCATAAACAATGTTAAAATGCAAGTAAGACACAGCAAGAAAATATCACTAATATNCAAAGAGCCCCTACAAATCAATAAGAAAAAAGACAAAAGAGAAAAAATTGGGAGTGAATTAGAAATCCTCAGAGGAAGAACTAAATTGGCCAATAAACGTATGAAAAGATGTTCTATCTCACTAGCAATCAGGCAAATGCAAATGAAAATGACACGATACCATTTTTTGCCCATCAGATTGGGAAAAATTAAAATGATTTATAACAAGCAGTGCTGGCAAGGATGATGGGAAATGAACACTCATAGACCATTGGAGGGAGGGGAGTTGGCTCAAGCGCTGCAGGAGTAATTGGGCAATATTGATTAACATTTTAAACCCACAACCCTACAACCTAGGAATCTCATTTCTAGAAGCCTCTGCTACAGGGGGAAAAAAAAGTGCAAGCACACACATAAAAATACTCAAGGATGCTCATAGCGGCACTGCCAGTAAGAGTAAGAAAGAAATTGGAAATGGCCTAAGCGTTTATCAATAAGGAAATATTCAAGTAAAACATAGCACATCCTCGCCATGGACCATTCTGCAGCCATTCAACAGTGTGAGGCACAGCTGCATGACACAGGGGGAATCAAGACACTGCTTCAAAATAACTGTGTTTACAAATAACAGCCTATCCATGGACAGAGAGTGGTATGCCAGGCCTCCAGGTGATCACCCTTGAGGGGTGGGGCAAGGTAGGACAAGGAGCTTCTGGGGTTTCTGCATCCCACAAATGTACTGTTGGATTTTCTTTTGTAATCAGAAAAACAAAATCAATAGCGAGCTAATGGATTTTTTTTTAAATCTTGCCCAGACCCTCATATAAAATGCAGATCTAAGCAGCACTTCTCTGGCTGAGAGGCAGGGCTCCATGCTCCCACTGGGCCCCAGGCGCCGACCCCCAGGCCCCTACTGGAACTCTGGGACCAATTTGAGACCTTGGCTGGAGAATATGGGGCCAAGATGACAGGGACAGAAGGTCACTGCAAGTGTACAGGCCATCTAGGCTGGCTGGAGCCCAAGCCCAGGACTTTAACCTATGAGTGCTAGATNGGAGGTTGGGAGATTCTCTGGTTGAAAAAAAGTCACAGCCCTGGGGAACTCTGGGCTGNGGCTCAGAGGGAGAGGGAACACAGAAGGCACCTTTGCAGAAGGCCNGGGGCAGAGAGTGGAGGGTAGGTGTGTTTTTCTTTACGTGGCAGAGAAATTGGCAGAACCATGTGCNCAGGTAGNGACTGGTGTATGCACCNCAAGTAGCACGGCTGTCTGTGTAGAGTCAGGGTGGGTCTGTTGTTACTCCCTGGGTGACAGCAAACAGGGTGTGTGTGTCTCAAGGGAAAGAAACACAAGAGGCCTTGTGTGTCTCTGGGAGTTCCCATCACTGAGAAGATTCTANGTGCACATGTTTTCTCTCCCCACCCACTCTGTAGATANGATGATGCTTAACCTCGAGGCTTCTGTCTGCAGGGAGACTGGGTGTAAGAATATGTGTGTCAGGATGTGTGAGTAGCAGCAGNTCTGCAGGCGCCAGAAGCGNGTGGTGAACCCCAATACCCAAGCTGCAGTTCCCCCCAAGAACCCAGGCCAGTCAGCTACACCTNTCCCACTGCGAACCAATCAACAAAACCAGAGGAAACTGCCTAGAAGACTGGNCTCTCTTGCAATTCTAGAAGGTTCCTCTCCCCTAAATATTTATTTACAGGACTAATAGCCCACTGACTCCCAACATACCCTCAAGGAGACAAGTTGAGTTATGTGAGGCAAGACGGAAAGGACCAGCAAATTTGTCCTGAAGGGTGGTGAATTTACCACCCTAGTCCAATCCACTCAACTGCACAAGGATTTTTTTAAAGATTTTTTAAATATTTTTACTCTGTGTGTGTGTGTGTGTG
>LZPO01087152.1:438800-449990 GCA_001675575.1 Neotoma lepida
CCCACTCACTTTGGCATATCCCAGAGCTATATGGAAGCCACCCCTAGATCCTCCCAGCTTCTCCTGCCCTACCTCACTAGGAAGCTCCCCTCGCTTAGCCCCTTGCCCACTTGGAGAGGATAGAGAAACACAGGCAATGCCCTTGAGCATCCCTGGCACCAGCTGCTGTGACTGAGGCTNGACACCAGGACCATTGACTCCTGCTTTAATGGAAACAGGGCTAAGCAGGAATTTCCAGAGTCCCCAAGTNTGGAGCAGACAGAANACAAAGCCACTCTCAGTCTCTATCCCAGAAGTCTGGGGGATCTAATCCTGGAACAAGAGCACTGGACTAGGAGACCAGAGACATGGCTCAGCCCAGCGAGCTTTGTACTTCTGCAGTGTCACTTCCCTGACACCTGTCCTCTCATCTGTGGGACAAGGTAATGTTCTGTCCTCAGCATGGGACAGCCATCGGGGTTAAACATGAATATAAAAATGCAGGAAAGGGGCAGGAGAAGTGGCTCTGCAGTTTAAGAACACTGAGTGCTCTTGCAGAGGACCCAGGTTCAGTTCCCAGCTCCCACTTGATGGCTCACAACCATCTGTAACTCCAGTTCCAAAGGATCCAATACCTTCTGCTGACCTCTTTAGGTATGCATATGGGGCACTTACATACACACAGGCAAAAACTCATACACCTAAGTTAAAATAATAAATAAATATTATATATATATGTATATATATATATATATAGTAAATCAGATGTGGTAACACATGCTTGTGACCCCAACATTTTGTAGATGGAGGCAGAAGGATCAGGATTCAAGATCATCTTCTACTGGATAGTGAGTTTAAGGCCAGCCTGAGCTACAGAAGGTCCTACTACCACCCCAAAAAAGTATTAAAATATGAAAATTATATAGCAATATATATATATATATATCCTTTGTTCTAGGAGATAATGCCAAGGCTCCTCTTTCCTTCAGTCAGGACACTGAAATTAACGGAACTTGCATCCCTCTCCCCACAGAAGGCACAAAATGATCTCCCATTGCCTGGCGCTCTATACTCCTGAAGAGAGCATTTTCAAAGTGTATTGATGACATTTCTATTATGCTAATATCAGTCTCTCCATGATACAGGTAAAGAAATTGTAGTTTAAAGAAACAAAACAAAGATGTGATTTATCCAGGTTCACCAGGCTTGGCAGCAGCTGANTAAGAATTGAAACCCTGTTCCACCTGGCATGTACACCCCAGGCCACTTTGATCCTACCTGGTTGGTTTAAGGCTTTCCATACCCAGAATCTCAGAGACAGAATCAGTTCTCAGTGTAAGGAAGTAGACCACATACACATACAGACTCCACTAAGACCTGAGACTGGTTCTCCAAGGCTCATGGGCTGCAGGGCCGTCAGAGCTGGATGGGGCATATGAGAGTAAGGTGGCTGTCACAGCTGCCCTTAGGCAAACTGGATAAGTCCCAGGCACAAAGCTTCCTGTCTAGCTGCCCTAGCAGATGGGTGCTACAACTGGGCCACCTGCCAAGACCCAACCTCCATGTCCAAACCAACCTGGACATCAAGTTCCATTTTGGCCTCTGCCTGACCTGGCCCTGGTGGCTGGCAGTGCCCATAGACCCAAATGGCCATGGTGACAGCCGCTATCTCTCCTCCAGCAGCAAGCATCTCCCCTGATGTGGCCATATGGCCCCATATGCTCCCTGACAGCTGGACTGCTGAAGCAATTGCCTGAGGATGTCCTCTTCAGAGTCCCAGAGGCCCTCACCACCCCACCCACCTCTGCCCAGCAGGCCCCAAGAATAGCCAGGGAAATGCTAGGCTGGAATGCTGTACCCCCAACTTTATGCCCTATGCCAGTCACAGCCCCTCTGGGGCTCAATCTCTTTATCTAACAGCAATGCTGACCTCTAATCCCATCCCTTTGTATCCCACTTCCAAGGTTATAGATTGCCCAAACTCACTCCAATTATCCAGGGAGACAATCTTCCCCATTGTCANGATACAGAGAGACANTGAGGCCCAAGGCTTGGCTCAGTGGCTTGCTCAGAGGCACACAGTACTGGGAACTACATCTGTGACTCAGGGCACCGGCCATTTCTGCATGTCTCATAGGTGACACTGGAGCTAACCTGAGCCCTAGGCCAAGTCTTGTGACCCAATCATGTCTCCATTCAGAAAGAATCTGTCTTTGATCACTTGCCTTTCCCAGGAAGATACACCAGGCAGCTGCCCCTGCTGCTGTCCCTGAGCCTGGACTCCCCCACAGCCTCAGGACTATCTCACTGCCTCTCTGGCCAACCAAGGCTCCCCATCACCACCAGCAGACATGGTTTAAATTGCAAATCTAATTTTGTCCCTTAAGAATTTTATCTCTGACCCCTGTATCTGGCATCAACACATGCTCCTTCTCTGGGCACTCAGACATGTCGTCCCGCTTATTGCCTGTCATTCTCCTGCGTGAGCTACTCCATAGCAAACACATTCTACCCACACCGGGTGCTTCCCACCTCCTTGCCTTTGCTAATGCTGGGCCATCTCCTGGAAAGCCCTCACCCACATCCACATTCTCCAGTCACTCATTGATTCAACAAAGATTTATTGAGCATTCACCACACGCCAGAAACATTTCAGCAGGCCCAAATACCTCACGGCCCTCCACGCCCTCTGAACTTCCCCCAACCTGTGCTCGTGTACTCGCTCGGCCTTGTCTGCTCAGACCAGGGTTGTGAGTCCAAGCCTGGTTCCCCTTCACAGCTCATCCATGGAGGGACAGTGCTATCATCAGCATGCATCCTAGGTTCCAAACCAGATGTCCCAGATGTAGAGTGAGCCCTAAGTGCAGGATTCCAGGCAGTGGAGAGAAAGGACCAAGGTGTGGTTTTGGGGGATAGGTATTTAGCCCCGAGAAATCATGAAAAAGATGTACACTAGCCAGAGTGACCCTCTACCCCTAAAGGAGTTCTAAGTGGCCAGAGACTTTTGCCAACGAGTCACCTATGATCCAGTCTACCCAGCAACTTCCTTAGTTAGCTAATTTGAATGTAACAATTTTACAATTTAAACCCCAAACAAAATGGGGTAAGGGGTGTCAGGCCCTGGCTAGCAAGAGAATAAAGGGGCCACATTCCTGAGGTTGGAGTGGGAGTGGCTATCCTCCTAAGGGGACAGTCAGTGGTCCTCAGGAGGATTCTTATCCCAGGAGCACAGACAAAGGGCCAAGGAGGTGACTTGCCCTTCCCCAGCTTAGGAAGACACAGAGAGCTCATCTGGTTAAAACCAGCTGGAGGCATGGAGCGGAGCCACCTCTAGAACAGAAGAACAGGGCAGAGGTTCAAACAGGCCTGGATGGCAGAAGTCAGGCCATGCCAGACATTTGGCCACTCTCCAGCCACCTGGAACATTGGTCCACACCCAAGAAACAAAAATCTAAGGCTCAATGATAGAGAACTTGCCTAACATGTAGGCCCTTGGTTGGATTTTCAGCCCTTCAGAATAAAACAAAGGTCCAGTTTAGGGAGACACAGAGGTAGAGGGAGCACAGTTGAAAGAGAANAGAAAAGCTGTGGTTGAGAACGTCAAGTCAGCAGGAGTTGGAGAATCAGCCAGAGCCAGCACAGGAGAAAGGNGGAAAAGGCAGAGAGGCTGCCTGGGGAAGCCAACAGAGGCTGAGGAAGCTATGGCAGCATGCATCCTNCAGGCACAACCACCACACCCAAGGTGAAACCCAGTCATCCCTGAGCCACAGCCCACACCTCCAAAGGACTGACTGGACCTGAGGAGTCAAAGAGACCTGTAGGCTGTTCTGACCGCCTGTATTTGAGCTGGGCCCCTGGGGAGGAATGGGCCCACGAGCTATCAGGATCCTTCCCTTCCCCTAAGGATACTTTTAGCTCTCNACAGGAAAATTAAAAGGTGAACTCTTTGGCTCAGGGGACCCACACAGAATGGACATTGCCAAGGCTCAGCCTAGCTCTGATCCTGNAAAAATACTGACATGCCACAGCTGTGCTGAGTATAGCAAGCAGTCCAAGCTACAAACCATCACAGAGCACAGACAGGATGTGGCTCTATATCTTGTCAGCATTAGTTTAACCAGACTGGAGCAAGAGGTTTCATAGACCAAGTCAGAGAGCTAAACTACTTCAGGCTGAGTAGCTGTCCCATCCAGGAAGGATGTTGGTAACTGACAGCAGAGAGCTCTACTGGGATGACTCCAGCAACAGGCTTCTGGAGTCCTGGTTCCAGGGCAATAAAGAAAGTCCAATTATCCTGCCTTTCCCTTCCTGTTTCTCCAGGACCAGGATCAGCACATCCCATCAGAGAGCCTCTTAGCTCAGTCTCTGCTTCAGTACCCTCCTCTGTGAACAGAAAGCCTNTCTGAGGTGACTGAGAGACTCCAGGGGGATAATGGAGGTGGAAGGAAGTGTTAATCTGAAAGCTAGTCACAAGTAGAGATTGCCTTCCTGGAAAATCTACCTAGATACTGGCTAGTCCAGCCATCATGCCACTCCAAGCAGCAACCAAGCTAAGATCAAGGCGTCTAAGCCCAAAGGCTTGTGCTTTGAATGCCAGGAAGAAAACGTATNTGGGCTCCATCTGCACCGAAGAGAACTGGAAGAATTCAAGATCAATCAGCATCCAAAAGTTG
Organism: Neotoma lepida; assembly: GCA_001675575.1. NCBI lineage: Eukaryota > Metazoa > Chordata > Mammalia > Rodentia > Cricetidae > Neotoma > Neotoma lepida. Next base: position 443,453 of record LZPO01087152.1, read on the forward strand.
CTTCCTAGAAGAGGAGGATCCTGTGCTGGAGGTAAGGAGAACTTAGCAAGGAGACTATGGGAAGGTTCCCTGAAGCAGCCAGTACAGGACCAGCAGAGATTCACAGGGAAGGGGATACACAGAGTAAGAGAGGATGACATACATTGCTCAAAGCTGGGATGGGGATGCCAGGCTAGTTGGCCTGGATATGCCCCTCTTATCTATCCTCAGCCCCTTGAGAACTGGACATCTGGTTCCCCAATGGCTCAACTCAAACACAATAGTTTGCATTGGCAGGTAGTTCTTTTCTTTCAGCAGCCGTGCACTGAGCAAGAGACACACTCGCGGTCATACATCTGAACGCTCCCCACTCCCCCAACTCCATGCTAGCTGCAGACATTACTTGGCCCTTGTGGAGCTGTAGTACGCANTCCCGCCTGACCCTNGCAGGGTCACAGGAATCTGGTATGGTAACAACTCCAGTAGCACTGTTGGGCTAGATGGGCGTCCCAGAGAGCCTATGGCTGACCTGATGGGATGTCAGGAGGGCACCCCTAGACCCACCAGGGGGTCCAACCAGAGCTCCCACCCCACTCTCCTTCATGTTTTCTCCTCATGAAAGAAAAGCCAAAGTTGAACCATTTAAAGCGCCTCCACCCACACTGCCTCCAGGCCCGCCACGCCCGGGATGCTCCGCAAAGTTGCTCCAAGCCTCGGTGATTCCTCAGCCAGGTGAGGGTTTGACGGAGATGCGCAGCAGGCGGGGAGCGCGGTCACGCTAAGGGGTGCAGAGCGTGCACGCCCGTCACGGACGCGCACTCGATACCCCACCCCCACCGCTGCCCCCTAGGTTCCAGCCCAATCAGAGGCTGCGCACGCTGCGCTGCCAGCGGGCTGACACCCCAGCTCCCCCTCCTGCACCCCTACGGCCCCAGCCCAGCCGCAGCGTTCCGAGCCGGCCACACTCACCATCCGAGCGCGCCGTCCACGCGCGGCTCCGCTCTGGCCCGGCATCACCCGGCTCGCCTCCGATCCCTGCTCCACCTTGGGTTCCCGCTCTGCAGGGCTCGGCTCCGAGATGGTAGTAGCGGCAACCAGCGAAGCAGGAAGGGTGTGTGTGCGTGCGTGTGCACTGGAGAGCACGCGCAGTGTGTGCGCGGGAGGGCCCCGCGCTCCCCTGCACGCCCGATTCCTGCCTCCTGCTTTCCACGCTGCGATGCCAGCAGAATCCCTAAAGCGCGCTCCCACCCGCCCGTGCGCTCACACTCGCGCACACACGCGCACACTTGGACGCGCACACACCCCCGCTGCCGCACACCCGGCTCTGCACTCCGGGTTCTCGCCCTCCCGGGGCGCTCATCGAGGCCCCAGGCTGCCCCAGCGTCCTAACCTCGCGACCCCTCCTGGGCCGACTGCGCCTCACGTTCCCGGCCACTCCCAGAGGATACCCCGGGGCGTCCCTGCTCCTCGGTTATGCTCTGCCCTACCGGGGCTGCGCTCGCAACCTCAGTCGGCCGGGCTGCCGGGTTCCTGCAGTTCTCCCCTCACCCCTGTCCGAGGCCGTGTGCTCTCGCTCCTTTCTTCCTGCTCTCTGTCCCCCACCAGTCTCCGACCGGTCCCCGGCCTCTCCGGCTGTCTCTTCGTCTGCCTCGCCGCCGCCCTTTTCCGCGCCCACCTCCCCACGGCCCTGCGCTGCCTCTCACATTCTCCGCATCACAGCGGGTACCGCCTGCCGCTAGCTGAACCCCAGCTACCGGCACACAGTGGGCGGCGAGGGTCCCCGTTGTCCCTGCGCTCTTGGCCTGAGCCGGGCTGATGGCGACGTCCCGCGCTAGCCTCGGCTGCGACTCACAGAGCTCATCTCGCTGGGACTTAAAGGCATAGCGCACACGGCTCGACCTGCCCCACCCGGGGCGCCGAGAAGAGCGGCCTCCCAGTGCAGGAGCAAGTCCCGGGCAGTGGTGCAGCTGGGGCCTTGCAGAAGGCGCCGTGTCCGCTCAGCTTGAGTCCAGCCCTCCGGGGCTGGAGGTGATTCAAGGAGAAGGACGATGGAGAGCTGGCCAGACCGCGCCATGCAGGGGGCGCTCAGTGATTGTCTGCTCCGCCTGAGGGCCAACTAGGGACTGGGGGCAGTGTAGGCCGGATCTCCAGAACTGTAAAGCCGGGAAGGAAGGATTAGGGAGATAGGTGTCGGGACGTTAACCCACCCCGGGTGAAGACACCTGTCAATCAGGAAGAACAGGGCTCCTGGCCCAAGGTGGCCTTCCCCTCTTAACTATGTGACCTTGGGCAGATGCCTACACTTCTCTGCCCCTCAGTTTACCTAGGAAAGACAAAGGCTTTCATCATCTCTAGGGCCATACCAGCTCTGGTATGTTAGCTGTTCTGAGGACATTGGGGTCCTGGAGTCACAAAGCAGACCTTCGACACCTAAATCACACCTCTTGTTTATGTGTGCAACCACTCCAGTCTCTCCAGGTCCTGGTTACCCCCTCATTTGTTCTGACTCTTCTCCCATCTCATCAGAAAAACAGAGAAAAGGCAAAGTTGAGCATTACAGGAACCTACTGGGTACAGCACTCTACGAGACAGCATCTCCCTGGACTTTCATGTTTATGGTTCCTGCTGCCCAATCCTGGGGAGGTTTGTTCATTTCACCCACAGTTCATGAAGCATCTATTGTTTGCCCCCATCTTGCGCTAGGCACAGGAGTGTTAGTATCCGGTTGATGGAGGCATCAATCAGAAAATGAGGAGGCAGGTGGTNTAAGGGAGTTGTTGGAGTGCAGGGGAGGTTAGAAGGCTTCCTGGAGGAGGTGATGGTAGATCCATTTATTAGAGCATGAGCAGGAGGTGGCCAGGCAGGAAGGGAAGGAATGAGAATCTCATTCAGAAAGAAGCATGCACAAAGACCAGCAAGTGAGAAATAAGGAATGGCTGGTGCATTTTTGAGAAACCTGGAATTGAGTTTCAACTTGACTGTGGGGCAGCAGCAAGGCTACAACTTGGCAGATCTAGGTAGGAGCCCTATCCTCACCTCCCAGCCCAGGCAGTTTACAAGAGGCCTCTTCTCTCTTTTTCTCTTGCCTAAACCCTGTCCAACCTCTGGTGCCATATCAGCAGCCTAATGAAGCACAGCCTCCCCCTGCTGACAGGAGCTGGAAGTAGAAGCAGCCCAGGCTGGGCTGTGCCAGGATGCCTCCTGGAAGGGCCAAACTCAAGCTCATCATCAAGGAGTTGTCCCACAGCTAGGCGATGATGGCGCANGCACACCTTTGATACTGGCACTGTGGGAGGCAGAGGCAGGCAGATCTCTGAGTTTGAGGCCAGCCTGGTCTACAGAGCAAGCTCAGGACAGTCAGGACTACACAGAGTAAACCCCAAGAACAAAAGAGCTAAGGGGAGGAACACAGAAGTAGCTCAGATCACAGTGGCATTTCATGTCTGTCATTTCCCTTTCATGCCACTAAGCCTGGCTCTGTGGCCCATCCCAAAGTCCATTCCTGCATTCATTTTCTCCTTCCCTGGCCACTTTTCCCTCTTCCTTCCCATCAGACTTCCCAGAGCCCCCAGGGAGATGAGCTCATGGCTGTTGCTGCTCTGGTTCCACACACCTCCCAAGGAGTCACCCAGGGCATCCAGGTGGCCCTAGGGAAGCAAACAGAGACAAACAGCCATTCCCCAGAGGCCCTGAAATCCAAGNAGAGAAGCAACTGCAGTTTGTGTTCCCATCCGTTTCTCCTACTTTTCCTGCCCTGGAATCCACATGACTGTTATGTACAAGTTTAGGAATCAACACCTCCTGATTTGCAATGCAACCCCCACAGCTAGCACACCCTCTCTACCTTCAACTTCCTCCCGAAATATGGGAACAAGGAGGCCCCTCAGGGGTGAGGCACCTAAGTCTAGTTCATTTATTCTTCCTTGGTATGTCCAAGTCTAGCTTCACTCTCCCCCAAGGAGTTCTNCATAAAGGAAGCAGGTATAGAGGCTAAAGGCTAGCTATCCCCATCAAAAGAGTTGAGCAGTNCCTCTGCAGGTGTCTTGCCAAGGTCCCATGGCTGCTTCCACCCATCTCCAGTAGGGCCAGCAAGGGACAATTTGACTGTATTTCTGACCCAGTCATCAAGCAGGGGCCAGCCTGGGCTGGCAATACCTACAGGCAATCCCAGGAAGAAATGGGCATTTATCATTTGCCTCGACCCAGGAAGCTTGTGTCTGGAACCCTGACTACAGGCAGCAAGAGAGTGAAGAAAGGACAAACTCACAGATACATGAACACAGAAAAGCTAAGGTCAAGTGGGGTGTGTATGCTCTGACACACCCACTACCACGATGACCTGGAGTGTTCACTATGCATAGCACGGATGGAGGGCTGAGCTAGTCTAAGTAAAAGGTCTCTGTAGATGAGAAGTCTCAGGGTNTAATCATCCAGGAAGGGATGCAGCAGTTGCTGCTCTTGTATACACTGGGTGCTTGCTCTCACTTGGGCTCAGAGGAAGACTTTCCCATCCATCTGAGCCTCACCCAGGGAGGACTTTGCCACTCCCACCAGGCTGAAGCATTGAGGTCCTTGACATGGTTAAGCCTATGTCAACAGTACACAGTCGCTCAATACTTGACCTCCTCAGTTTCTTCTAGTTCCTACACCCACCCACTTCACAAGCCTCAAAGTAAACAATGAGGTTCAAAGCATTCAGAAAAATGTCCCAGCAAGATGGACTGTCTACCTTGTGTCTTTAAATACACAGCACCTCCGTATTCTGAAGTCTTTACCCATTTACTTATCCCCACCACCTCTTGACTTCTACTCGACATACTCTCCTTTCAAGTCCTCCTATCCCTAAGCAGCCTCCTCCACCATCTCTTCCCATTCCAATCTCTCTGCTTTCTGCTTAGCACACTATGCACAGGAGCCTCCCATCATTTCACATCCTGACTCTAGTCCTGGTGGCATTCCTATTTCAGAAGGCTCAGCATGGGGCTCCAAGATTTGAACTCAGAGCCTGTATTCATCATTCTTTCTGTGAACATGTATTGAACATGTCCAGAACAGGGACTATGCTGGGTATGGGGCATATCCAGCTGTCCTAGGGTGGAAAGAAAGGGACAAAGACTATCATCCAGGGAAAAAAATGGAACTGGAACAAGCTTATGAAGAGGACCGTGGGGTGGGGGAGGGCTGGCACGGTTTGGGGAATCAGGAAAGACATCTAGTCTTAATGTTTGACCTGGAGCCAAAAGTTTGAATAGACATTATCTCATAGAAGTGGTGGGTTCCATAGAGAGCCCACATGTGCAAAGGCCCTGTGGTGAGAAGACAGAGAGAAACCATTGGACCAGAGCAGAACAAGGAAAAGGAATTGGAGATGGAGCTACCAGTAACATGAGGCTAAGACAGTAGGGTTCTAGTGGGCCGTGCTGGGAGTTGGTTTTTAGTCTTGAAGGTCTGAGCGACCCTGGGTGATGAGCCTACTTTCCACAACTATACCACAACTCAGAACCCTGCACACAGGTACCACTTTTCCTAATGNCCAGGCCCTGGCACANGGCAGAGCATACTTGAGNACTTGGGCTTAGCAGCTGAGCTGACAATACAAGGGATCCGGAGAGCTTGGCCCCTCCTGAGGTCATCTAGGCAACGCTCGGTCCTCTCTGTCCCCAATACCTGAGCGCTGGACCCATCATCTCCTGCCATCTCTTCTCCAACCTGGGCCATAGCCTGCCACAAAGAAGAGAATGGAGAAAACACAAACAAAATGGCCCCACCAGGGTTCCAGGGGCTTCCCAAGCCTGCCATTGGCCTATGCTCCCCAGCCTTCCTCCACCTTTCATGGGACATTCCAGAGGTTTTCTCCCCTGGGAGACATCTGCCTATGCTCTCACTGATTTTTCCTTATCCTCTTGACAACACCTCACAGCCTGGAAATCCTTGCTGGCCAGCCTGGGAGCAGTGCANTGTATCCCCCCTACCATGGTGCTACGGTGCAGGTCCAGAAAACAGCCGCTTCCTCCTACATGTGCTCACGGTGCTGTTTCACAGTCCACATCAGCTCTGCAGTCCCTGGTTGGGGGGGTGAGGGTGGTACCTAATCTCTCTCCCTAAGGAGGTGGAGATGGTTCTGCAGGTGACCTTGAGTTCATGGAGCAAGGGCTCACATCGTCTTGCCTGGAGGGCGCCATCACACCTGTTTCTCCCATGCTAATCACACCCACCTGCACCTTAGGGAAGAGCTCGGCTGTGCTCAAAGCCCAGGGAGCCTTCCTGCTGCCCAGGGAAGGAGACATGTCATCCAGCACAAGCAACCAACAGGGACTTAGGAAAGGGTTGTACCATGGCAGAGGAGCTATAGGGTGGTGGGTGTCTGGGAGCTAGGCAGAAAGGGAACCCCATCCACAAGTGAACAGCAGAGTTGAAATTAATTGCATTTTGGTAGGTGACTGGAGAAGGAGTTTAGGGGCTTGTAGCAGACACAGCTCAGGGAACAGATCTGCCATTCAATCACAATTCACTAAGGATGGGTTCTATGCCAGGCCCATAGGCTTGTCCTGGGGAGACG
>LZPO01087152.1:456658-467789 GCA_001675575.1 Neotoma lepida
ACATTTTCCCTCCTAGACCAGCTCAGAGGGATAAAGCCCATAGAAGACATCCCTCACTTTTATCATCATATCCGTGCCCCACCAGCGGGGGCACAGTCTTGATACCAAGATTCCACTGCAGAGTAACTTGTCTGGCCCCAACAATGAGCCTGGGACTCCTCACCTCCTCCGTCCAGGAAACATGGGCAGCCATCATGTGCATGACCTGTGCAGGGCCGTTTTCTCACTCATGGCTCCAGCTGATCTCCATGACAACGCACTGACGCATGTTGCTGATGAGGAAACTGAGACTCAGAGAAGTTATTTTCCCAATGTCTCCCGACCGAGGAGAGGATCTGGAATGCCACACTACCCTCTTTTCAGTACGATGAGAGCAGTTCTCCCAGCCCTGTCCCAGATGCTTGGTTCTACAGAATTTACTGGAACACAAACCACTCCCCGGAAAAAAACAAAAAAACTGAGCCTCACTGAGGGCTGAGGGCCAGGAGGGCCTGGCACCAGACTATCGCCTGAGGAAAACTAAGCCTCCCTGAGGGACAGTCCAGCTGTTGCACCTGATCTGGGAAAACCTACCCAACTGGCTCCCTGGGCCTTCCAAGAACATGCCATGTGGGCAATGGTCCAGGCCTTAGATTTTCTTAGAAGGGGAATATGACATCCAAGACAGAGCAATGCCAGCTGAGGTTGGGGCACACTGAAGGGGTGCACTGAGAAGGCCAGGGGGAAGTTACATTTGGCCATTTGTTTATGGGGCTACGGGGAAGACTCCTTTCTGAGGTGCCCATATGCTCTGAAGATCAGGGTCACAAACATCACCTATCTGGGGATTAAGCTGGTAACAGAAAATGGACCTCCTCAAGAGAAATGGGAGCACAGGCTGGCCTGGGAGCTCCAGCTATGTCCCATGGGCAGGCATCCCAGTCTCACCAGGCCTTTGAACTTCTGATGAAAAGCCAAAATCCAGCTTTGTCCAGAAACTGTCTAGTTTTCAAAGTAGTGGCTATTAATTCAACTTATAAAGTTATATAATTGTGTGTATATGTGTGTCAGTGGAAGTGTAGAGTACGTGCACGTGAGTACAAATTCCTACTGAGGCCAGAGGATTCAGATCCTCCTAGAGCTGGAGTTACAGCTGCTTGTGAGCCACCTGANGTGAGTGCCGGAAGTGGAACTTGGGTCCTCTGGAAGAGCAGCATGTGCTCCTTTTTCTTTTCATTTTTGGTTTTTTCGAGACAGAGTCCCACTATGTAGCTCTGGATGTCCTGGAACTCACTATGTAGACCAGGCTGGCCTCGAACTCACAGAGATCCACCTGCCTCTGCCTCCCGAGTGCTGGGATTAAAGGTGTGCACCACTACATCTTGCTATGGTATGTGCTCTTNAGTGCTGAGCNATCTCTCCAACCCTAATGCAACTGTTAAAGTACTGTGTGGGCCAAATGTTTGCCACTTTGAGTTTCTGCCCATAGATACCCTCAATGACCTAGGCCCCAATGGACCAGCAAAGTGAGCTTGCACTTCACAATTCTCATAGACCTCAGCTAAGACTCAAGCATCCTTCTTTGGGGGTATGGAACTTAAGACAGGGTGATAGCCCAGGCCAGTCTGAATTATTTACTGTGCATTCTAGGCTGGCCTTGAACACTCAGTAATTAATTCTCTTTGCTTTTGGTTCCTAAATACTGGGATTANAGTAAGAACCACCACATCTGGTTGTAATGGTCTCCTTTTCACAGATNCAGAAACTGCAGCTCAAGAGGAAGCAGGATTCTTCACAGGTAGGTCCTGAGCCAGGCCAGGTCACCTCCTGCTGCCCTAAGATCAGTTGAGTTGACCCCTCCTGGTGGCCCAGGGAAAACCCACAGTAGACCCTGAGATGNGGGAGGGTGATCCTGGCCTCCACCCAACAAAATCAGCCCGAGCACAGCTGAAGCCCCAGGATGCCCTGGGGCCGGGGATATAGTGGTTTTATTCTTTGACCTGACGTTCTGTGCTGGACTGGGGTCTCAGATTCCAGAAAATGTTAAAGCAATGGGCAGGTGGGCCTCTCTTGACTTGGTGCTAGGAACCAGTAATGGATTAGGTCAGCTGTTCTATTTGGAGGTGATAGTGGCTCAGCTATGGGCCAAACTCATTCATATTTCCTGTCAAGAAGGTGTTACAAGGGAGCTGGAGGGACGATGGCTCAGCAAGTAAAGGAAGCTTGACAACCTGAGTTTGACCCCTGGGACCCACACCATAGAAGGANAGAACTGACTCCAGCAAGTTGTCCTCAGACCTCCACACANGCACTGTGGCATGCTTACCTCTCTTCTGCTCTACAAAAACAAGCAGATACAGTAAAAAATAATAATAATAATAAAAAGGTGAGGGCTGAAAAGATAGCTCAGTGGTTAAGAGCAGTTGCTGCTCTTGCAGAGGACCCAGGTTCAGTTCCAAGCACTCACATTGGGAATTTACAACCACCAGTAACTCCAGGTTCGAGGGATCTGATGTCTTCTTCTGTGCAGACCAGACACACACATGGTGCACATACATGTATGTAGATACTCATGCATATACATAAAATAAATCTTTTTTTAAAAGAAGGTATATCTGGAGAACCCAGGCCCAGAGGTACTATAGACACCTAGCACCCTGCCCTGAGTGAGTGCTGGGTCCATATGGGAAGTAGTCTTACAGCAGGATCAAGCAGAGTAATGGCAGTGACAGACTGGCAGAGAGAATGAAGAGTTTTGAGGCTGTCTGATGAAGCGTCTCTATGGGGATGGAAAGTGTGCCTTGACTAGCATCGAGTTACCCTCGTTCACACAGGAGCTAAGAGCATGGGTCCTGGAAGTCAGATCATGTCNTGACTCTACCATTTAATCGCTTGTTTGACCTTGNACAAGTAACTTCTTCAGACCCCTTCTTCAACACTCTTTCCTGGAAGNCCTCCAGGATTCCTCAGGCTTCAGTCTTTCTCTTCCCCCGAACACACTTATGCACCATTCGGCAGAAGCTGCTGGATACTTCACTCAGAGCATCATTTCTTGAAGCCCCCAACCTCCCAGATCAGTTGCAGACTCAAGTTTGAACTTTCAAAAAACGTAAAGGCCAGCAGCAGTGGAGAGGCAGCTTCCAGCAGCTAGCAATAGAGAAACCAGTCCAAATATGATTGGTCACTTCTGCCTCNCAGGAGAGAGGTCATGAGCTGATTGNCTGGCNTGCTTATAAAATAGAGAGGCAAGTCCTGCAAAAAAAAGGGATGGTGGAGTTTGGCTGTCCTCAAGAGCTACTGAAGCTAGAAAGAGGACAGTTCACAGCTCACAACTCCTCTCGGACTGAGGAGGCCAGAAGAGAGGACTCCAGCAGACATATCCAGTTGCAGCCACGTTCCTACCCGATCCCATCCCTGGCATTCCCAGGAAGGCAAGCCCACATTCTCAGCTCTGGCACTCAGGGTCTCAAGTTAGGGTTAACCAGAACAATCATATGAGCAGTCCAGGAAGCCCCAGCACTTTGGTGCCGAGGGGAGCACTGGGGATCAGGATATGGTTCTGGCCACAATTGAGACAAAACCAAGAGCTTCCACATTAGAAGGATTTGGGGAAGGGTGCCACCCAGTTCCTGTTACACCAGTGAAGAAACGGAGGCCCAGAGGAAGGTGATCTGTCTTTAATCACTCATTTATCCAGACACAGAGGAGCTGGGACTGGAAGCCTGGTCTATGACTTCTGGAATGCCCAGCACACTTTCTTCTGTGACTCTGCACTCTTATTTTATGTCCGTAGGTCACTTTTCCCTTCATCTCTTCCAGGCAAGCTTCAGTTTCTTCCTCAGGGAGTACCTCGTGGTAAGAAGCCTCTTGATGACACTCTGGCCTGATGATGATGATTCTGGTCACTTACTGTCTGCTTGCTAACCCTCAAGAACAGGGCCAATCTGCTCCATCCTCAACTGCCCAGNACCTGGGAAAGCCTAAGGTGCAGCTGAAGACTGCTATGTGTGTCTTCAAGAGAGGACCGGAAGAACCCACCTAGTTCCCAACATGGAGCCAGGACAGGAAGTGTGTTAAGTAGAAGTTCAGACATAGTGTGTTCAAAGGTATAACTTACTTCCCTGGGCTCCAGGTGGCATTGGGATGATGCTAGTCAGGGTAAAGGTGGGCTTTTGCACTGGCCTTATGCCCATGTAGCAGGAAGGTCATTGGGAGAGGACTGCTCACTTCTCTAGGTCTTCCTAAGCACTGTGACATGCTGCCCCGCAAGAGCTTTCTGCCACCCAGCACCAGGGGCATTAGTCATGTTGTTTTCTGTATTTAAGTACCAGCTCACAACCCCTGGAGCCCTACTGCATAGACCACAGCAGACTGGAGCCCCCTAGAACTGGATGATGCAGTAACCCTTGGGGTCTCAGAGCAGCCAAACAGGAACCCCTAATCTCACTTCTGCTCTGTCACTGGTCATGGATGGGGGCTAGTTACAGGCTGTCAGATGAAATGTCCCTCCCCAGAAATGTCCCTCACCCCTCTCTGCAGCCCCTGTTNCTTGTCTTCCCCTCAACTATCACCTACAGTAGACTGGAGACAGTCAGAGGCCACCTAACTGGACAGACTGGGTGAGCTTAGTGCAGCCAGACAGTAGTTTACCATGGCATTATTNATGTTTCCACTGTCGGGCAAAGAGGTGGCTGTGTATCACAAATGTTGCTCCTTATCATAATGGCATCACTGTCACAGTGTGTCACTGCTAGGGTGCTACATNCCACATGCCACTTCTAATCATCACAAAAGTCCTGGCAAGGAAGAACAGCCCCATTTTGCACAAGAGAAAATTAAGGCTCAAGGATGTATTCAACCTACGCTGTCATTGCAGAGCTGGGACCGGGTGTGTCCTGCATAACACCACAGCTTTCCATTTGCCCGATGTTACCCCTAATAGCCCTGTCCTCAGACACCAAGAAGACAACAATGAATTCTGAACAAGCTTCAGCCTGTGTGACAGCCTGTGTGAGAANACAGTAAGATCTATGGCTCTCCTTTCTCGCAATGGACAGGAGCTATCCTCTGTGGGCTGCACATACGTAGCTGTGTACATGTGTGCCACATGAAATGGTTGTGTGCCCTGACTATCATCGAGTTTCCCTGAGGAAACTCACACAGGTGCTAAGAACGTGGGAACTGAAAGTCAGATCGCCTGAGGTCATGTCCTGACTCAGCCATTTAATCCCTTGTTTGACCTTGGACAAATAACTTCTTCTGCNTGTGCCCCTAGTCTGCATCTGTCCACGAGGACAATGGCAGCTTCTAGGTCTCAGGGGAAAACCTATGGGACGGCCAAGATATTTGTGGAAACTCTTCCCGGGTCTGGGCAACAGGAGGTGTTAGATCCTCACAGAGTTAAGTGAGCTAATACATAGAGCCTGGTAGGTGCTGGGTAAGTGTCAGCCAGTGTTGTTTTTTAGCAAAGACTCACTGAGACCCTACTNTGTGCTGGGAGCATGAGGGAAGCTGGGTCATGATGCTGGTCAGGACAGGCACAATTCCCACCCTCAAGGAGTTCATCATTTATGGAGGCTTCTCGGACCGTCTCCATCCTACATCCACAAAGACACTGACAGAGAACAGGGAAGACTGAGGCCAGCATGCTTGGGAGGATGGAAGAGGGAGCACTCGAGTCAGGACCCCTTCAGTGGGTTCCTTCCTGCCTTTGTGCTGCCCCTTCTTAAACTGCCCTTGGTCCCCTATGCTCTGGCAGCCCCCATCATATGGAGCTCACAGGACCTGGTTTCTTCCTTCCCTCTTCCTGCCCACCCCCAGCCTACTCATTCTCTCCCATCTCCACACAGATGGCATCTATATCTCTACTGCAACCCAGCACAGCCAGCTGTGGCTCAGCGTGTCCGCCCAGATGCCGAGCACATCCAGATGATCTTCAGATGTCCCTCCCTCCCAAGGCTATACTGCTTTGGGTGCCCATCTGAGACCTGCCTCCCCAGCCACCTCTCTACCTCCTCACTCAGCCATCCACAAAGTCTCTACTCTGCCTCCTACACTGTTCATTCTCTCCTATCCATCTATCTATCTATATATCTATCTATATATCTATCTATCTATCTATCATCTATCTATCATCTATCTATCTATCATCTATCTATCTATCTATCATCTATCTATCATCTATCTATCTATCATCTATCTATCTATCTATCATCCATCTATCATCTAGCTATCTATCATCTATCTATCATCTATCTATCTATCATCTATCTATCTATCTATCTATCTATCTATCTATCTATCTATCTATCTTTGTAGGGGAGGGTGTTCATTCTGAATTATTCTTGACCCCTCCTTTTTCCCCAGCTCACTATACCCAATCCTTCCCTCAGCCTGTGGTAGATANTAGTGGTGCCCCACACAGACCCCTTGGCCAGGCCAGGTACCCACCTCTGGCTACTGAGAATGTTTGCTGCTAATGACTGGAGCCTCTGCTCAGCCTACAGAGATAGACCTCATGTGGAGATGCCTGAGGATCACAATCCTCCCAGAACAGCCCACAGCCACTGACTGACAGATCTAAGAACAAGAACCCAAGCCCAGCTTCCTAGGGGTTCGCAGGGCTCCTCATCTCAGAGCTCCCCAGAGGCTTTGGGCACAGATCAGACTTTAGCCCTCCTGCTGCTCCCACTGTGCCACCTGCTCCACTAAGCTACAGGGCATCCCTGGGTACCACTTTATCAGGCTCTGCTTCTCAGGAGCCCAGCTGGGCTGCCATGGTGCATGCTTTAATCCCAGCACTCAGAAGGCAGGTTTCTGAGTTCGAGACCAGCTTAGTCTACAGAGTGAGTTCCAGGACATCCAGGGCTACACAGAGAAACCCTGTCTCAAAAAACGAAAANAACAAAACAAAAAAATCCACCATCTCCCCTATTGGGTTCACCATAGTGATAGAAGACAGCCTGGAAAAGCCAAGGCCAAGAAAAGGATGGCAAGCCAAGGAGCTGAGCTCTGATTCTCCAAATTTCCTGTGACTAAGTTCTATGGCAGGTGAAGAGCATCAGAGCCCCAAGCTTCCCTTCCCCTCTCNTCCTTCCCTTTCTCCTTTGAAAGCCCGAANCTCTGGTTAATCAGACAAACCCCTCACCAGATGCACCGACAATCTTTCTAAGGTTAAGTCTCCCCAGAACATCTCGTGATTACTCCAGACTGAGACGTTAATGCAAAAGGGGAAGAAGAGGAGAAAAAAGATGTTTTTAATTAAAAAATTAATTTTCTAACACACCCACTGTCTGCTGCTGGGCTGTAGTGGCTTCCTACCCAGGAGATGAGCCCACAACCTACTTTTCCTCATTAAACCTGGGGGGTGGGGATGAGGCTAAGGAAAGCAGCCTTTCCCTGGAAAATGCCCTGCTCTCCCTGGACTCTCTGGTCTCCTCTTCACCTCCTATAATGTAAAACTAGGAGAGTAATGGGATTCACAGCAAGGAGCACAGACCCAGGAGCACACCTAGACTTTGCCCCATTTGCTCAGGTTAATACCTCAGCCAGCAGCCACATCACCTGGGACCTGTTAGAAACGCCCTCTGTATCCACAGCACACGACCTGAACCAGAGCCTCCACTTTCACAAGCTCATTAGTAAGTCACTTATNGCTCACCCTTTAAGAAGCATTGCCTACTACTAAGCCCTGAGCCTCAACCTACTCCTCCGTAAAATGGGGATGGCAATATCTGCTCTGCAGCTTTGTTTGCAAGGATTATGATACTGAAAACCATCTGATAATTTACAAAGGAAAGAAATGTTCACAAGTTATTACCCTGAGCCATTCTGTTGTGATATCAAACCTCACACCCAGTAGCATTTTGGGACCTTAACCTGGAAAGTCAGAGACCTGTCTCTTGGGAACATTTTTGCTCTGTGCAGCTGGGGTCCAGCCATAAAATTCCTAAAGGAAGCAAAGATTTAAAAAATCTTGCCTAGAAGAAATAAAATCCCTCTGTCTAAAACATAAGGGGCAGCTCACCTTCTCACAGCATGCTGGGGCCAGTGGAGCAGGCAGCTCATGACCCCGCATCAGGAGGCTGAAGGGNTCTCTTCTCAGAAATATCAACAGGACCAGCAAGATGACGCAGNAATAAAAGGGTGATTGCTGAAAAAGCCTGATGGCTTGAGTTCAATCCCTGGAAACCAGGCAAAAGTGGGAAAAGAACCAATTCCACAAAGTTNTCCTTAGACCTCCACGTGCACACCCACACACATCATATGTACATGTACTAATAATAAGATTAAATTTTAAAATATGTAAACAGTGAAGGGCTGAAATGTGTACCTTGTCATTCCTTCTCAGGGTCTTTCCTATGTGCAAAGCTTCATGCCCATGGAACTATGAAGTTACTATAGACCTTTGAAATGCTATTAAAGATATTGCAACAACAGGAAGTTATGTTTGTGGTGTACTGTGGGACTCAGAACCTCCATAAAGTCATCTATGTTGAAAGATCACATATACAAATACACTGATAAGCTGAAACCAGAACCTTCAATGCATTAATTACTCTAGGAGGTGGGGCATTCTAAAAGTGACTAGATTTGAATTAGGTTATAAAGGAGGGGCCCTCCTATAAGAAAACNCATATGTGCAGGCTGAGAAATAAGTATTTGAGCATGAAGTAAAAGCAGAGCTATCCACTAGTCAAGAAGTGGGTCCCGGGGTGAGCAAGATGGTTCAGCAGGTAAGGACCCCAGCCACCAAACTTGACAAACCTAAGTTCAACGCCCAGGACCCACATGGTGGAAGAGAAGACTCAACTCCCACAAGTTCTTCTCTGCCCTCTAACATACTTGCTGGGCGTGTGCAATCCACCCCCAACACACACAAGATAAAATAATATTTTTTTAAGATACAAGAGATGGGTCCTCTTTGGGCACTGAATCTGCTAGCACCATGACTTTGATCTTTCTAGCCTTCAGAACCATGAGGAACTAATGTCTATTTTTTAGCCATCTAGTCTGTGGTATTTTGCTATAGGATCCCAGAGTAAAACAGCAGCATAGTAAGAAGGGTGTAAAACCAGGATTTTGAACAGTAAAAAAGATTGATGAGCTGGCTTTGTATTGGGGTCATGAGGAAAGTTGGAGCAGCTGAATCTCCAGTAGTTACAGGGGAAGGAAGAGGAAACTCCCTCCTGATGACCCTGCACAGCGAAGTTTCAGCATAAAGGACACTGATGCTGAAAAAAAATCAGCATCTAGAAGAACATATCTACTGATCTTAGAAAACCTGTTTGGAAACCGCATAAAACATAAGGAAATAGCATCTGTGAAAAAGAATAAGAAATACGAAGCAAGTGAACAGNACAGAAATGTAACAAGAATAAACAAATATGAAAAAACTCATTAAAAATCCTAGATGAAAAATACCATCAGCATCAGAAAAATGAACCTCAAAAATTGAGTCAATTCTAAATTAGACATGGCCAAAGAGAAATTTAGTGACTTGTAATCTAGTACTAAGAAATTTACATAGAATGCAATAACGAAAAACTTGAAAAACGAAAAATCCATTAAAAAACAGAAGGTAAACTGAGAAGTCCCAACAAGCACCTAATGGGAGTGTCTGAGGAGAATCAAGAGACAATAAGTGATCATCAAAATCACGTCCTAAACCAGACAGTGGTGGTGCGTGCCTTTAATCCCAGGATTTAGGAGGCAGAGGCAGGTGGATCTCTGAGTTTGAGGCCAGCCTGGTCTACAGAGCAAGTTCCAAGGCAGCTAAGGCTACACAGAGAAACCCTGTCTTGAAAAACCAAAAACCAAAAATAAAACAACAAACAAACAAACAAACAAACAAAAACTCATGTCTTAATAAGGATTTCTATTGCTGCAACAAAACACCATGACCAAAAAAACAAGTTGGGGAAGAAAGGGTTCATTTGGCTTACACCTCCATCACTAAAGGAAGTCAGGACAGGAACTCAAACAGGGCAGGATCCTGAGGCAGGAGCTGATGCAGAGGCCATGGAGGATGCTGCTTACTATCTTGCTTCCCCGTGGCTTGTTGAGCCTGCTTTCTTGTGGAACCCAGGACCACCAGCCCAGGGATGACACCACTCACCATGGACTGGTCCCTCCCTGAATTGATCACTAATTGAGAAAATGCCTTACAGCTGGATCTCATGGAGACATTTCCTCAGGTGAGGCTCCTTCCTCTCTGATGACTCTACCTTGTGTCAAGTTGACTCACAAAACCAGCCAATATACCTAGTTTGCTTCTCTGTTGCTATGATAAATATGGTGACCAAAATCAACTCAAGGGGATGGGGGTACGGAGAGATGGTTCAGCAATTAAGAGCACTAGCTGCTCTTCCAGAGGACTAGGGTTCAGTTCCCAGCACATAGGTGATGGCTCACAACTGTCTTAACTCCAGTTCCGGGGGATCTAATGCCCTCTTCTGGCCTCTGACGGCACCAGGTACACACATGGTTTGCAGACATACATACAAGCAAAACACTCATACACATAAAATAGAATAAATAGGTATGAATAATAATAGAATAATAAAGCAATTCTAGGGACAAGGGCATACCTCATCTTACAGTTTACATCCCTCACTGAAGCCAAAGCAAGAGCTTGGAGCAGAAACCACAGAGGAATGCTGCTCACNGGCCTGATCCCTCTGGTTTGCTCAGCTGCCTGGTTTCTCTAGCCCAGACCCACCTGCCCCAAGATGGCATCACCCACACTGAGCTAGGCCCTCCTACACCAACTAGTAATTTAGAAAACTCCTCCTAGACAAACACAGAGGCCTGTCTGGTGGAGGTGACTTTTCAGGGGAGAATCCCTCTTTCCAGGTGTCTCAAGTTGACCACTAAAGATTACTATGACACAGAATTTCCTGTAATTAAGTCAGTTTCCACATGGAAAGTAGGGTAAAAACTGAGTGTCTGGATTCATATACACAGCTCAACCATCCCAAGAGCACAACAGCAGATCAAACTAAAGACAAAAACTCCAGGCTAAGCAAGAGAATAGACCTTCCACCTACCAAGGAATGCAGATGAAACACGTATGCCTCTCACGAACAGGAAGAAGGACAGAAAACCAAGGAGCAAACACTTCTAAGTGTGAAGTTTGGTATTGTTTTTTTTT
>LZPO01087152.1:506668-520389 GCA_001675575.1 Neotoma lepida
GAGGAGAGGAGAGGAGAAAAGAAAAAGAGAAGAGAGAAGCGAGAAGAGAGAAGAGAAGAGAAAAGAGATTTAAAAAAATAAAATAAAACTGTCAGTACCTAGTGTTTCCAAGCTCAGACCCAGATGGTTGTCTCACTTTACGTCACTCTTCATCTGCCTAAGGCAGTCCCCTCTCCTCTTGTGGCTCCTTCCTTAATGTCACATCAACAATTCCCCCAACATTCCTGTGTTCTTCCTATATTCTCAGCAGCATTAGGTTCATGCCTGCCATGCCACTTGGGTTTCACATGCCTACAACGTGCTCAGCTCACTCTGNAGTTGAGGATGACCTTGAACTTCTGAGCCTCCTGTCTCTACCTCCCAAGTGCTAAGATCGCAAGTGTAAGCCACCACTATGCCTGGTTTTATTTGGCTCCTCTGACCAAACCTAGGACTTTACACAT
This sequence comes from Neotoma lepida, assembly GCA_001675575.1. Classification (NCBI taxonomy): domain Eukaryota; kingdom Metazoa; phylum Chordata; class Mammalia; order Rodentia; family Cricetidae; genus Neotoma; species Neotoma lepida. The sequence goes on from LZPO01087152.1 coordinate 507,112, forward strand.
GCTAAACAAGCCTTCTACCAACTAAACTACATCCCTAGCTTCCGAAGAACTTCTTGTGAGATGTCCCCACCCCTAGTTCCTCTCCGTGTGTCCCTCTACCATCCAACTTAGTGCCTGAGCCTTGGGCTTGTCCTGCACACCCTTCTTGTCTTCACTGCACAAACAATCACCAAGTCACTTTGGGGAGCTTATAAGTCCCCAAAAGTCAGGCTTCTATGTATTAGTCACCTCTGTCCCCAAGTGTCCCCCTCCAGCATAGTGCCTGGCACTGAGAGGTGATGAATCTGTTGCTAAAGTGCCTGCCACACAATCATGAGTACCTGAGTTCAGATCCCCAGCACCTGGTAAAAGCCAGATGCCATGGTACACCAGCGCTAGAACTCCAGCGCCTAAGGAGCAGGGGCTGAGAGCAGAGAGGGGCAGATCCTTGGACCNCTTCGGCCAGTCAGTCTAATCAATGAGCTCCAGCTTCAGGGACAAGACCCTGTGTTAAAAGCTAAGGTGGAGGGACTGGAGAGATGGCTCAGCAGTTAAACTCTTCCAAAGGACCAGAGTTCATTTGGCAGCACTCATGTCATTGGCTCACAACTGCCTGTAACTCCAGCTGCAGCAGATCTGACATCGTCTTCCAGCCTCTACCAACACCTTCACACATGTGGCACACATCACACAGACACACAAAAACAATAATAATAATAATAAAAACCTAACGTGAAGGGCTGGCTAGACAGCTCAGTGGGTAAAAAGGCACTTGCCACCAAAACTGAAGACCTAAATTTGAACCCTGGGACCCAAGTGGTAGGAGAGAAACAATTCCAGAGAGTAGTCTTCTGCCCTCCACATGTGTGTTCTAACATGTATTCATGCACACACACAAATTAAAAATAAGATGTACAGCAATTAAGGAAGACACCTGATGTTGAGCTCTGACCTCAACAGGCATGTGCACAAACACACACACACACACACACACACACACACACTCCCACATATACACTCACATGGACACATGAATACACAACATATATATACACACTGAAAGAAAAATATTTTGAGGGGCTGAAGGTGCAGGTCAGGTAGATCTAGCTTTATGAGGCCTGAGTTCAATCCTTAGCAGAGGGGATGGAGGAGAACTGTTTGAGTAATTCTTTGGCCCACTGGTTGATCAGAGGAATGCCACTCTGCCAGCAGGAGCAGAGCATTCTTTCTGAATGCAAACACAGGCCCATCTCACTCCCTGGCCTACCCTTGGCAGGCAGCTGTGCAGTATTACATCCATTATCTGGTGTCACAAAACACACAGAACTTACCACAGCAACCTCCTGTCTCACACAGGGTCTGGGGTTTAGGAATTTGGGAGAGATCTGGCTGGAGACTCTGGTTCTAGAGTTCTTGGGAGGGAGCAGTCAAGACAGCAGTAGGGCCTGCAGTCATCAGAAAGTGTATTTGGAAAGCTGGCAGATCCATACCCAAAGATGGCTTGTTCTCGTAACAGGTGAGTTGGTGCTGCCTGTTAGTGACAGGCCTCAGCTCCACCTTCCACAGGATGCATAACTGTCCTTATTCATGGCCACTAACAGCAAGTGATCGGAGGGAGCAAAGCAGAAGCCACTATGCCACTGTGACTTTGTCTTGGAGGTTCCATCATCCTTTCTGCCCTACCTTCTTGAGTGCACAGGCCAGCTCTATTCATCCAGGGCAGGGACTGCACTAGAGTGTAAATGCCAGCAGATGNGGACTACTGAGGGCTTCTTAGAGACTGGCTACTGTGAAGNTGTGCATGTGGGTGTGACATGCATGGATGTGCATGTGGAAGCCAGAGGTTAATGTGAGCTGTCTTTCTCTACCGCTTTCAAACTTATTCTTTTTAAAGATTTACCTTATTTTTAATCCTGTACACGTTTGTGTTTGTGAGTGTGTGCCATGCCATATGTAAGGGAATGCCCAGGAAGCCAGAGGCATCAAATCCCTGGAGCTGGGGGTTCAGGCAGTAGTAAGTTGCCTGATGTGGGTGCTGGGAATTGAACTCAGATCCTCTAGAAGAGTAATGAATATTCTTACCCACTGAGCCATCTCTCCAGCCCTCTCTCCACCTTATTTTTTGAGACAAGGTCTTTCACTAAATGCAGAGCCCACAGTTTTAAGACAAACTGNCTAGCCAGCAAACTCTCAGAAACTGCCTATACCTACTTCCCGGATCTGGGATTACAGATAAGGCCATGCTTAGCTTTTTACATGGGTGCTGGGGATACAAACTCAGGTCCTCATACTTGCACTCAGCCATCTCCCAAGCCCCAACATGAGGTTTTTTACAAGGATAAATAGTCAATGGGCCAGGAATGGCTGCATCCCAAGCTGTGCAGGCTTGTATAGAGTGCACACTCCTCAAGTTCCAGACAAGCTGATAGTAGCCTCACCAGCTTGCTTCAGGTCCCCTCCTAAAGGAATCCTGAGAGTCATAAAGAGTGAGACCCTGGCAGAACCTCTAGGCTCTNCCCTTCAGTTTACAAAGCCTCTGTGTCTCGGTTAGAGGCCATCATCCCAGTATCATGGTGGCTCTGTACAGATGACAGAAAAGCACAGATAGGTGATGTGACTCATTCGAGGCACACAGAAGAGGTTTGGCAAAACCCAGCTCCTGGCTCCTCACCCCACATTCTTTCCATTGCCCTGCCTGGGCCGCCAGCTCAGNCCCACATCTAACGCCCATTGCAAGCCTTGGTCCCAGGCCCAAGCAGGTAGTTTTCAGCCTTCCAAGAAACCCAGCTGAACCTCTCAAAGGTGCCCAACCCATGCCAGACCTTGAGTGAGTACACTCACAGATTTTCCACCTAGCTGGGACCCATCTAGCCCCCCTCCCAGAGGCTGTCTCTGCAGGTGGTCAGTGTCCATCAGGACAGCACAGCAAGGGTTAACAGCATGAACTAATATTTAGAAATAGCACATCCCAGAGGGAGTCAGCTGTAACCAGCTGGTCACAGTCACTGAAGCCACAAGCCTTTGTGGACATGGTATGGCAGGGGAGAGCCTGCTCTGGGGAACCTGAGAGGCCCTGAGAGGGTAGACCACCCCTACCCCCACCCCAGAGCTCCAGTATGACATAGGTGTGGCCCAGAGCCCACCCAGGGTTAGACAGGCAAAGCTCCCCATGGGCCTCCCATCCACAGCCTTGCTCCCAAAGCAGCAAAGACAACTTTTCAGCTTCTGAATTGTGTAATTGTTGGGGCTAGCTGCTCCTGCCCGCTGGAGTCTGGCTGCCTGCACTTGGAGGAGCCCCACAGGCTCCTGGGCCAGAAGCCGGAGCAAGACCACTCCTAACAGAGGCTTAGCCTGAGGCTCTGCAGAGAAGTTNCTGATTATGAAACTATGCCTAAAACCCATGTCCCCTTNCACAGGGGAGTCTGCATTCTGTGTCCTTCATGGCAGAGGGCCAATTCCCTAAGGGCAGGGCCCAAGCAGTTGAAGCACAGCGCTGCTCAGACACCACCCCTTTGAGGGCACAAGCACATGCCATTTACCAGCAGGCTGGCTTTGGCCACAGGCTCCTTGGGTGGAGCCAGTTGGTCAGGGTGCAAAACACCCAGGCTGAGGGCAGGGTGGGGCTGTAGCCACTGCCAGCGCTGGCATGCTTACTCCCAGATGCACTGGGGATTGGGAGGGCAGTAAAAGTGACCAGAAGAACCTGGCCAGTCTGCAGGGCTAAACATTGGTGTGGAAGTAGAAGTCATCAGGTNTCTGTTGTCTCATTCCCCTAGAGTTCTTGGGGAAACAGAGACAGCATATACTATAGGTCATTGAAACTTTGGAGAATTTGTAACCCTCTGACTTANAGGTGGGAGCATTCTGAGTCGTCATCTTTCCTTGTCACCCGAAGTGTCCTGTCCCTGGGGAGGTGTCAGTCTAGGGGGTAGGAAAAGCTCTGAGTTAAAACCCCCTGGTCTGGTCTAGCTAGAGAGAAGACTCTACGGAATCTATACAGAAAAGTCAGTGTGGGGGAAAGAAGGCAGCAAGGGCTTCCTGAGGGGCATAAGGCGTGACCAGGGAGGGAGGGAGGGGCAACACTGGTCAGCCCAACTAGAGGAAAGTCATGGCAAAAGTTAACAGGCAGAAAGGAGGCAAGAGTCAACCCTGGGGATGCCAGGGAGGTGTAGGTCAGCTCTGCTCAGGACAGGCATGCCCTAGAGGCTGTGGTGAGGACAACGGAGGAGCAGGCACTAANCCCAGTCCAACAGCACTGCTCTGAGTCACTGGGAGATGATCAGTAATTCTAAAGCTCCCCGGGGGTCTCAACTCTCNTGCCATCCCTCACCTTCAGTCCAGGGTTCAAGTCTCATGCAACAGAGGCCAAGCCTGTGTGCCCAGAGCCCCAGTGACCCTTCAACTTGAGAGCCTCAGTTTTTTCTTTCGTCTGAAAACACACTTATTTCCAAAGGTGTCAAGATCTCAGGTGGACGATTCTTATTCTTCATCTCTCTCCCCCAGCCCCCACCGCAGGAACTAACTTTGTAGATGCAAATGACCTTGAATTTCTCATTCTCCTGCCTCTTCTTCCTGGGTGTTAAAGGCTTGTGTCACCACACCCAGTTTTTTTTAATTGAATTTTATTTTGTGTATGTTTATGTGAATGTATGACCTGTATGCAGGTACCCACAGAGGTTAGAAGAGGGTATCAGAGNCCCTGGAACTAGAGCTACAGGTAGTTGTGAGTCGGTCAATGCAAGTACTGGGAACCAAACTCAGGTCCTCTGCAAGAGTAGTGAGCACTCTTAACTGCTGCACTATCTCTTTAGCCCCATGCCCAGTTTTTACGACTGTTGAAGAGCAAACCCAGGGCTTTTATACGCTGGNCAAGAACTCTACCAACTGAGCTACATCCCCCTCCACACCACCCCAATGCTAGAGATTGAATCTAGGGCCTTGTGGTGTTCTAAGCAAGTGTTCTAGCACCTAGCTATTTCTCCCGGTGAATGTTTTACAAACTGGGAACCCCCAGCAGAGATGCGCAAGCTGGATCATGAATGCAGCCCTGATTGCATTCTTCTTACAGCTGGGGAAGGCTCTGAGCTCATCCTGTCTTCAATCTCAGCGGTGGGANGGGCAGCAGCGACTTGTCTGGAGGCTCCCCACACAAATGACTCCTGGTGGTCGTGGGCAAATAAAGCTGTGGGTAGGGGCCAAGCAAGATGGGNGAAGATGGGTGGCATGGACCANTGCGAACCTCCATTCTAGTCTCTAATTCACAAAAAGGCAAATACCTCCTTTCCCTTTCATTCTTAAAAAGAAAACTCTATTCCCCCAACATTCCCAGAAGCCTCCCCTCCCCAACCCTGGATCCATATTTGGACAGTAATTGGCCCCTAATGAGGACCAAGTGTCTTTGCTGGCTCAGAAGAAGGAAAACAAGAAACAAGCTATGGACTCGATGCCTCAGTTACCTAGGGTGCCTGGATAGTTCTTAAGTTTGTCAAAGTCCCTGTAGAACAGCAACAAATAGAGTCTTAGTCAGCTTTGACAGGCACTTATTGAACACCTACTGTATGCAACTGCCTCTGGAGGAGAAAGTTGGAGGTTCACCGATGACACTCCATGGGGGGCGGGGTGTGTGTGAGTGAGTGAGTTGTATACAAACTGTGAAGTACTAGAATGTATAGAATGAAAAGGGGATACAAGACAAATATATGTTGAGCACCTACTGTATGCCAGCCCTAGGGTAGGCATTTGAGACATATTAAAACACTTAATCCTTATAAATTCAAATGCAAATGAGGAGCTGAAACACGGGAGAAGGTACTAGTTAAAGGCCATACAGTCAAGTAAGAGAATTGGGATAGAGAACACCGTCAGACCAGGCATGGCAGGAAGAGCACCGAGCTTAGGCTCAATGATTTGGCTACCCCTTGTCTGGATCAACTTACTCAAGTCCTTTGATCTCTCTCAGCCTCAGATTCTCCATCCAAATGGGGCTCAGTTCTGTCAAAAGTTATGAAATGTACTCATGAAATGTACTCGTGATATGACTGTTGCTCCAGGGCAAGGATTGGGAAGAGGGGCGCAGTGGAGCATGGGCTGCAGAGGGGAGCCCAGTGGAGGAATGTGTGTGTGAGAAGAGAGGTACAGGGGTGCTCCCTCCATTCACTGGAGAAACCCAGGCCAGGTCCCATTGCAGCTGGGCTGGTGGAACATAGGCACTGGGAAAGGCCACAGTAACTCCGCTTTTTCCAGCTCCTGGTTGGGACTAGGCAGGCTTTTGCCTGGGAAGGAGCCAGGAGGAGAAGGCCCCAGCCTGAGCTGTTAGGTAGGAGCTAAATCCAGGGCCAGATTTCCAGGAGGCAGTGGGGCAAGTGAAAACACCAAGATTCTTAGGTCAGGAAATGGCCAGGCACCTACTTTTGACGCTGGACACTGAGCTGGGCTCCTCCTACACAAAATGAGGGGAAGGGGTGTCTTGAGGGTTGTTTTTTAAGCATATGTTATCACAGGACTGAGCTGCACCGTAAGGTCGAGACCTCTAGTCTTTACAGGCGGAGAAAGTATAGCCTGTGGAAGGAGGAGGTCAGATTCAGAGCCCTGTCTAGCAGTCTGCTCTAACGAAGTCCTCAGAGACCTGTGACCGAGGCAGCGCGGGAGGCACCTAAACCCCCACCATCCCCGCAAGGGCAGAAGAGGGCCAGCAGCTCACACTTCCTTTCCATTCTCAAGCGATCCTGCCCACAGTGTTCTGGGGATCTAAAGTCTCAGAGACTTTGTCCCAAATCCTTAAAATGGGGCATGGGTCTGACTTGGCAGTAAAGGTCTTTCAACCCTGACCAGGAGCAGGAGCCAGAACGGCCCCTTTAAGAAGGTTGGGGGTGGGAGCAGACAGAGGGAGCCCCCGCCCGAAATCCAAGCGCGGGTCGGCGCCTGCCCCGCCCCCGAAGTTAAGTACCGGACAGCCCTTGCGTCCTAGCCCTTGCGAGGAGCCTTGCTCCCTTGACTTACGACTTGAGACTCGCTGCTGTCCAGACTCCTGCACGCTCTGTTCCTTCGCCTTACAAGTCCAGACACCCAGCCCGCCGCGATGCTTCTCGGCCCAGGACACCCGCTGTCAGCTCCAGCCCTGGCCGTGGCTCTTACCTTGGCCCTGTTGGTTAGATCTGCATCTCCTGGTGAGTGAGTGGCTGAGACCCTGATCCAGCCTAGGGGATCTAATGGGGGCTGCACTCACAGGCCAGGATCGAGAGTCCAAGGGCCTGTACTTCTTCCCCAAACTGAGGGTTTGGGGGAAAGCTCTGATCTCTATTTATAGGGACTCCGGCTATCTCAGGTTGTCTGGCTTTCTTGACCCTAGAAAGTCAGATCCCGGGAAAGGGGCCCTTGGAGTCAGATTGCCAAGGGCGTGGCTCTGCCCACCCAGATTGTCCAGCTCACTCAGGCCACCTCAGTGCTCTCCAGTCTCTTTGCCGGACAGGTTTGGGGTGACCATGGTAGTACTTAAAGGACACCCAGTGGCAGTAATAAGTGGGCATCCTGGACACAGATACCCTGAGCCAGAAATGGAGAGAACTGTGAGGTGGGAAGTGGAAAGGAGGCATAATGCCCCACCCTGTGTGTACCCAGCACACCTCTGCCATGGCCTCCTCTAACTGCCTCTGGCCTCTGTACCCTCTCACAGCTCTGCACCTCTCTTCGTTCCCAGGGGCTGGCTGGCTNCTACCTCTACCTCCACCCACCCTTAAGCCTATTTTTTCCCCATCACTATTCTCATTGAGAGGACCTGGTTGGTGACAAACAGGACCACCCACTTTTCAGGTTCCAGAGGCAAGGCTGCTACCCCTCAGACATCTCAGGCCTGGGGCAGCCCGTGCCACACCCCCTGTCCCTAGCCGTGGTGCCTGAGCAGCAGAGACTGAGTGAAAGTGTACCTTCTGAGGGGTGCTGGTGTGTATCCCCTCTGTCACAGTGCCAGGAATCCTAGCATTACAGCATTCCTCCTTTCCTGGAGACAAGGGCTGGTTATGCCACAAGATCTGTAGCCTCAGGGCCCATCAGTCATTACTTCCCATGTATGAATCAGGGCTTCAGCCTACATCTTTCAGGATCATTTCCAAGAGCAACTAAGAGCAGAAAAGGAACTTGAGTCTCCCTTCCAGGGGCCNAGGCCACACCCTTGTCATCAGATGGGGGAAACCAGTTCTAAAGAGAAGGGGGTCACAAGGCACCCAGAAGGGAAATGAGTCAGGGAAGGACCCCCGCACTAAGGTGACTCNGGGATGGATCCAGGCTCCCCATCCCTGCTTCACAGTCTTCCTTTCCTAAAATCCCACAGCCCTGGTGATGAACAGACCTGAAAGGCGTGAAAAGGGAACACCTGAGGTAGCTGGGAGTTCAGCTCATCCAGCCCCCAGTTTCCAGCCAAGAGATNGTTCCCAGCAGCCCCTACCTACTTGGGCTTCAACTGAGAACACTTCTCAGATACCATCTTAGCACCGACAACGTGAGACACGGCACTAGGGCTTCGCAGAGAGGGGCAGGCTGATCAGGGTGTGGCAATGCGTGCCTGTAATGCCAGCATTGAGGAGGCTGAAGCAAAAGGATTGCACTGTGGGTTCAAGGCCAGCCTGGGCTGCAGAATGAGTCCCAGACCAGCCTCAGCTCGAGTGAGACCCTGCCTCAAAAACAAACAAAAAGGAAAAAAACAGGGGAAGAAGGACGAAGAACAGGAGGAGAGGGGGAAGAGGGAGAATATGAAGGAGGAAATGGAGAGAACTTGTATTAATTAATTCAGGAGATTGAAAAGTGAAGTAGAATTCACAGAGCAGTTTCTAATTGTGTATAGAAAGAGCCGAGTGAAGAGTGTGGAGGGAATCAGAAGCGGGATGGGTGGGACAGAGGGCCAGCCGTCCTTGAGTCAAGCCTTGAAGGGTGGGAAGGGAGTCTGCTCTCCTGTCTGCGGTCCTCAGCCTGGACAAGAGCGGGAGGTGGGTGTAACAGGGTGTTGAAATAGAAAGACCAGCAGCCTGACTGGAAGGCGTATTTTGAGCACAGGACAGGAAGAGCCACTGGGCTGGGACACAGAAACCTAAAATGGCAAAACGAAGCCCACAGCTTAGGCACTGTTGGTGACAAGAAGAGGGTGCAGGTACAGAGCAGGGAGCAGTGGGGTGCCTGTGTTTTAACAATAAACCCACCCTGGGTTTCAGAAAGGATTTGAGCACAAGGAAGGAATAAAATAGCTCATGTTCTCCCCTATGCCAGAGCTTCTGCATAGCACACCCAANTCTGTTACTCCCAACACAGTCTCGGGGGTTTATGTGGGGGCTGAACTCACAGCCCAGCATCAGAAGTCAGGGGGAGGGGTGTTTGTACTTCTTTCCCAGGCTGGTTTCTGTTTGTGGGGTCTCCAGCTATCCCATATTGTCTGGCTTTCATGACCCGTGGAGTCAAATTGCCCAGACTCATCCTTAGCTCTGCCTCAGGAAAGCATCACCCCACCTCTCCTGGAGGCACTTAGGTTCTCTTGTCCCAGCTGGCTCCCCTGCACCTATCAGCATTCCAGAATATCCAGGTCATGGGGTCTGGAAGGCAAGTTTTCTTGGCAACCATCTGGGGCAACATCTCAACCGTACCGACAGGAGAAATGAGCCCCCAGAGAGGAAGCAAAAGTCTAAGGCCTTTGCAGAACCCCAGCTGCCCAAGAAAAGCCCAGGGGAGGAAAGGGAGCCCAGTACTCCTGAGCTCTGTGGGAGGCCCTCAGTAGAGGAACAGAGTTGGGAGAGACTAGGTGAGAGTGATGCCTGAGGGGCAGGCTGNGGAGAAAGAAAATGGCATTCCAGTACAAGAAGGCTTGGCTATAACCTCAGGACCTGGGGTGTGTCAGAGTATAGCACTGAAGACATTGACTCCTGTACCTGTTCTCTGGCCTGGCCTCACTTGGGATATAAGAGACGGAGGTGGGCCCTATATAGTATGCCTCCTTGGGAAGCTCTCAGGATTATCTGGATGGGGATCAGAAGACATGGGGTATTTAAGACAGTGGGGCTCCAGGGCCCCAGATACTAGAAAGAGAATCAGAGCAGATCCTGTTGGCTCCGAGAGTGATTTACAGGGGCATCCGTGGTGTAGAGACAGATGAACCTTGTGTGTGCACTGTGCATGCTGCTCCGGATCTCTAAGGCAGGGCAGAGGCCAGGGCCTTAGCCCAGCCCACCCAGACTCTAGAAAAGCTGCCCAGAACCAAACATAACTGAGTTCCCCCCTCCCAGGGTCCACATGCCCAGGCAGGACAAGAAGAGCCTTTTAGCAGTGCCTGCCTGGGGGGGCTATGGGGGAGGGTGAGCCATGCCAGGTGGGCCAAGCTGCTGATTGCTGGGACCATGAAGGGAGAGGGCTACGGGGAAGGGAACGGGCATGTGTGGAGCTCACGCAGGAAGTGTATAGGCTGTTTGGGAACTGGGCGTGCTGCCCAGGATGGGGTAGGGGAGGGGAACTTGGATATCCCTGACGTCCATGCTTGCTTGTTCACTGGTGCACACAGACGGAGCCGCACATGAGGACCCACAGGCGCAGGCCACGGTGGTTGGTATACAGCTGCTCTCATAGACCCTGACAGAGGCAGTAAGGGCAAGAATAGCTGCTGCCTCATCTCCAGCCCTCTACCTGACAGACCCGGGCTTGGGTGGTGCCTTGGGAGACATGGGATGGGGGTGGGGGGCAGAGTTGCACCTCCTGGTCAGGACCAGGAGGGGATAAATTTGGGGCCTGTGGGCTGGGGTTTCTGCCTGCTTCCTCTTTGGTTCTCTGTTTCACTGACTCCCCAACAACTGCCAGCCACATCCAGAGCCCCTCCAGCATGCCCTGTGCCCCAGCCTATGTCAATTCTGCAAATCCTTCTAGAGATGAAACTCTTGTTCCAAGTGCAGATGAAGTAGGTCTGGATGTACTGTGTTACCTTCATTGATGAAGCTGCAAGGAATCTTGGGATTAACTGGATCAGTACCAATAGTTGAGTTTTTAGATCCTTTCTAGGGCAGGGTTCCCTAGCTCTCTGGCCTCCAGGAGAATCCAAATCTCCTAACAGGGAGAGGGTCAACCAGTTCTTCACTCAGTCCAAGTACTTTCTTCCAGAGCCAGCCCTGGTGGGTGCTGGAGTACAAGGCAGGAAATAGTCCCATTTTATAGAGGAGGAAACTGGGCTTAAAGAGAAATAAGGACTCCCCCAATCACTCTAGGCGTTCTCATTCATTCCAACAGAGTGGGCCATCCCAGATCAGGCCAGCAGGGTATGGGCACCCATGGTGACCTCAGCCCCGTACCCCCCAAGAAGAGAGATATCTCCTAGTGAAGTTGTCCAGGTCCCTGTCTCTGTCCCTCCAGCCATTGTTCCTACCTTNCCATTAAAAACCTCCACCTACTTCCAGCTAGGGCAGCAAAGGAAGCCACACATTTGTCTCTGATANAGTTTGTAGCCTGGGGCTGCTGTCAAGGTGGCTTGGTGGCCTGGATCACCCATGTTCTGGAGGTAGTGTGGGTGGGCCTGGCCNAGAGCAGTGCCTGTCCTGTTGGCTATCCTTCTCGTTCAGTGCCTACCCACGCCCGCCGGCTCGAAGCCTGTGGAGGAGCCAGCTCTGCCAACTCTGGTGTGCATTAGCCAGGCTGCCAGCCATGGCTCATGCTTACTTAAACATTTCAGTATGTCCCCAGCCCCTCCGCCTCTACAGACCTAACAGCAGAAACCCTGACTCCAGACCAGCCCCAAGTGGGTCAAACAGGGCTCAAGGAGTCACACAGTGCTTCCATAGTGGATTGGGGGCCAGGCCTCCCTGCCCTTTGTCCTTATTCCCTGGCATAGGCGGTGGCCTCACCCACAGGAGCAGCAGCCCCATGGGAACAGATGTCTCATCTCCTTTTCCCTGGCTCTCCACCACACAGCTGAGCACAAGGTTGGTCCACTTGGGGGCTGGAGAGGTCACTGCACTGACCAGAGATTTCAGAATGTGCCTCAAAGTGCTCCCAGGGGTCACACTCCAGCCCACCTGGAGGTATATGATTCTGGGAATATGGGATGCCTGTCTCGCCCAGTGCGAGTGTAACAGCTTCCTGAACAAATGTTTGTAGATTGAGTTTTATGTCCTTTTTTCCAGGAGTGATGGCACGTTACTATAATCCCTGTACTCGAGGGGAAGAAGCAAGATTGAAAGTTTATGGTCAGCCTAGGCAACATAGCAAGACCCTGTCTCAAAATTAATAAATAATAATAATAATAATAATAATAATAATAATAATAAATAATGTTGGGCTGGGGGTATAGCTTATTTGGTAGAGTGCTTGTTTAGCATGTGTGAAGCCCTAGGTTCAGTCCCCAGCAGCANCGCATACACTGAGTGTGGCAGCATGCACCTGTTATCCCAGGACTTGGAGGAAGAAGCAGGAGGATCTGGAGTTCAAGGCCATTCTTGGCTAAATAGTGAGTCTAAGGCTCTTAAACATTCCAGACTCAATAGCGAGGTTATATGAGATCCTGTGTCAGAAAACAAAACAAAAATANACTGTTTTAGTAGAGGACTCTGTGGCAGAGAAAGGGAGAGGAACGGGCAAGAGAGAGAGATTACTTCAAAGAATCCCACTCAAGACTGATTGCAGAGTTTCCTGTAAAGTGTCCTTCTCCAGGTTCAGCAGGAAGCCTGAAGGCAGGGAGCAGCCCCTGAACACAGTCTCCTCATACCCAAATTCAAGGTTTCTCCTGTCCCAGACTCACGCTCCACTACTCCTACAATCCAATNGGATTCCTGAACATTCAGGTGGGCAAAAGCCTCACGTGTCATTGCCAGCAGACCCTACCACACCATTGCTATACTGTGCCCTTCTCTCCCTACCATGCCTCAGCCTCCATGGTCAAGGTGAATCATGTCCTAGTGTCTGGTTGAGCACGGCCATCAGTTAACATCTGCTGTTCCCAGCATCCTTCCACATCTGCCCTAGCTGGGCTTCACAACTGGACTTCCCTTTCCCAGTCCTTCAAGCTTCAGCACCACAGCCTCTTGGAGTCTTTTTACCACTACTGGCTCTGAGACCTATAGCCTAGTCAGCTTTTCTCTTGGGGCCCTGTATAAAACAACCTACTTCCACCTTCCCTCTGTCTCCTTACCTATGATTAGATACTTAGCAGGGCCAGGTGGTGGTGGCGCACGTCTTTAATCCCAGCACTCAGGAGGCAGAGGCAGGCGGACCTCTGTGAGTTTGAGGCCAGTCTGGTCTATAGAGCAAGTTCTAGGACAGCTAGAGCTATTACACAGAGAAACC
>LZPO01087152.1:539276-551893 GCA_001675575.1 Neotoma lepida
TGTGTCTGTGTGTCTGTGTGTATCTGTGTGTCTCAGTGTGTGTCTGTGTGTATGTGTGGACTTTGTCATTGTGTGATAACATTATTATGCCTTTGATACTCAATCTGGTTGTGACCCCTCTGACCAGCCATGAGTCTGGATGTTTTGTGTGTCAACCCAAATGCATGTGAGCAGCAATATCCTGGCAGAATGAGCAACATGTGGAGACGAAGCCTGTTCTGCTAGCTGAGNTCCACAACAGCCTGTGACCCTGTATGTCCCCACCGTCTCTGTTGCCCAGGTAGCCCAGGAAGCAGTGCAACCTGCAGACATCCTGTTCTCCCTGAGGAGCCCCCCGAGCGCCGGCTACCTGGTGATGGTGTCCCACGGTGCTTCAGCAGATGAGTCGCCCAGCCTGGACCCTGTGCAGAGCTTCTCCCAGGAGGCAGTGAATTCAGGCAGGGTTCTCTACCTACACTCTCGCCCTGGAGCCTGGAGTGACTCCTTCTCCCTGGATGTGACCTCAGGCCTGGGTGACCCTCTGGAGGGCATCTTTGTGGAGCTGGAGGTGCTGCCCACTGTCATTCCCCTGGAAGTGCAAAACTTCAGTGTTCCTGAGGGTGGCACCCGAACCCTGGCCCCTCCGCTGCTCCAAATCACTGGACCTTACTTCCCCACACTGCCAGGCCTCCTCCTACAGGTGCTAGAGCCACCCCAGCATGGGGCCCTGCAGAAGGAGGACCAATCTCAAGACGGGAGCCTCAGCACCTTCTCCTGGAGAGAGGTATGGCTGTTCCAGAGACCCCAGGGCTGCAGCCCAGCCCTAGTTGCTGGCACTGCTTTATGCTTTATTTCATGTCTCCCTCTGGGAGCTGGAAACTATTGCCCCCTGACTTCTCACCTGTAGAAATGGGTTCTAAAGGGATCTGTCTTNTCCTGTGTCCAACAACAGAACATTCAGGGTGCTGGTCCCAAGATCCCTGGTAAGTCTTAGGCTAGCTAAAGCCTGACAACCAGCCCTGGGTCTGCTTGCAGGTAAAAGAGCAGCTGATCCGCTACGTGCACGATGGAAGTGAGATGCTGACAGACAGCTTTGTCCTGGTGGCTAATGCCTCAGAGATGGGTCGCCAGAGCCAAGCCATGGCCTTCACCGTCACCATCCTGCCTGTTAATGACCAACCGCCTGTTCTCACCACAAACACAGGCCTGCAGGTGAATTCACCCCTGGGACCACCCCAACTCTGCTTCAGGAAAGAGACTAGGGTCCCTTATTTCTCGCCTTCTCTCAGGCTCAGTTTCATCCTCTGTAAACGGGTTCACTGCTGGGGCTGGAGAGGTGGCTCAGTGGTTAAGAACACTGACTGCTCTTCCAGAGGTCCTGAGTTCAATTCCCAGCACCCACAAGGTGGCTCACAACCATCCATAATGAGATCTGGTGCCCTCTTCTGGCATGCAGGCAAACATGCAGACAGAATACTATGTACATAATAAATAGATAAATCTTTAAAAGGAAGAAAAAAGGGGGTTGCTGCCACATACCAGGTATTGGAAGGAGAGACATGATATTGCACGTTTTCAGTGCAACACAGGTGTGAGGGTTTGCTACTGGGCACTTATAAATACAGCGGGAGTCTTGTTTTCAAAAGGCTATGCTTGGCCTTGCTGTTCCCTGGACTGTCTGTAGCAGAAGGCTTTCCCTCATGCCTCAGGCCCAAAACACCTGATAAAATTTCTTATAAGCCCTGTATGGTGAGCTGCAGGTTGGGAGCTCAAGTGCCACAGCAAATAAAGACCACAGCTAGACACCCCAAGCTTCTCTCCCTTATAGGCTATGGAGCAGTAGCACCCCTGTTCCATAGAAATGGAAGCTGAGGTCCAGACAAGAACAGTGCTCCNTGATCACATGGAACAGAACGGATGTAGCTTGACAGGCCCACCTAGAACAATAGAGGTTGGATTAACCTTTGGGTGACAGCGTCTAGAGCAGTGGNTCTCAACCTGTGAGTCGAGACCCCTTGGGGGTTGAACGACTCTTTCACAGGGGTCACCTAAGACCATCGGAAAACACAGATATTTACATTATGATTCCTAACCNTAGGAAAGTTACCATTGTGAAGTAGCGATGAAAAGAATTTTATGGTAAGGCGGGGGTCACTACAACATGAGGAACTGTATTAAAAGGTCAGAACATTAGGAAGGTTCAGAACCACTGTGCTAGGGCATAGACTACCACCAGGAGTAGCTTTGGAAAGCTGTAGAAGAGGGGTAACTTCNGCTGTTTCTGACATGGGGTCTGAGTCTTTCGTGGTTATCTGTGGAGAGGTAGTATAATGTTGCCTGTGGGACGTGGCTTAAGGACGAGCTGAGGAGCGGGACTTGGTCTAGATAACGAAGGGTTGTCAGCGCAGATTGGAAATGCTGTGTGGCNAATTGGCCACCAGATGGCAATATCCACCCATGTTAGCTCCTTGGAGCCCTACAGTGAAGCTTTCTCTTACTGGGACTCGAGGAGTGGGGAGCTCAACGATGCTAGAAAGATGTTTTCTGATATGAGGACCCCTACCCAGAATGGCCCCAGTGACTGGCCCTGTGCCACATGGAACAGGGCCCAAGAGGAGGATCTTGCCCTGCATGGGAGGGTAGCCTCCGGGGCCTCCCCTGCATTCTGCANGGATAGGTTCCTGAGGAAGGAAATTTTCAGCTCCTGTCTCTGCTCTCCACCTCCCTCCCAGTCTTCAGCTGGTAGGAGAGCCTATTTCTATGTATCCTGAGCTGGCCAACCCTAATGCCTCTGCCCTTTGCTCACCCCTGCCAGGTGGTGCATGCCATGGCAGGAGGGAACGGAGGTCCCTGCCCACCGGTGAGATAGAGATGGAGCAGCACCACCTTTGGTCAGGGATGAAGGGTCAAACAGGANCATTTCTAGGCAGGGTTGTGAGCTGGCTTTGAGGTACAATTAAGATTAGGACAGATGGAGAAGGAGGAACCAGGGCTGAGGTGACCAAGAAGGAGGATNGGATGGAAAGCCCTTTATGTGGTAGAGCCCAGAATGACACAGGCATCTATGACAGCTTAGTAGAGCAAGGTGGAGCCCTGGTGACAGTCCCAGGGCCAGGAAGAAGGGNTGGGTGGGCACAGTGTGGACAGAACTTTCACATGCCTGTGTCCCCAGATCTGGGAGGGAGCCACAGTGCCTATCCCTCCCGAGGCCCTCAGGGGCACAGACAATGACTCGGGGCCGGAAGACCTGGTCTACACCATCCAGCAACCCAGCAATGGACAGATAGCACTGAGGGTAGCTCCAGACACAGAGGTCCACCACTTCACNCAGGCCCAGCTGGACAGTGGACTTGTGCTGTTCTCACATAGAGGTGGGTGCTGAGCGGGTTTTTCATCCCCCTACCCCCACCCCCTGGAAGGTACCTTGAGGGTAGGGAGCTACTTCGGGCCAGCAGGAACTAGATCCACTCCTTGTGCTCAGGAGCCCTGGAAGGCGGCTTCCACTTCGACCTCTCGGATGGTGCACACACTTCTCCTGGACATTTCTTCCGAGTGGTGGCCCAGAAGCAGGTACTTCTCTCACTGGAGGGCAGCCGGAAGTTGACTGTCTGTCCAGGTAGGTCGGCATGCTGAGTAGCTGGGGCAGAACTGAGGGTGGTGCAGCAAGGCCCTGGCCTTNGCTCCTATCAAAAGCTGACAGGCTCCTTTGTGTTTTTCAGAGTCTGTGCAGCCACTCAGCAGCCAGAGCCTGAGAGCCAGTTCCAGCACAGACACTGACCCCCGCCACCTGCTGTACCGGGTGGTAAGAGGCCCCCAGCTTGGCCGACTCTTCCATGCCCAGCAAGGCAATGCAGAGGAGACCTTGGTGAACTTCACCCAGGCTGAGGTAAGGGCCTCACTCCTCAGCCAAGACACAGGCCCCAAACTTACCTCAGGTGGCTGCCAGGCAGAGCACATACATCCCTGGCAGCTGAGCTTTTCTGGACCCTGCCCTAGTTCAGGGTTAGGCGTCCAAAAGGAAGCTTCAGCTGGATCCTAGANGCTAAAAAAAGGCCACAGTAAAGAGGAGCAGTGGCACCCCAGCAGCTGGTGCTGAACCGAGCTTGCTTCAGTGGGACAGAGTTCGGGATAAAGTTGAGCTTGGGGCTCAGGGCAAGTGCCAGAGAGGAACAGAGCAAGCTAGGAGCAGATGAGTCAAGCCAGAGTGGGCCAAGCTGAGGGACACTGTTATCCACTCTTTAGAGCAGAGTTCCTAGGGCACACCAGGGCCACCAATCAAAATTATAAAATTCCCAGCCTCAAGTAGAGGCTGATTGAGGTGCTGAGACATCAGGGCTGTCTGTGCTAACCAGTGGGGGCCAGCAGTCTTCACTTACCGGGGTCTAAGGCACTGTGAGCAGCTCCTCCGGGCCATGGTGGAGGACAGGCTCTTCTGGGCAAACAGCACACTCGGTGCTCCCACCTAGAGGCCATGTGGGCCTATGAAACTAGGGCATGATCCTGATTATTTCTGTAAGAGCAGGATCCAAGAGGACACAGCTGACCCTGCCATCGATCTGCAGCCTTGTGGTGCTGCTCCAACAACTTTCCAGAGGGGCTTACCCTGGCCCTTGAAAATGGCAGGACCCACCCCCAGAACCCTTCCCAGCATTCTGTCTCCTCAGAGGCCTCCTGAGCCCTGCAAGTTCCCTTCCACTCCTTCGGATTGTGTGCTCCCCCTGAGAAGTAACTAGATGGAGGAGCTAGCAGAGGGAAAGCAGCTCCCACCCAGCAGGTAGCTCAGAGGAGGGAGATGGTTTAGCTAGGGTGAAGTAAGATTTCTCGGGTCTGTCACATCATTTACAAGNCTTGTGTTCTCTCTTCTCCTGGGCCCTGGCATCTACCATAGCCCCTTTCCACCCCCTCCCCACAGTGAACTCAGCTAGTAGCTAGGGCAGCTGTATGCCCTGAGTCACTGGGAGCCTTGTCATCAGAGACCAGGAAGGAGGAGAGAATAGGACAAAGCCACAAGTGTCCCCTCCCCCACGCAGCAGCCCCCTCCACACACACTCCAGCAACATGAAGGATCAGACTGAATGGCCACCAGGGGGCCAGACTGGCAGTGCCACCCAAGGAGGCTGGAAAGAGGCTACGTGGCATAGGCACCCTCCTCCACTGGAAAAGGGCAGGCAGCAGTCAGCAGTGGCTTGACAGTCCCACTGCCCTTCAAGACTGGGCTCACCAGGGCAGGGCTCAATTTGCAGACAAGGGTATTCGTTTGAAAGTCACATGACTATGNGGTGCACATGGCCAGTAAGAAGCAAAACCAAGACTAAGCCTTCTGACTGCTTATCCAAGTTCCCGTTGCCTAAGGACACCGTTTCCCACAGCTTGGGAGACCCCTGCACACCTGGCCTGAGTTCTGCCTTTGTCCCATCCAGGCATTCTCCTTCAGGGGCACTGATAGCCAAGCCTCACATTGACCTCCACAGACACTGCTGGGAGGTCTCCATTTCCCATCATGCCCACCATCAGCCTGGGCCAGAGGTTTCAACTGGCAGTCTTCAGTCCTTTAGGACACATCTGGCCCGCAGCTGTGTTTTATCTGAATACACGTTACATTTAATGTTTTAACATTAGTTGTCAACCTTGAAGCCTTAGGAAATTTCACACAAACCTGATGCCCCGATTCTTCAAAGGCCTATGTTCCTTCTTGTAGCAAACCCTTAAGGAAGAGCCCCTTCTTAGTACAGGTCTGTTCCCAGTGTAGATAGGATGGTCCTACTGCAATACACTGGNATTCTAAGACCATTTGCTCACAGCTGTCCCACTCCGTCTCCATTTGACCATTGCACAAGGCCTGTTTTGCTGAAAGGAAAGTCTTTCTGTGTCTCCTAAGAGAGGAAAAACTAAGATAAGGCATGAGGATGTGTCTTGATCAGAAGGTAGAGGAAACAGATTTCTTTACAGAAACAAAGAATATTGGTGTTCAGCATTCATGTGGCCCTAAAAAAATCGGTGCTGCTGTCAATGTGACAAGGAGTTGAGGTCTCAGGGATAACAAGGTCATGATGGNGTCTTTGTGGTCAGACAGTGAGTGACTGCAGCATTTGACCAAGAGTGAGCTTAAATGCTAAGCCTGGCACAGTGGCACGTACCAGCTACTTAGGAGGCTGAGACAGGTGAATCACTTGAGCTTGGGAGGTCAAGGCCAGCCTGGGCATCATAGTGAGACCCTGGTTCAAANGAAAAACAGAGTAAACTAACTGTATATTTTCAAAGGCTCACTCTGTGTTAGGACTCTGTAGAGGCAGTAGGCAGAGGCCTAGGGACACAAGAGAGGAAACTTGCAGTAACCCAGGCAGGACCTGGATGACAAGTGAGAGAGGAGCCAAGGAGGTCTCTGGGGTTTCCTCTGAGTCACTCACCAGCAGAGCTGCTGTCATGGTGATGGAATCTCAGGAGGCGAGGCCACTGGAGCACATCTGGGCCTAGGGAGCTTGAAATAGCTAGTAGACATCTCTGTGGAGCAAAGACACAGGTGGCAATCTGAGACTGGGATACCAGTGAAAGCNAGGAGAAACTGGAGACCATGATAGGGGCTGTTTGAGGCCCTGAGACTGCNTGAGTATGTAGGACAGAGACCATGCCTGTGAGANATGAGGACACCCAAAGCAGAACATCACATCCCAGAAGCTTCATTATGTCAAGTGATGCTCAGCAGTCACTGAGATCTGAGACCCAACCTCTGGATCTAATGCATAGGACCCCTTAGTACCCTTCATGAAAATGGGTTTGGTGACATCATGGGAACAAAATCCTGAGTGGAGTGGGCTGAGGGTATGTGGAGATTACTCTTGGGGAATTTTGCTGCAAAGAAAAACAATGAAAAGGAGGAGGTAGCCAATGCCAACAGAAAATGTGAATGGAGGTGTGGGGATGTAGCTGAGTTGGAAGAGTGCCTGCCTAGAATGCAGGAAGCCCTGGGTTCAGTCATCAGCCACTACATAAAACTGGCATTTTAACAAGTTCCAGGACAGACTAGGATGCATGAAACCCTCTCTCAAGGGGAAAAAAAAAGTAAATTCGAGAGTAGTTTTCTTTAAGATGAAAGAAAAAATAACTTGGTTACATAGCAAGAAGAAAGACTATCTATTTGGGGGAAAGCTGACATAACAGAAGACAGAACAGAAATGGTCTCTGCAGGAAGCAAGGAGGATGGGAGCCATCACAAAGGAGGAAGGACCCTGCTTTAAATGGAAACCTGAATAAATGACCGATTTCCCCAGCTAGACCTGGGGCTGAAACTTAAGCTTCTGGCTCCAGAACCCAGCTCTTCCCTGCCACATAACTGCCTAGTGGCGACCCCTTGAACCAATGAGGTAGAGAGCAGGCTACACAGAGAGACCTATGTTCAACCAGAAGAACTCAGAGTAAGGCTGGGCACTGGGATAGTGGGGAGATTAGAGTGTCAGTGTTCTGCCAGCCTGATAGGAAGCTCCCAGGTACTACAGAGTGAGCCTACCCACCACACCCAACCATAATGTCTCCTCCAGGTGAATGCTGGGAATATTCTGTATGAGCATGAGATGTCTCCTGAGCCCTTCTGGGAAGCCCATGACACCATTGGTCTCCTGCTGTCCTCACCACCTGCCAGGGATGTGGCTGCCACCCTTGCTGTGATTGTGTCTTTTGATGCTACCTGTCCCCAGCGCCCCAGCCGCCTCTGGAGAAACAAAGGTGAATAGCATAATGGGATAGCAAGGTTGAGGATGCAGAGGAATACCTCAAANGGAGGGAGGGATAGAGACCTGGCTAGCAGCTTCTGTCTTAGTCCCAGGACCTAGGAAGTTATGGGGATGGTGTGTGGGGAACACAGACATCAGAGGAAGACACAGTCCTTGTTCTCCTAGGGCCATGAGCCCCATCCTGAAGTTACTGGTCTAAGCGGGAGAGAGGCACAGACTTGCCCTGGGGTCTTCTTTCTGAGGGTTCATGGCTCTTCCTCCAGTGGACTGGATCTTCATAGCCTATGTCTCACCCGCAGGTCTCTGGGTCCCTGAGGGCCAGCGGGCCAAGATCACCGTGGCTTCCCTTGATGCCTCCAACCTCCTAGCCAGTGTCCCAGCATCTCAGCGCACTCGGCACGATGTGCTCTTCCAGGTCATACACTTCCCCACCCGGGGCCAGTTGTTGGTGTCCGAGGAGCCACTCCATGCCGGGAGGCCCCACTTCCTGCAATCTGAGCTGGCTGCAGGACAGCTGGTATATGCCCATGGTGGTGGGGGCACCCAGCAGGATGGCTTCCGCTTCCGTGCCCACCTCCAGGGGCCAACAGGAGCTTCTGTGGCAGGACCCCATACCTCTGAGGCCTTTGCCATCACCGTGCGGGATGTGAATGAGCGGCCCCCTCAGCCACAGGCCTCCATTCCACTCCGTGTCACCAGGGGNTCACGAGCCCCCGTCTCTCGAGCCCAGCTGAGTGTAGTAGACCCAGACTCAGCTCCAGGGGAGATTGAGTATGAAGTGCAGCGGGCACCCCACAATGGCTTCCTGAGCCTGGTTGGAGACAATGCTGGGCCTGTGACCCACTTCACACAGGCTGACGTGGATGCAGGGCGGCTGGCCTTCGTGGCAAATGGGAGCAGTGTGGCCGGCATTTTCCAACTGAGCATGTCTGATGGAGCCAGCCCCCCAATACCCATGTCCCTCACTGTGGATGTCTTGCCATCCACCATTGAGGTACAGCTGCGAGCACCCCTGGAGGTGCCCCAAGCTTTAGGGCGCTCCTCACTGAGCCGGCAGCAGCTCCAGGTAATTTCAGATCGTGAGGAGCCAGACGTAGCGTATCGCCTCACTCAGGGGCCCTTGTATGGGCAGCTACTAGTGGGTGGGCAGCCTGCCTCTGCCTTCAGCCAGATGCAGGTAGACCAGGGGGAAGTGGTCTTTGCCTTCACCAACTTCTCCTCCTCTCAGGATCACTTCAAAGTCCTGGCTCTGGCCAGGGGTGTGAATGCATCAGCCACTGTCAATGTCACAGTGCAGGCTCTGTTGCATGTGTGGGCAGGTGGGCCATGGCCTCAGGGTACCACCCTGCGCCTAGACCCCACTGTGCTAGATGCCAGTGAGCTGGCCAACCGCACAGGCAGTATGCCCCACTTCCGGCTCCTGGCAGGACCCCGATATGGCCGTGTGGTCCGTGTGTCCCAAGCCCGCACAGAACCTAGGAGCAACCGGCTTGTGGAACATTTCACTCAGCAGGACCTGGAAGAGGGAAGGCTGGGCCTTGAGGTGGGCAGGCCAGANGGTAGGTCCACTGATCCAGCGGGTGACAGTCTTACTTTGGAGCTGTGGGCAAGGGGTGTCCCACCTGCAGTGGCCTTGCTGNACTTTACCACTGAACCTTACCATGCAGCCAAATCCTACAGTGTGGTCCTGCTCAGTGTTCCCGAGGCTGCTCGGACAGAAACAGAGAAACCAGGAAAAAACACCCCCACTGGCCAGCCAGGCCCGGCAGCATCCAGCCCCATGCCCACTGTGGCCAGGGGTGGTTTCCTGGGCTTCCTAGAGGCCAACATGTTCAGCGTTATCATCCCTGTGTGCCTGGTCCTCCTGCTCCTGGCCCTCATCTTGCCCCTGCTCTTCTACCTCCGCAAACGCAACAAGACAGGCAAGCACGATGTTCAGGTGTTGACCGCCAAACCCCGCAATGGCCTAGCTGGTGACACAGAGACTTTTCGCAAGGTAGAGCCAGGTCAAGCCATTCCACTCACAACTGTGCCTGGCCAGGGGCCCCCACCAGGAGGCCAGCCTGACCCAGAGCTACTGCAGTTTTGCCGGACACCCAATCCTGCCCTCAGGAATGGCCAGTACTGGGTGTGAGACCTGGCCTGTGCCCAGATGCTGCCCACCCTCCAGGCCCACTGCTTCTGTACCCTGGTCTGGCCTGAGGATCTCCAGGGCCAAAAAGACCTTGAGATGCCAGGGGTGGAGGGAACTGGGAGACAGTCTGGAGATCCTGGAGTGGGTGGAGTCAAGAGCTGGAGCTTTCCTCAGCTCACTTAGACCTGGAGAATCGCAGGAGCCAAGGTAAGAGGCAGCTAAAGTCGGCTCACTGCAGAAAACAGGGTAACAGCCTAGATAGGTCACAACTCTTGGGTCCTGGGTCTGTGACCTTAGATAAGTCATACCTGACCCAGGCTGCCTAGAAGGTCAGGAGAAGAGAGCACCCTGGGTTTTCCACCCCAGCTCTGGCCATTTGTTGTCTCTGAAGAACAAACCCTCCCTCTCTGGTGTTTTCCTGAAGCTGAATGGGGAGGAATGTTAGTCAATAGATTAATATATTCAAGGTGCAAAGTGGGTGGGTTGCTCTGGGGCTGGTTAATTTAAGGCAAGAAAGCTATTTAACACGGTGCTGGGCTAGCCAGGCCTGATGGAGCCCTGGAGTATGTGGGATGGAGAAGGGTCTGAAGCCATTTACCCACAGAGCCCTGTGGTAAGCACTGAAGCATTGGTGAGCAACCTTCAACACTTGGACTGGGAATGTTGAAGGCCACTCTGGTGGCCATTCTCCCCTCAAGATTAGGGAGCAGGCAAACTGGGGCACTTAGTTCCGTGGAGCCTTGATAAATGGTGCTTCAGAGACTCCGGACAGCTGTGCATTGTTTGTGTTTGACTGTGCACTGGGCTCTTATCCATGGCAGCCTCACTCCCCTGGGGCAGGCCATGTGGCNTAGCTTCATGGGGGCGGGGATGGACAGATCTGGGCAAGCTCTTGAATTTCCACCTCCTGGGGCCTTCCCAAAGTCCTCTACTCTCACCTGTACAGGCAGATGGGCTGTTTGTTGAGATGGGACCAAAGCCCTTACTCTACAGGGAACTTCAGGGAAAAAAATAAAAACAAATGCTCCCAAGCCCTAGANGTCTTAGCCTGGGTCTTGGCCTCCATGGTCCTATCTGTCCCCACCTCTTTCCTTGTGGTTGTAACAGCAAAAGTGAGGGAAATGGGNGAACTTGGGAATACCAAAGCTTGGGACATGGTGCACAAAGGAAAGATTTGGGCATGCAGACTTTAATGTCAAGACTTTCACCATCTCCATCCTTCATCAGGACCAAGGTACTTCACTAAAGGAGAGGAAGCAGTGCAGACCCAGGAAAGCCAGATGGGTCTGTGCTTGGCCCTAGAGCACATCATTCAGCTAGCAATGGCTCCTAAAATGCCAAGTCTCCAAAAGAAAGGCCATTTATGTGAGTTACAAGGCAGACAGAACCCTCTGGCCCTTTCTTTTTTTTTAAAGATTTATTTATTATGTATACAGAAGAGGGCGCCAGATCTCACTACAGATGGTTGTGAGCCACCNTGTGGTTGCTGGGAATTGAACTCAGGACCTCTGGAAGAACAGTCAGTGCTCTTAACCGCTGAGCCACCTCTTCAGCCCCCTCTGGGCCTTTCTAAACGAGGATGGTGCAAGATCAGGGGCAATGACAACGAAGGAACTCTGGCCCAGGGCATCATCTGGTCCTGAGAATGGATTGAAGTCATTAGAAAAGAAACACAAAGCTGAATTGGTGTCACTTGCCTGTGATCCCAGCATTTGGGAGGTGGAAGCAGGAGAATGAGTTCAAAACCATTCTTGGCCACACAGAAAGTTCGAGGCCAATCTGGGCTACTTAAGATCCTGACAGAGCAAGAGCAAGAAGGAGACAATAGATATCTGAGCTCCAGGGAGAAATTAGGATTTCCTGGGGCCCAAGAACAGGCAGGTGAGAGGTGAAGAGCTGTAACCAGCCTTTGGCAGCTGACCTGCATCTGGGGACCAGGGTGATATCTTGATGTGTCCCAGCATCTGTAACATTTAAGCCAAGAATGAAGATAGGAGAGGAGCCTCCTCCTCCTCACCATCCTGCCNCCACACTTCTCTGCTTCATGGCATGACGCCCATTTTAACATCTGGCCTCCCAAGAGCCTCTACCCTCAGAGGCTTCAGGCAGGAAACTTGGAATCTAGGTGTATCTCTGACATAAGGGTCTCCAAAGGAATAGGAGGGACGGGGAGACAGAATCAGGGAGGGTATGAGAGAGTTACACAGCAAAGTAATGGTAGATCAGACCCCTGAAGCCCAGCAAGGGTTTAGTGGTGCCTCACAGAAAAGCACTGCCCCAAAAAGCACTGGCCCCCAGAAGCNAGGGCCTGTAGCCTTGGAGTTAACTCTGGCCTCCAGAAATACTTTACATCTTAAGCTCGCAATACTATTTTCCTTTTATAAACTTCATGTCTCTGAACCCCAGGTTAGGAAGACCACGCCAAAATTGTCCCTACACAACATTCACGGCTCTGCCTTGCCACTCCCAGGAAGTCAAGGCTGGATCCTCAGGGCCTTGATATCTGGGGCCAGCCTCCACCCAGAGCAACCAGCTCCCTGAAAGTGTAAGCAGAGATGTAGGTGATAGACCTGCCAGGCAGGATCTGTCCTCATCTCCTATTTCCCCTAGAGGACTGACAACACCCTCTATTCACACAGCCTGCCCTGCCCTGCCCCCAGGCACTGGCGCAGGCTGACACAGCAGGGCAGGCTGACTCCCAGCCTGGGCCTGGGCTAGGTGGTGAGCTGGGGCCCAGGCATTGTGCCTGCAGCCTTGCTAGGACCTGAGAGATTTTT
>LZPO01087152.1:567397-580076 GCA_001675575.1 Neotoma lepida
AACATCACTGAACCCAGTCCAGTGGGGCAGTTTGGGTTCTGTTCTCCCCGCAACTCTCACTGCTCCAAGGATTCCAAAAGAAAAGACCATGCTTCTGTTACAGTAACTGTAAAAGGTTTATCAAGAAAAAAAGAGTCAAGCAGCAGGACCCAGGAGCAGACCATGGCTTCCCAGGAAGGCAAGGGGGACAGGGTCACTTCCCAACAACATGCTGCTGGGCCACATCCCTGGCCTGAAGGGTAAGGGGGCAGTAACTCCTGGAGGATGTAAACATAGGTGGGTGGCCAGGAGCAGGGGGTCTAAAGTTCCCAGTTTCTTTCTCTCAGATTTCCCACTGCGCAATGAGAAGGATTTGAGAAGACCGGCCCACAGAAGCAAAGGTGCCTGGGAACTTGGGACATGGACATATGCCAGAATGGGGAGTTACTGCTGGTAACTTCTGAGAGTTCCTCCAGAAAGGCACCACCAGGGCTCTGTGCTTCCTGGCTCGAGCATCTTGAGCCCAGAGAAGGGAAAGTTGCTGCNTAGTCGCCTCATCAAGGAAAAGTACGGGGGGGGGGTCCCCCAACCAAGGTAGAGGGGAGTCCAAGACCTATAAGAGGGAGTTGGCCTGCAGTCCCTCCTGCAGAAGCATGGGTATGGCAGGGAAATCCAGGGACCATGGAGCAAGGATGATCCCTCCCTCTGTCATACAGACCAGAACCCATGGAGAGGATACCAAACTTGCTTGGAAAAGGTAAGGAAGAGGAGAGACAACATCGGTCCTCTCCCCATGTCCTTCACCCCATTTACTGTCTTGTAGGTCCTTGCAATTCTTCAAGATATTTCTGGAATGTCATCTGCTTC
Source organism: Neotoma lepida (assembly GCA_001675575.1). NCBI lineage: Eukaryota > Metazoa > Chordata > Mammalia > Rodentia > Cricetidae > Neotoma > Neotoma lepida. The sequence goes on from LZPO01087152.1 coordinate 568,244, forward strand.
ATGGAGTGTCCCCTGACCAGCAGAGTTCTGTGGTCCTTCAAGGAGTTTCCATGAATCCTTAGGTGTCACTGTCACACTGCATTGTCTGATATCCATCTTGAAAGGTGGCTCTTCTGGGACAGGCATGTTCCAGGCTTGGTCACCAATGTCTCAGCCATGGCCACAGCAGTCAACGGAGTCCAGGGAATAACCAGGGTGTGGTGGCCAGGTGAGCGTGAACTACAGGCTACAGAGACTCCTGCTCTCCAGGCACTGACCAGCAGCCCAGGCTTTGGCTCAGAGGACTCCCTGTCCATTCACCCATCTCTAAAGTGAGGGAAGACTTCTCCAGGGGTACCAGGACTTCTCAAAAGTTCCTTCTCTTCTAACAGGCCACTCGCCTCACCCACTCCTGAATACCTAAGCCACTGCTAGGGGCAGGGAGGCTTGGAGTGGGGTGGACTGCAGTGACTAGGTCCGAGTGGGAAGAGGACCTGCATATGTGGTCAGTCTGTCAGAGATGGTCGTACATGCGCAGGGTCTTCTCCAGCTGCTGGGCCACCCGCTGGTAGAAAAGGATCTGCTGGCGCAGGTAGCTCTGCATCATATGCTTGAAGTCAAGCTCACGGCGCTGGTGGAAGTGGTTCATCTCAGCCTGCAGGGCAAAGCCTACCACACGGCAGCGTCTGCGAATGCCATCTGCCTCTTCCTGAGCCATGCGGCCCTCATCACTCATGCGCTGGCTTTCTTTCACCTTGGCAAAGGCACCTGGCAGGACAGAGCACAGGACAGGCAGGTTAGGGCTTGGACCTCCCCTAGTCACTCCCTGTACACATCCCTCTAGTCTCACAAAGGCGAATGACACCCCAAATGGCTCCTCCTGAATCCATCTGACGGTCTCCATCAGGACATCACAGGCCTCACTGTCTCCTATTTTAGCTTTGGCCTCTCTCTTCCAAGAAAGCCTTCCGTGTACCCTACGATCTCTGAGGCTTCCCAACAACATCTTGTAGCTTAGCTATTGCACTCTGGCTGGTTGGCTTCCCCTGAGCTCGAAGACTGTCATGTTCCTCTGTTCCCCAGGTCCCACAAGGCCTGGCCCAGGCAGATGTGGACACGTCTGCTGAATTGACTCATCTGACCCCCAGGNTGCTATGACAATGACATCTCCCTGACTTGAGAGTCTATCTCATAGTACNCAAAGATGTTCCCTAANCTGGATGCCGTGCCTGGCTCTTCACTGCCTGCAGATGACAGTCCACACCCATTGCCCTGCCTAGAAGGCCTCAGGGAGTGACTTGCACATGTGACTTCTACAGTGACACCATGTCCATCCAACCCTCCCATTTCTTTCCTCTTACCCCTGCCTGCTGGATCTCTATCCATAATTCAAGGCCTAGATCAGGTTTTACTTCCACACCAAACTCTCTCCAGNGCCCCAGGCAGAATGCCTCCCAATGCACCTGTCCCCAGCCTGCTTTCATACAGCTGATTCTAACACAGCACTTCAAAGGCCACCTGGTATGTCTCCCTTACATACAAGCCCCGCCCACTCCTCACCCCTGTCCCCCATAGAACCAGAGGAGACTGTAATGCTAAACAGGTGACAGATGGTAATAGAAAGGGATAAACCTGAGCAGGGGCCTTAATCTGGAAAAATTGGACTGAATCAACAAACAGTTAATGAGTTCAGTTTTGAATGAAAGGCAGGTGACTAACTTTGCCTTTAAGCCAGTTGTTGAGAAGAGGTAGTGTGTCTGTGCCCGGCACTCACCCTCAAAGGACAAAAGGGAGTCCCCAGTGCAAGGGGGCCCTCATCCCACTTTTCCTTTTGTTGACTATTTTGTTTTTTTGAGATTTATTTCATTTTTAATCATTTGTATGTTGGGGAGGAGAGTACGTGCATGTGAGTGGCAACGGAGGCCAGAGACATCAGATCCCTCCGGGGCGCCCCAACCCCGCTGGAGTTACAAGCAGTAGTGAGCTGCCTGACATGGGTGCTGGGAACTGAACTTGGGTACTCTGTAAGAGCAGCACACGCTTTTAATCACTGAGCCAATTCTCCAGCCCTTCCCTAGTTTTATTAAAAATTTATTTTATTATTTTATGTGTATGAATGTTTGCCTACATGTATGCCTGTGGATCAAGTGCGTGCCTGGTACTGTTGGAGGCTAGAAGAGGGCATCAGATCCCCTGGAACTGGAGTTATAGATAGTTGTGGGCCATTATGTAGGTGCTGGGAGTTGCACCTGAATCNTCTGGAAGAGCAGCCAGTCCTCTGAACTTCTGAGCTACCTCTTCAGCCCTTCCTTTGTTTTGATTGTTGTTTTTATTTTGTTTTGAGACAGGGTCTCATGTAGACCAAGCTGATCTCAAACACATGTGTTACTAGACTTGGTTTATGAAGCTTGAACCCAGGGTCTGTGCATGCTCAGCAAGCAAGCACTCCACCAAATAAGACACATCCCCAGCCCACGCCACTTCTTCTACATGGTATTCTTTTAATTCTCACTTAAGTTGTCAGAAGTATTCAAAATGCACTTACTAGGCCTTCCTATATTCCAGGGCTTTCCATACTGGATGTAACTCCAGATACCTCTATTAGAGACACTATCTCTATCAGTTAGCAAGAGTAGGGCTAAACCGTTATAGTGGCATTTCATACAATGCCTCAAGTTTGGAGAGAGATGCTTCCATAGTACCCAAAAGAAATCTGGAGCTCCCAGCTTTCAGCTCATTCAGGCCTTCTGACACCTTCCCTCTTATCANCTNCCTCCTGTTCCATACTGATGGTCCAGCACAGTCCTGGGCACAGGAGGGACCACGGTAGGAGAGTTCAGAGCTGGAGACCCTCAACGGCAGCTGTCTGATCCCACCACAACTACTGAAAGAAAAAACTAAGATCTTGAGGGGACTTGCCTCAGGGTTCCCAATCCCCTTCCTATAAGTAGAGGGTGCCTGGCTCTCCACATCTGGGGGATGGACACCATCTCTACTACAAAAANGCTATGGAAGNCCTCCAGACAGTGGACACAAGGATCCAAGAAGGTCACATGGGTAGGAGGGANCATAAGAAGAAATAAGAGATCAAGACAAAGAAAGTGAAGTTAAGCTTCAGCAAATAGAGTCTACCTGAAGCAGAGACCCAGGAGAAGCCTGAATTCCATTGGCCTGCCTGGTTGAGTCTGGGAGCAGTGCTGGCAGATCAACACTCAAAGAAAGATGGCTCAGCAGTTAAGAACATTTAACTGCTCTTTCAGAGGATCTGAGTTTGATTCCCAGCACCCACATGGTAGCTCATAACTGTAATTCCAGCCCCAAAGGATTGAATACCCTCTTCTGACCCCCACNGGTACCAGGCATGTATGTGGTACACAGACATATATGCAGGCAAAACATCCATACACATAAAATAAGTTAAGAAGATTTTTTTAAAGAAAGATTTTTTTATTTTTTTTGAGACAGGGTTTCTCTATGTAGCCCTGGATGTCCTAGAACTTGCTNTGTGGACCAGGCTGGCCTCAAACTCACAGAAATTCACCTGCCTCTGCCTCCCAAGTGCTGGCATTAAAGGCATGTGCTACCATGCCCAACAAAGAAAGATTTTTATGCCCATGGCCTTGATGGAAGATTAAAGCTCCCTTTGTTGATGAGATAATGGCCCAGGTGGCAAGAGTGAGCTTACTACAATAACTAGGTATCCAGAGACAGGCAGGGTTGGGGGCAAAGGCTTCAGAAGGGGGAAAGAGAGGCAGAGGCTCAACTGTGCTCTCCATCTGTGGTGGTTTGAATGAGAATGGCCTCCACAGGCTTCGTCTCCAGTTGGTGGAACTGTTTGGCAAGGATTAGGAGGTATGGCCTCATTGTAGGAAGCGTGTCATGTGGGTGGGCTTTGAGGTTTCAGAAGTCCATGCCATTCCCANTTAGTGNACACTCTCTTTTCCTCATGCTTATGGATGAGATGGAAGCTCTCAGCTACTGCTCCGGCATCATGCCTGCCTGCCTGCTGCCATGCTCTGCACCATGATGCTCATGGCCTCTAACCCTCTGAAACTATGAGCCCCAGTAAGTTCTTTTACAAGTTGTCTTGGTCATAGTGTCTCTTCATAGCAATGGAAAAGTAACTAAGACACCATCATTTCCCCACCTGGTGACTCACTTCTGGGATCAGGACCAGTGACAGCTAAGGAGTCCCACCAGAGCAGGCTGGGGCTATGCTTGTCAAGAACACTTCTACATTCTACTTAGGACTCAGTTTGATATTCCCTCAGGGTTGCCTCCTGCCCTGGCACACTAACTCCCAGGAATGAGGAGTGAGGACTTGGAGCCTATCAGCTGCAGAGCCCCAGGGTCCCAGGCATATTATATTATGTACCCTCCCCCACTTAAAACTACCTGTTCTAAATTTGGGGGCAAGAGGTCTGAGCCCTAGTACCAGCTGTTAGACCTCCAGAAAACCACTGCTTTGCTGGGCTGCAAGTGTTTCCTCTGTTAAATGGGACAGATGATAGTAGATAGGATGCTGCTGAAGACTGCTTAGAATAACCGAGTGCCTTAAGAGTTTCCACATCTGTAAAAAGGGACAATAACAGCACTAGCTCTATAGTAACTGAGGTTTAGTTGAAATAATATGCATAAAATGCCAAAGCCTGCACCTGCCGTAAACTAGGACTCAGAATGCTTTATGCTTTGGAATGCAAACTGCCTCCAGGTATGTGTGTATGTATGTGTGTATGATGTATGTATTCATGCATGTATGTGTGCATGCATGCTCATGTAGATAGGAATCCATGCGCCATGGTACCCATGTTGCAGTCAGAGGGCAATCTTGGGTGTCAGTCATCACCTTCTACTGGAGCTTAAGACAGAGTGGAAGTATTGTTCGATGCTGTATACACCAAGCACAAACTTCTGGGTGATCCCTGTCTTCATTTTCCTTTGCACCAAAGAAACACTGTGTTTAACTACCGAGCCTGGCTTAATGTAGGATTGAGGCTCAGTTCCTCAGACTTGCACAGCAACTGCTTTACCCGTTGAGCCATCTCCCCAACGCAATTCTCTGTTATAAAAGCTTAGAAGGTCCACTATGGTGGCACACCCCTTTAATTCCAGCACTCAGGAGGCAGAGGCAGGCCGGTTTCTATGAGTTGGAGGCCAGGTCAAATTCCAGATCAGCCAAGGAAGGCTATGTAATGAGACTCTGTCTCCAACAAAATAAAATAAAAAAACATACGAGGGCTGAGTNTAGTAACATACATCTATAATCCTAGTACTCAGAAGGTAGATTAGAATCCTGTTCTAATCCTGGAACAGGAGGAGCAGCAGTTCAAGGTCATCCTTGGCTACATAGCCAGTTCCAGTTTGAGGCCTACCTCAGCTATATGAAAACCTCAAAAGAAAGAAAGAGAGAAAGAAAGAAAGAAAGAAAGAAAGAAAGACAGACAGACAGACAGACAGAAAGAAAGAAAGAAAGAAAGAAAGAAAGAAAGAAAGAAAGGAAGGAAGGAAGAAAGAAAAGAGTCATCTATGCTGTAGTGGATGTACCTGTACCCACACTTAGTATGAGTATATGAACAGCTCAAATTGAACTCAATAGGTTATTAAAAAGGGGGGAGGGCTGGACAGATGGCTCAGAGGTTAAGAGCATTGGTTGCTCTTCCAGAGGTCCTGAGTTCAATTCTCAGCAACCACATGGTGGCTCACAACCATCTATAATGAGATTTCGTGCCCGCTTCTGGCCTGCAGGCATACATGCAGACAGAACACTGTATACATAATAAATAAATAAAATCTTAAAAAAAAAACTATTAAAAAAAAAAAAGGCTGGGGTAGTGGTACATGCCTTTAATCCCAGTTCTCGGGANACAGAATTTGAGGCCAGCCTGGTTTAAATACAGAGTTCCAGGCTAGCTATGGCTATATAATAAGACCTTGTCTCAAATAAATAAATAAAGACATAAATGGGGAGGACTTCTGGGAAGAATTAGAGAGAGGAGTGAGGGGTGAATACGTTCAAATTATGCTGTATGAAATTCTCAAAGAATTAATAAAATATTTTTAAAAAATAAAATTAAATAGCCTAGGCAGATCAAGAACAGTAGCACACGCCTGTTGTTCTAGCACTCAGGAGGCTGAAGCAGGAAGATCAAGAGTTTGAGGTTAGGCCAGGCAGTGATGGTGCTCACCTTTAATCCCAGCACTCGGGAGGCAGAGTCNGGCTGGGAGTTCAAAGCCAGCCTGGTCTACAGAGTGAGTAGCCAGGGCTACACAGAAAAACCATGTCTCAAACAAAACAAACAAACAAAAAACCAAAAAAAGAGTTAAGAGTAGCCTGGGGTACAAAGCAAGACCCTGTCTCAAAAAAAGGAGCAGCAACTGCTACTCCTGGAGCTGGAAAGTATGGTTAAGCATACGTGTTGCTCTCGCAAAGGACCAGAGTTCAGTTGGCAGCTCACTACTGCCTGTAACTCCAACTCCAGGGGATGCAACACCTCTTCTGGCCTCTGTGGGACCCTCACTCATGCTCTCATATATATACATATACATATATCTCCACATATATGTGTGTGTGGTGTGATATATATATATATATATATCCACATATATGTGTGTGTGGTGTGATATATATATATATATATATCTCCAAACACAGAGAAATGCCGATACACATAATTAAAAACAAAGCTAGAGGAAGAGAGCAGCAGCTTAGGTGAAGAAAGGATTACACAAGGCTGAACCTATCTGTCTTCTAGTCAAGAGCTTGCACCTACAGGACCTACTCTCCTTTAGCTAAGCCACGAGCTCCATGGTCCTTCAAGGATGCTCCGTAGTCCCAGACCTGCCTCAGGTACACAGAGCACACAAACTGAAGTGGTGCTGGAGTATGAAGCCCAAGCCTCCTTCCTTCCTCCTTTCCCTTCTGCACCATCGACCTCAATTGTCCAGCCCTTGGGAAGTTCCTTCCTCCATCTGCCTGATGCAGTAGATTCCAACATACTTGGCCCCTATACCTGCTCTGCTATCAAATCACCTCAGTGCTGCTTATCTGTGAAATTGAAGGAACCATACCAGCTACTTAGTATGACTGGCTTAGGATTGACCCCTGACTGTGCTGGCTCTCAGGAGAGGACTCTGGGTCCTGGCTTGCTCTTGGCAGTCAATGATCCCCCTTTTTGAGACAGGACAGCCATTACTAAGTTTTTCTTCCCCTAAATGACCAAGTGGGCAGAACAGACCTGGAGAGCTCAGTGCAGCTCCAGATTCCACATCGAATCAGCATGGAGACTTCCCTCACATGCTCACCATTTGTTCAAATGTCTAGATGGGACAGACAGAATCATGTGACCCAGGACCAAATGTCCCTTTACTTTCTCTGAAGAAAGCCTTTATCTGCAAGGCTAGTACAGGATGTTCTCCAGCGGCAGTTTCCAAAGCCTGCCCAGTTCTGTCTTAGACCAACTCCAATCCCTCCTCTCACACTCACTCTAGACTCAGGCCAGAACTCAGAAGCTAGAGTAAGCAGGGCTTGCACTGCAGGAGGCAGCATTTGCTTCAGGCTGCAGGGTCTCCCCAGAGGGCAGAAGCCCCTGACTCTTAAGAGATATCTCAAGTGGAGACTGAGACATGGCCTCACCTACCTGTCTGCCTATCTGAGGTAAAAAGGACAATATGGCTTCTTTCCCTTCTTCGACGACAGCCTGGGAACACTGGGTGTGTGGTCATGTGACTGCCCTCTTGCCCCAGCTCTGCCCTAAGTGAGAGTTTCCAGCCGCTGCGTCAGGTAGCTGTTTAATCATTGTGTCCAGCCTCTTGCTGCCCACACAAAAACATGCCATCCAAGGAGCTGGTTGAACCAGCTTTCCCAGGCCCAGCACAGTGTGTGGCTCCACTTCCGCACAGGGAGGCACTTGCCCCTGCCAGGCTGGGCCCCTGCTCTGAGTGCAAAGCCAGATGTATGGCACCAGCCTAAGGTGCAGGGCAGGCCTTCTCCAGAAGTCTCTACCTCGAAGGCCTAAGAGACTAAGGCCCAGGAAGGCAAAGGCCCTTCCCACCCAGGGACACAAGGCAAACTGGGTGCAAAGTCAGGCTAGAACTCAAGCTTTGAATCCCTGGGGCTAAAAGGAGGAGAAAAGTAGGTGGAGATGTGGGGGTTCAGCAAACAAAAGAGGTAAAAGAAAAGGTGAAGGGGGACAGGGGCCTGGCAGCTAGAGTCCTGACAGCCACTTTCATAATTAGGACAGGGACCTGAGGGCGGGAGGAACATATTTGTGGCTCCCTACGCTCAAACCAGAGGGCCNCCCAGAATAAAACTCCTTGACCTCAGGGCCTAGGGTCCTGGGAGCCAGGCTCACACCCTGAATATATTCTTCCTGAGTTACCAGCCCCAGGGAGGACCACACCTCTCTCTTGACATCTGCCTTCCCTAAGTCTCCAGACTCAGTCACCTGCTAGGTCAGCCCAGCTTGGGAAGGGAAGAGAGACTGACTGGCCCATGTAAACAGAGCCCTGGATCCCTTGTTCTATTCCCCCCTGCCCAGCTTAGTGCCCCATGTGACCCAGGATGAGTCATTTCACTGGCAGTTCCTTAACAGCAGCAACAGGCAGGGGCTCATCCTGTCCTCCCCCACACAGGGGGCCATGAGAACTGAAAACACGATGGGCCTGGGAGGTGGCCAATATGGATATGTCCTTGAGGAGCTGGAAGGAGGAAGAGATAGTCCCAGATGATCCACAGCCTTACTCTGACTTCATCTGCAAAATGAGGACAGAGCTCCTCCTGCACAGACAGGGGCTAGCAGACAGGGCAGAGGGGGACTCTAGGCTCAAATGCTTCCAAGGTAGAAGCTGAGCCTATGGGAGAGTAAAAGACAACCTGCAGTGGGCTCTTACCTGTGTCTGTCTTGGTGCTCCTTCAACCCATGGGTTCATATAAAGCAAAATCTGGGATCTGGTTATCTCTGTGTTCCCAGAACCCAGGTGTCACCTTAGGGTTCCATACATGATGGGGTAAATGAGACATAGAAAAAACAGAATGGACAGGAAGGTATACACAAAGCTCAGTGAGAACAAAGACCAAACCTGTCCACACTGTCCCTCTGCCTACAACAGCACTCTCTAGAGAATCATCTCAATACATTTGTTGAGCCAGCGATGGAGACGGAGACAGGAAAATGTGATGAGCTGTTCACTGTAATACAGGCTGTCCCCATATTCCCAGGGACCAGCAGAACACCACACTCAGGAAGGGCTTACCTTTTTGTAAGTGGATAATGTCAGGAAAGTTGGAGAGCAGGCCCTGGTAGAGAGACAGTGTGTCAAGCATTTGGAAGAGGTCATTCTTGGGCTGTTCAGCAAACATCTCACCAACAGTTTCATAGGTCCGGCCGGTGTGAGAAATGGCATTGTTGAGAGCCTCAGAGCTAAAGGGAGGATCCATCTGGAAGGCATGGCTAATGGCCTGGAAGGCGCTTCCTAGCTTCTGGAATTCCTTGCGGAAGCCTCCCACATGCTTGCGCACCAGCTCTGAGGCCACGGTGCTAAGCTGCAGGACGCTGTCATCCATCTTCTTACTGAAAGCCTTGAATGTATCCACACGGTCCTCCACGTCCTGCAGATCCTGGTGCTCTGTGGGTATCTGGAAGGTGAGCAGGAAACTGGCACCCACCATCTCATCCTTCTCTGCCCGCCGTTTACCCATCTTCCACTGCTTGTCATCTAGGCAGCTGAGGAAATGCTGGAAGCCCTCATACTGAGAGAGCACAGGGTGGCTAGTCATGTGGTCCATCCAGAGGATGAGTCGTCGCTTGCGCTTCTCAATGAAGTCCTCCTCAAAGCGGCCAGTGGCCTGCTTCTCGGGCAGGTGGGGCACAGAGATTACAGTGAACTTGTGTAGAAGTCTGTTGTAGAGCCAATCAAAGTGTTTGTAGCGACGGTAAACAGGTGAGCCAGCATGGGTGGGTGTAAGCTTGTAGGAGATATAACTTTTGATGCCTTTGAACTTGGTCTGTTTGGTGGGGTCCTCTACGGAGCAGGCAAATGGGTGGGGGTTGGCCTTCCACTGAGGGCCACGAGGGCCCATCTCGATGGAGTATGTCTCAGCAATCTTGGCCATCATGGGCACATCACCAAGAATGAAGGCCTCCACTCCAGAGCGTACAAAACATGAGAAACGATTGAGGTTCCGTCCCACCACACTGCCCCGCTTGGCAGATGCCAGACTGTCCTGCCTTTCCAAGGGTGCCTTGGGTCGGAAAGCCATATGCTGGCTGGGGTAGGCACCTGGGTAGGAAAGGTTGAGTGGAGGGTGCCCGTTGGTACCTAGGCCACCAGCCCTTGGCTCTTCTACCACCGTGCATCCATCATCCCAGTCATCCCAGTCATCATCATCATCATCCTCAAAGCTTCCTTGGTTTGAGAGAAAGCCACTGCCCCCACCACTCCTGGCTGGGCTGGCCATACTAGAGCTGCTATACAAACTCACTTGGGTGCCCAGGGAGCCTGCAGGGCTGCTGGGGTAGTCCACATGGTTGGTGTTGATGCCAGGACGGACAATCTCAACGTAAGAAGCCGGGAAGAGCCCTGTCTCCCCACGGCTGTTCTGCCCCTGCAGCCATCCATCCAGTGAGGTCTCACTGAAGATAACCAGGTCTTCATCCTGCTGGATACTGATTTCCTCCTTGTTCTCACTGTGGAAATCATACAGGGCTCGGCCTTTCAGTGCCATGGCTAGGCTACCGAGGAAACTGCCCAGACTCAGGATGCTCAGCAGGGTGTCCAAAAATGTACTTGCAGCTCAAAGTCTAGTATATCTTACTCAGACCCTCAGGCTGGGTCTCGGCATGCACAAGATGCTGTCTAGCTGTCTTCTCTTCAAAAAAATGTCCATGGTCCAGAAACTGCCTTATCCAGCCTTATCTGTGTGTAAGCCCGGAGGGGTTGGTCATGACCATAGTCTCTCTTCCCTCCCTTGGCAGCCCCTTATAGGGAGGGAGTCTTTCCCTCCTCTCACACCACGTAGAAAAGTCAAATGACCTGGAGAAACAAGCTCTGCTAGAACAAGAATGCGACAGGCACTTTCCACTAGAACAATGTTGTACAACAGAAAAGAATCAGCTACGGACCACGGTCCCAGGAACGCAGGCAAAGTTCTGCCTCCCTGCCTCCCAGCTCCTTCTGCCTGCTCCGGCTTTGGAAGGCTCTCACATTCCTCTGAAGATCTGTTCCTTCCTCCTTCCTCTCTCTTCCCGGGCGACCGCGTCTTCAAGAATCCAGAAAATCCAAGAGTGGCAAGGAGAATAACTGCAGAGTCCTGAACCAATTCCAAGGGTGGATGTGTCCGGCCTCCAAACGAGCCAGGCCGGGAAAACAAGGGCCAAAGCTTGCACAACCGGAGGATAACTACACGACCTAGGGGGTGCGACCCCGCCTAACTCGCTCTGGTGCCCTCTTCCTGCTCGGCAAGTGGCTAGCCCCCACCCCCCAGAGAACAAGGGGGGGCGACAAGCCGCTCAGAGGACTTCTGCGCTCCCCCCCTCTTCAGTGCTTCTTTTGTTTGCCTAATTCCTCAGCAGTTTCGGAGTACTAAGCTGACCCTGATCCGAGTCCCCAGAACCCCTGTCCAGAGGTAACACTAGTAGAAAACTCCACCATCACCACCCCCACCACTCGTGTGCTAGCAAACACTTAACAGTAGTTGGTAGATCGGAGTTCGGTCGAATAGATGGCGCGGCCGGCTGTTTGTCTGTCCGTCCAGCGGTACGTTCTCCGCGATGCCGGGGGGATGCCGCCCGAGAGGGATGAGCTGAGCTCCAGCCTCCAGCCTCCTTTCCCCGCACTTGCAGCCCCTCAGCGCTGC
>LZPO01087152.1:718714-732711 GCA_001675575.1 Neotoma lepida
GGTCTTGGAGATGCTGTAAAATGTCAATGTTATCACTTGATCTAGGAGTTAATGAATGAGTTTTATCTTCACTTTTTAAATATATCACAAGCGATATGCATTACTATAATATGAACATCAAGAAGGCAATAAAAACACTTTTCAAAAATAAAAAAAAAAACCACTTTTCTACATCTCTAAACTCCAGCCTTATCCAAAGATGTTACTGACACCTCTCACATATATTAGATTGCCCACTCTCCCCGCCCCCAGTTCTGGCGATCAAATCCAGGGTCTTACATGGGACAAGCAAGCGTTCTACCACTGACCCACACACACTCTCATATAATTTATCTTTTATATTCAGACCGTTAGCAATGGCTAAGTAAGGATGATATTAGCTGGAAATAGAGGCATTAGGATCATAAGTTCAAGACCAGCCTGTGCTACATAGTGAGACTTTGTCACAAAAGACCCCCTAAACCCAAAACTATTGTTAGAACTGGGACAGCTGAGCAGTCAGAGTAAAACTGATAAACCAGATACAAAATCCAAGGTAGGTAGATAGAGGGTCTTAACTTCCTTAAAGGCACAAGAAAAAGATTTAGAAGAAAAAGGTAAGTTCCCCAAATTAGGATCTCTGTCTTCATACTTTTGTATCTGGTAATTGAACCCAGAGCTTTAGGCATGCTAAGCATATGCTCTACCACTAAGCTATACTGCCTCCTTTCTGTCTTCATTGTATATGTGTGTGTGTGTGTGTGTGTGTGTGTATGTATTCTGCCTGAATTTATGACTGTGTACCACATACATGCACTGCCTACAGAAGTCAGAAGAGGCCATCAGATCCTCTGGAATTGGAGTGGTTGTGAGCCACTATGTGGGTACCAGGAAGTGAAGCTGCATCCTCTAAAAGAACAGCTAGTGCTCTTAACCACTGANCTATCTCTCNAGTTCTGAAATAGTATCCTTTTTGCCATCTCTTTATATCCCTATCTATCTATCTGGGGTTGTTGAGATAGAGTCTGGCTTTGTAGAATAGCCTGGCACTCTTCCTCTTACCTCTTACCTCTTTTCTCTGTTTTTTTTGTTTTTGTTTTTTCTGAGACAGGATTTCCTCTGTGTAGCTTTGGAGCCTGTCCTGGAACTCACTCTGTAGACCAGGCTGGCCTCAAACTCATAGAGATCCTCTTTCCTCTGCCTCTTGAGTACTGGGATTAAAAGCGTGTGCCACCACTGCCCGCCTCTCTGTTTTTGTTTTTAAATATTTATTTTATTATGTTTTACATGTATGAGTGCTTTGCCTTCATGCATGTAAGTGCATACATGCTGTGACCATGGATGCNGGAAGACAGTGTCAGGTCCCCTGAACTGGAGGGATAGATGGTGGTGAGCCACCATGTGGGTGCTAGTGTCAGGCACTTGTTATCCTAGCACTAGGGAGGCAGAGATAGGAGGATCTCTGGGGCTCAGGGGCTATCCACCCTAACCTAATCAGCAGAGAGAATCTGTCTCAAACCAAAAATACCACTAAACCCAAAACAAGGGTGGACAGCAGTGGATTCAAATGCATACATGAGTGGCTATTTGAACACATGTACACTCTTTTTCAATCTTTCACACACAAAATGTTAGTGCTTACTAAAAGACTTTCACAGAAATAGTGGAACCAGTGGGCTTTCAGGTCCAAATTAACCCATGATATTACCCTGCTTCTCTGAAAATGGAGAGGAAAAACCTTGGGAAGTCGTAAAGAATCATCTTGAGGAGCTGTTGAANAGTGCTCATCATTGTGCAGTTTCTAATTAGAAAAGGTCAGTTTCACAAATGGCATTTGTCCTTCAAACTCTATTTACTGAAATGGGGATTTTTTAAATGTCTGATGTAAAATGCTATAATTTAAATTGTTAAAGTATTTAGGACCAGCCATATCATCCAGAGCTTAGGGGAGAGGAAGTCCCTTGAGTGGCCTGGTCAAAGAGNGCCTGGAGGAAGATTCAGCACTTAAAAATAGATGTTGAGGGGCTGGAGAGATGGTTCAGCATTTGCNGCTCTCCCAGAGGGCCCGAGTTCAGTTCTTAGTAACTATGGGAGGCTCATATCTGCCTGTAACTCTAGATCTAGAGACTCTGACACCCTCTTCTGACCTCTGCAGGTACCCACACACATTTGGAATGCACTCCTACAGAGAAGCACACACATACACATAAATAAAAATATAATAAATCTTAAAAAATAGATAAAAATAGAATGATATTATAGGTGAGGGAGACAGTACAAAGGAATAGAGTCAGAGAGATACAGTGCTGTATTATGATGAAGCAATTTTTTAGTATTAAACTGTGAGGGGAAAGATATTCAGAAAAAATATATTACAATGGCATTAGTAACTTAGAAAAAAATTGATAAATTTCTTATGACAGTGAAACTTAGTATAAAGAACAGGGGAGCTGGCAGGGGTTCAAGGATAAAAGCAAAAACATTCGAAGGGCAAAAAAATTACTAGAATTCACTGGACAACTTGTGGGAGATGATGGAAATAGGTGTGTTAAAGTTGACTTCAACTTTTTAGAAGAATAAATGATTACCANTATTGGGGTGGGTGAGATGGCTCAGACAGTAAAGGTGCTTGTGGCACAGGCCTAGTGACCTGATCAAATCTCCTGGACCCCTATGAGGTGGGAGGAGAAAACAGACTTAAAATGTAAGTTCTTAGCATTAGGGTCCTCTGACATCACATGTGCACTGAGGCACACCTGCTTCCCCCTCCCCCACTTACTAACAGAAACAATAGTGGTGATAATAGTTTTAACAAAGAATACNAGAAGTCTTATTAGCGATAAGAAAATGGAGAAACAAAGTTGGGCATGGTGGTACATGCCTAATCTCTGCACACTGGCAGCTGAGGTAGAAGGATCCCAAGTTGGAGACCTGTCTGAGCGACACAGTAATGCCCTCAAGAAAGGGAGGGTAAGTATATAAGCAAGTTGAAGGATCAAATGAATTTTGAAGACTAGGTCCCAGTCATAAAGGATTTGAGACAATGGTTTAGAAGTTAATGTGTTATGAACTGAGGGTTAGATAAGGTAGAAACAGACAAGTACACTGACACTATTACCATAGATTGCTGAGGCTCTGTGTGTCTTTAACAATGCTTCCTACATATAGATCACTTGGACATCTTTATAATATGAACATTCTGTTTCCTTTTATTTTTGATGAAGTTTCATTTTATTTATCTTTAAAATTTTATTTTTATTTTATGTGTATAGGTGTTCTGCCTGCTTGTATGTCTAGCACCACATGCATGCAGTGCCTACAGAGACCAGAAGAGGGCATCAGATCCTTCTGAACTAGTGTTACAAATGCTCTTAGCTGTCATTTGGGTGCTTGGAATTCAACCCAGTTCCTTTGCAAGATCATCAAGTGGTCTTGACCCCTGGTCTTTCCAGTCCTGATTTATTTTATTTTTAATTATGTATATGTAAGTTTGTATGTGGGTATGTGCATGTGAATGCAAGTTCCTGTGGATGCTAGGAGAGGGCATTGGATCCCTTGGAGGTAGAGTTGCAGACTGTGAGACACCTGATATAGGTGCTGGGAACTGAATTTAGGTCCTCTGCAAGAGCAGTATGAGTTTTCAACTGCTAAGCCTTCTCTCCAGCCCTGTCATTCTGTGTTTCTAATACTCATACACAGATGTTAAGGTTGGTCTGAGGACCTCTGAATAAGCAGAGACAAGAACAGGGAATCTGGTGTGGCTCATATGAATACTTGTAACTGCAGCATTTGGGAGGTGGAAACCAGAGGAACAGGAGTTCAGGGTCATGCTGGAGTACGTAGTGAGTCNGAGTCTAGGAGAGACCCTATCAGAAAAACAGTAACAACAGAAAAAAGCAGGGAGCTCACATCTGTGCTTTGGAAGAAAGACAGGNGTGTTTCTGAAGGTTCTTTGTCTTCTCCTTTCATTCTAGGCCCTTTGGAGAATACCTATCGTGACTTCTGGCTCATGGTNTGGGAGCAAAAAGTTTTGGTGATTGTAATGACCACCCGGTGAGTTAGTCTTCTTTTTTCCANAGACTCCCTGCCTCTACCCTGACCCTAAGCTTGAGTGACTAGGAAAGCCATGGCACATCTCTACTTAACATGCTCGGGCATGGTGGAGAAAGGGCTAGCCTGTTCTAGGGACCCAGTGCTAATTAAAGCCTACCCTGGGCTACTGGCCGAATTCCCTAACGGAAGTGGTATGAAGCAGAAGCAGCTCACCTCTAAGCTGGCTCTTTTCTCAAGAGGAAAGATGTCTTCCTGGCTGCTGAATTACCAGTTCATTTTCCTTTTCATTTCCTGCTTTCTTTCCTCCTTTCCTCTTCATATCTCTACCTGTAAGGGAACAGAAGAAAGAGGGTTGAAACATGAGGCAGAAAGTTCTAAATGAAGGGTTGTTTTTGAAATTGGCAATTCTGCCAATTTGAATTTGATTTTTATTAGTTTCATCATTAATTATAACCTATTTCAGATGGGGAGGAAAGAAAAGATGATGGCCGGGCAGTGGTGGTGCACGCCTTTAATCCTAGCACTTGGGAGGCGTAGGCAGGTGAATCTCTGAGTTTAAGGCCAGCCTGGTTTACAGAGTAAGTTCCAGGATGGCAGGGCTGCACAGAGAAACCCTGTTTCAAATATCAAAAGAAAGGAGGGAAGGAAGAAAAATGTTTGCTCAGTTCCCTTCCTCAGGGCACTGTTACTAGCCACCTGGAGTTAAGAGAAGTACCACCTCAGAGTATTCTGATCCATCCAAGAAATGGTGCGATGAAGTCTATGGACCTCCTATTCAGTCCAGGAACTGTCTTTCCCAGTCCTGTCGCAGCCANGGGCCCTTAGTGGAGAAGAAACTGAGTAGTGGCTTAGGGCTGGTCCTCACTATGTTTTTGCTGCTGTATTTATCTCAGTTAAGTGAGAGGATATAGTTAATGCACCATGCATGTCTGCTAATTGGACATGTATAGGAACTTTAGCTGTTTTAACATCTGTTTAGAATGGAGAGTTTCCCTTCTTTTTCTGGCGAGCATCAGTGGTAGATTGGGGAGCAGAGCAGATGACATTGCTGCCTAGGAGCTCAGCAGTCTATGGTGGGAAGAAGCTTATTGCTGGTTTAAGAGCGAAGGCTTAACTTGCTGTGTTTGTCTTCAGCTTTGAGGAAGGTGGCAGGAGAAAATGTGGCCAGTATTGGCCTTTAGAAAAAGACTCTCGGATCCGGTTTGGCTTCCTCACGGTGACTAACCTAGGAGTGGAGAACATGAACCATTATAAGAGAACGACTCTAGAAATCCACAACACAGAGGTAAGTGAAGCTCAGGTTCCCCTTGTCTTACACTAGGGAAGCTCCTTTAAAGAGATTCTCGTTGAGCATGGTGATGCATACTTTTAATCTAGAAAAGGCAGGTGGATATCTGTGAGTTCAAAGTCAGCCTGGCCTATGTAGTGAGTTCCAGGCCATGCAGGGCTACATANTGAGTTCCTTTCTCAACAAAACAAAAACAGAAAAAGAAAATTTCTAGAGGGAATAGGCAGGATTTTAGGGGGGTTATGAACTGCTTGTGCTTTTTCTGTAAACAAGCTAAAGATACTCAACTGAGAAGCCAAGTTATGTGGTGCATGCCTTTAATCCCAGCACTCCAGAGACAGAGGCAAGTGAATCTCTATGAGTTCGAGGCCAGCCTGGTCTACATAGTAAGTTCCAAGGCAATGCTCCATAGACACATACACACATCCTTTCCAAAAATAGATATTCAACTCAGAACTAATATAGTCATCATCTCAGTACAAGAGTGGATTAAAGAGTGGATTAAAGAGAAATAAACCTTTCAACATTGGGAATCTGGGTCTTTAGCCATGCTTCTTATCCTATCATGCAGGAGGCCAAGCCAGGACTACAAGTTTGAAAACAGCCTGGACTACACAATATGGATCTTGTCTCAGAAAACTACAATAAGGGGCTAGAGAGATGATGGCTTAGCTGTTAGAGTCCTTGCTACTCTATCATGGGAATGAGAATTCATATCATGGCACCCATGCATCAGCTAGGAGTCCCATGCATGCCTGTAAACAACTCCGATGGACGTAAAGGCAAGAGGATTCCTGGGCTTTCTGGCTTATAGCCTAGCTGAGGCTACCTGAACCCCAGGTTCAGAGAGAGACCAAAGGAGCAGGCAGAATGTGTTAGAGGAGAACACCTGAGGTCCTCCTCTGACTTGCATGTGTACATATGCACACATGTACATACACCCATACACATAGATATNAATGCAGTAATGGATAGCATAGAATGGAGTAAGTCAGTCAATAGATAAATATGTTATTGTTTTATTTTGAGACAATGTCTTTCACTCTGTACCCTTGGCTGGCCTGGAGCTCACTATATAGATAGACCAGGCTGGGTTCAAAGTCATAGAAATCTATCTGCCTGTCTGCCTCCTGCATTCTGGGATTTAGAGGTGTGCCCCACCATTCTTGCAAATTTTTTTTAAGCAAGATTTCTTTTTTGATATTACAGTTTAATGACAACATTTCTCCCTTTTCTTTCTTCCCTCTAAACCTTCCCTGTTCTTCAAATGCATAGCTTCTTTTTCCACTAAGTGTTATTGCATGCATATACATATTTGTATACATATTATATTCTTAAATATAACCTGTTGAGTCCATATAACTACTTGTATTATGTTTGCAGAACTGTTCGGCACTGGACAACTAGTTGGTGTGCTCTTCTGGGGAAGACCACTTCTCTAGCTAAAAAAAACTTTTTTTTTAAACTACAAAAATAAACAAGAAATGTGGGTCCTACAATGTAGTGATCTGCCTTCCCAAAACATTTAGCCTTTCCTCCAGGTTTGACGTAGAGAAGCAGTTGTGATGAGAGCAGAACAGGAGCCTTCGTGGTACCAATGCTAATGTGTTAAGAACCTGAGAAAACCCAGGATACTCCCAGTATACGGGAATGATGGCATTAACTTTCGCTTCTTTTTTTTTTTTTATGTAAGGAGCGGCAGAAACGCCAGGTGACCCACTTCCAGTTCCTAAGCTGGCCAGATTATGGTGTCCCTTCCTCAGCAGCTTCCCTCATTGACTTTCTGAGAGTGGTCAGAAACCAGCAGAGCCTAGCTGTCGGCAGCCNGGGAGCACGGTCCAAAGGGCAGTGCCCGGAGCCACCCATCGTGGTGCATTGCAGTGCAGGCATTGGCAGGACAGGTGCTGTACCTCTTACACTGGTGGCAGTGGGGGTGGAGAGGAGGAAGAACTCATTCAATCCTTTGGTGGCAAACTGCTATGATAATCACTCCTTAATGTCTTTTTGTGTTCCTTATGCTGGCNATACTACTTGTCAAAATATAATTAACAAACTAAGTTCTTGGAATTGTTTTATACATTCCATCATCATGGTCTTCTTCTGACCTTGTCAATTCTGTCATCCCCATGATTGTGGTCCCCAGAGAGATTAGCTGGCCCTCTTCTGGGAGCCTCTTCTCCCTGTGCTGGTCTTGTCCTTTCCCTCCCCTCCCTCTTTTCTTTTTTGAGATCAGTGTTACTATGAGGTCCGGTCTGACCTGGAATTCACAACAATCCTTTTGCCTTAACCTCCCAAATCATGGGATTATAAGCTTGTACCATCTTATATGGCTTCTGTGTTCTTCAGTATGAAGCTGGTTAACAGCTTTGGATTAATGGGATGTGTGCTCTATGAGCTGCTGGCTTTATGAGTTCAGAGGTCCCTTTGGGAGAAAAATTAGGAAAATCTGTTGTAGACCTCTGGAGAGTACAGTCTCTGGAAATTGGCTGTGGAAATACTGNTGCTCTGATGGGTANTGAAGCAGGAAATTCCTCTGCATTACCTACCTACTTACTCCTCTTGTTACCTCCATGTATGTTCTGAAAGACAGGAGACTGTCATTTCTCTGGCCTTTAGCACACCCTGTGATACTTTTAGGCCTAAGTCCTCCTGCCCTCAGACCCTTTGTCTTTGAATTCATTCATCCAGTCTTGCAAGGTGATTTGGTAAAAGGAAATCTATGGAGGAGGAACACTCATGTGACTATTTCCTTTCTTCTTCAGGTACCTTCTGCTCACTGGACATCTGCCTGGCACAGCTGGAGGAGCTTGGCACCCTTAATGTGTTCCAGACAGTGTCACGCATGAGGACACAGAGGGCCTTCAGTATCCAGACCCCTGAGCAGTACTACTTTTGCTACAAGGCCATTCTGGAGTTTGCAGAGAAGGAAGGCATGGTTCCCTCTGGTCACAGCCTGTTGGCCATGGAGGGTCAATAACTGTTCCACGAGTTCCCACCTGCTGGCCAGCCTTCCTTAAACTACCCTGGACACCGCTGAACCTATAGGTTGCCATCAGTTACGCTGAAGCCATGGATCAACCTCTTTCTTGTGTCTCCCAGCGCACATGTGCACGCAAGGCAGCCTTTCCCTTTGGCTAGATAAATGTGGTGAAATTGCCACTAGAAAGGGCCAGCAGCAATGTGTTCTTAATTCCTAGCACCTGCTATTGAACTGTGCCTTATTAAAACCAAATTGTGGCTATTGATTTTTGCCAGGGTCCCTGAGGTAAGTGGGGAAGGAACCCCCATCTCCCAATGCCATTCTAGAAGTCTCCTCCTTCCCTTTGCTAGGATTGACAGGGAGGTTTGGTGAGCATTCACCTTTCCTGCCCAGAGAGCTTGACCAAGTTACATATTCTAGAGAATGTCCCGAGTGCCAAGCACGTTTATACATAGAGCGTGTATTCCAGTCTTTTCTGTCATTCTGTGTGTGTGCGCGTGTACTTACGTGTATGGATCCATATGTATGTGTGTATATAATATATACTGTATGTGATAATATGGTCGTATTCTATAAATACATATACACACAGATACTCTTTGTAGAAGTTCCTGGGGCTTCATGTTGCAGTTCAGCATTCCTTGCTTCTTGGACCCTGCTGATCAGTCTGGACTAGCTGGGGTTGGGGATCACACTCATGTTGTCAGACAGCAGAGTGACAGAAGACAACACATACTTTTTTCTAAGCCACAGGCCCTCTTCCTTAATGACATCTTTCCCTCTGGACTCTATCCTTGTTGGAGCCAAAAATACTGACTTATGGTAACAGTGGTTCAGTTTAGCATGGGTTGTCCTTTATCTAACAAATTCTCTGTTTACTTTGCTGATTTGGGGAACAGACCTCCACTGTGATTCCAGACTCTGTCTTATTACCCCAGCAACGGGGTCCAAGGCTAGAGATGAATTTACAGAGCTGCCAGAGCCAAAAGTAATCGGTACGAAGTCTTAAAAGAAAGAAGGAGAATCCTGGAGTGAATGAAAGGAACGTACTATGAAATTCCCTTCCTGGGAGGACAAACTGGGGCCTTTTTCTTTTGTTGGAGACCCCTTTCTTTATGCAACTCTCCCTTATCTACTGAGATGCCCAGCTCTCCCTGCCTGCTAGCCTGCCAGATCCTAGACCTCAAACTGGATGAGTTCTGTGTCCTTATAAAGCATACTCACCTTGGCTGGATGAGGTAGTTCCTGCAATCACTGGTTCCCTACCCATCCAGCTTGTTCCTGTCTTTTCCCAGTCTGATTTGCCAGGAATGGAATCAAGAGTTCCC
Source organism: Neotoma lepida (assembly GCA_001675575.1). NCBI lineage: Eukaryota > Metazoa > Chordata > Mammalia > Rodentia > Cricetidae > Neotoma > Neotoma lepida. Next base: position 728,343 of record LZPO01087152.1, read on the forward strand.
AACACTCAGTGTTCCCACAAAACCCCACTGAACCCCTAAATGAACCCCNGATGATGAGGTTGGCAGCTGGTCAGACCCAATAATTTTATACTGTAATAAGATCTTTGAATGTGTATATTCTTATTTTTTACAATCATTTCATTTTGTATTTAACATCAATGGACTGAGTCCGATTCAGTAAATAATTGTAATGTTCATATTCAATATCTTATAGTGGTACAGTTTTGTATTTACATATAAATATACCAACATGATTAAACCCTTTTAGCTTCATCAATTTACCAGTCTGGGGTTGGGAAGGTGAGGAGGGAGTCCAGGAGGCGGTTCTGGACAGATGGGGCCGCAAGGAGGGATCCAAAGCTTCAAATGAGACTCAGTTCTGAGAGGCACCTGCTATGTCTGTGGCTATGGTCTTAGCTTTGGACAAAGGTACCAGTACCAACTGAATGCTTGTTGTATGGCAATCTTANTGCTAAGTGTTTTGTCTCTTATGTTACTTCACTGAAACTTGACAATTCTAGGGAATATCCTATGTCCCTTCTACACATCCTTCTTCCATTTCCTCAGTGTTGGGATTACACACATGTGCTACCTCAGCAGGCATCTTTCACCTAATTATAAATGAGAAACATGTATAATGATATAATGTATAAATGAGAAAGGTGAGGTCCAGAGGAATACAGTGATTTGATCGAAAAGTGTAACTTTAACTGATAAAGTCTCTTGACAGTATCAGAGATGGAATAGTGCTTGTCTTTAGAGACTGTTAGGATTTTTTGTTGTTCTCCTTTTTGAGTATAATTGGTTTGAAAACTCTAGGACGGTTAATGGTTTTGTTTTGTTTGTTTGTGTATTTTGTTTGTTTGTTTGAGACAGGACGTCACCATAGAGGCTATCTTTGATCTCATGCCAGTTCTCCTCCCTCAGTCACCCATGGGCTGGGACTATAAGGGAGACACTGCCTCACCCAGCTTAGCTAAATTGACATTGAGCTCATTTCCTTGTAGTGGACTTGAAAGATCACAGAATTGGTGACATTCTCCCAGATGGGGATCTCTTGGTCTAGCCTCAGATCTGCACAGTACTGAAGGGGTCAAGCTTCCAGAGAAACCCCACAAACCCTGTCCTGCTAGNCTTTCTCTTGGAGTAGTATAAGAAACATTGGCGTTGTAGGAATGCTCTTCATATCACCTGTTTTCTACCTGTTAGCCAGTGACAACCTGTCCCATTGGAGATCCTGTGGCCTGCAATATGCAAATATTAGGGTGTTGTAAATAACAGGAATAACAACATTTAATGGAAACCCACCATATTCTAGGTCCTGTTCAGAGTACTCTATAGCTATTAACACATTCACTCTCAACAACTACTTGAAAATAGGTACTGACAGAAGAAAACAATTGAAATGTCACAATGTTAATTTGCCATGCTATATATTCAAAGGCCCTACTTTTACATTAGAAGATCTAAGGATCTGTTTCTTGATCTGCCAGCACATTTTTTCTTGATGTTTTTACCTTAACCAAAGACTAAACTGTTGGATGTTATGGAACTCGACTGTGATCTCAGTATTGGAGAGGAAGAGGCAAGATGATCAGGAGTTCAAGGCCAATGTTGGCTATACTGGTAGTAGGAACCCAGCCTGGGCTACATGAGACACTTGTCTGAAGAAGAAGAAAAAAAAAATGGTAGCAGATTAAGACAGGATCTCTAAAATCTGAAATCAGAGATAGGCTGAAATTTGAAATTAGAAAGATTACAGAAATATTTAGGGTTTGTGAAATATACAGGAAACAAGCATTAACAATAAAAACCCTTGAAGAGGTAATTCAAAACTGTTATTTGTTCAAACATGCTGTAACTTTGCCCTGTAAATTGCTCAGTTCAAAGTTGTGCACTAATTCCTAGGTGCAAGCAAATTCCTGGGCCCACCCAGTTGGTGGTTGAGTGACTAGAGGATGACCTAGGCTTTCGAATTCTCAGTTTACTCATGTCTCAGATCTGATATCTCCTGAATATTCAGTAAAACCCTGGGGAGAAAAGGGTTCAGTAGTTTTCACCAAACTGCTATTATGAATAGTGCTATCTTTATTGATATTGAAAATTAAAAAAAAATTTCGGTGGCTTTTAAAATTTTTTTAGAAAATAATTTAGTGCATGTATGTACATGGGTACTTGCTTGCCATGGTGCACAGATAGAAGTGCCACTCCTTTAATCCCAGCATTTGAGAGGCAGGCAGATGGATCTGAGTTCCAGGCCAGCATGGTCTATATAGAGACACCCTGTCTCAAACAAACAAAAACCCTGCCAGAGGACAGTTCTCACCTTGCACCTTGATGAGGTAGGCTGTTTCTCTTTGTCTGCCATGGCGTATATTTCAGGCAAGATGACTGCTTGGTTTCCGGGCTGTTCTCCTTTCTCTCCCTCTCATCTCTCCCATGAGTGTTGGGATTACAGATGCACATCAGCATTTTATATAGGTTCCAGGGATCAAATGGAGGTGGTCAGAGTTTCTGGGCTAGCCACTATCTTCATCCAGTGAGCCATCTCTCCTGCTTTAATTTGTTTGAACTTTAAAATTTTTAAATTTTTATTTTCTAAGAAATCATGAGAATCCTCCTGGCTCAGCCTTCTCAGTGCTGAGATCACAGATACGTGCCATTATGCCTATTCTTTTTAGACTGGCTCTCACTACCTTACCTACATTGGTCTCAAATTTCTGGGCTCCAGTGCTCCAATTGCCTGAACTTCCCATGCAGCTGGGATTACAGCGGATTTGCCACCACACCCAGCTGTTTGTGTCTTTGCCAGTGTGAGCCTTCCTGTGGCAGGGTTTTTATTTTGGGGTTTTGATTGAGACAGGGTTTCTCTATATAGACCATGCTGGCCTGGAACTCAGATCCATCTGCCTGCCTCTCAAATGCTGGGATTAAAGGAGTGTGCAACACACCTGGCTTGGTAGTAGGCATCAATGAGCCTAAGGAAGAGAAGCTCAGAATGTTCAAGATGTAAGGGTCGTCACACAGGAGAGACAGTCAATGAAGTTAGGGAGATGTGTTCATGGAATGAAGAATATTGTGGGCCTAGGCAGACTTCTGCTTCTGATCGGATTATCTCCCCACTCCTGACATTCCTATGGTTTCTAATTGTTTAGGCACAAAGGAGAATCTCTGTGTGCTCTGCATTGCTCCCTTCGTGCAGCTAGAATCCCGTGAAGTGATCCCCAGCATCTTCAGTCTAGGAGATCTGCCATTGCGGTACAATATTGGTCAGTGGCAAGAGTATGAGTGTGGAGTGGAAGAGGCTGGGACAAGGTGGCTGGTGGACTGTACAGTCTCACGACCCAGGGAGAATAGGCTGTTGCTCATAAAAGGATGGATCCAGTCTCTGGGGCAGCCCCAAGTGCAGGAACCTGCAAATTAATGTGACCTCAGGGAGGTGAGCTATGAGACAAACATGGATGCATTGGCTAGACAGGTTTTCCTAGAATGACTGAGGTCGTTAGTCGCTCTGAGGTTTTAACCTACTCAACCCAACCAAGTCCTAGCTTCCTTCTTTAAAAGGGGCTACTTTAAACAGTCACACACTATGGGACCACTAAAGGCCTAGTTTGTTGGAATTACCAANTTCTTCCTTAGGCTGGATTAGCTTCCACTTTATCTCCACAATTTTATCTTACTTTCAAAGGCTCTTCTTTCAGACTCTTGCCATTTCCTTAGATTACCTCAGTTCTTTTCTACTCAGCCCCCAACTTGGATAGAAAGTAGGTGAAGGGCCAGGTATGGTGGTGTTTATCTTTAGTGCTAGCACCAGGAAGGCAGAGGCAGGCAGGAAGAGCTCTAGGAGTTTGAGGCCTGCCTGGCTTACATTACAAGTTCCAAGACAGCCAAGGTTGCGTACAGAGACCATGTCTCAAAATATAAAACAAAACCAAAGAAGTAGGAGGAGGGAAAGGAAAGAAAGAGGTACCCTTGAATCTCCATGAGCCTTTTTGTCTTCCCAGTTGCTCTCTCTGGTACGACAGGTGTCTGGGAGCCAAAGAATTAACTTGCCAAACATCCCAGGGCTCCTGCTCTATGTCTTAGATTTGTTTTGGGTCTGGGTCACAGTCGACTGGTCACCTGGGAATAGAAGCTTCTGCCAGTCAGGGAGTCAGGCTTTTTTGAGGGGAGCTGTCTCNAACTTAAGCATCAAACAATTTTTTTTGCATTGTACTGTACTTAATTGAGCAGAGGAGACAGGTCTTCTCTAGATAGGAATCTAGCATTTGAGAAAAAAAATTTTTTTTTGTTTTGTTTTTTCGAGACAGGGTTTCTCTGTGTAGCTTTGCGCCTTTCCTGGAACTCACTCGGTAGCCCAGGCTGGCCT
>LZPO01087152.1:733581-743890 GCA_001675575.1 Neotoma lepida
CAACAGCCACCAATCTGTCTAATAAAACAAGGCCAGATAAACTGGGGGGAATATCCTATTATTACATCTGTTTTCCTGATTTAGGATTGTAGTGACCCTGGGTAACTAGTGTTCAGTGAAGACATTTTGGGGGTTCTCCCTCCCAGCCTGAATCTAGGGTATAGGCAGAAGGATCAAAAGTTNAAGATCAGGGCTGTACTGACTGATCTTCTAGAGGACCTGGGTTCAATTTCCAGCATCCATGGGAGCTCACAACTGTCTGTAACTCCAGTTCCAGGGGACCCTCACACAGATATATACATAAGCAAAATACCAATGCACATAAAAAAAATTAAGCCGGGCGGTGGTGGCACACGCCTTTAATCCCAGCACTCGGGAGACAGAAGCAGGCNGTTCTCTGTGAGTTCGAGGCCAGCCTGGGCTACCGAGTGAGTTCCAGGAAAGGCGCCAAAGCTGCACAGAGAAACCCTATCTTGAAAAACCAAAAAAGAAAAAAAATTAAAAAGTTCAAGGTCATCCTTGTCTATATAGCAAGTTCTAGGTCAGCCTTGGGTATGAGATCTTGTCTCAAAACAAAACCCTGGAAGCCTAGGAGTTAGGGTTATAATTGTCAGAGGTTCTGGCTTCAGTAACTGAAGGCCCTAACTGTCTGTAACAGGAAGATCACAAGCAGAGGGAGTTTAAAGTCCAGGCTAGGCAACTAGTGANATCCTAGCTCAAATTTTTCAAAAAGTTAAGAGCTAAACACGTTTGTGTTACAAGTGCTCANATTTGTATTACTAGCACTGAGGACTCAGGAGCCTTGGGCAGGATCATCATGAATTCTAGGCCAGCCTGGGCTATGTGAAACCTTGTCTCAAAAAAATAAAAAATAAGGTATATTGTGGTGGGAGGGTAGGGGCTTGAGAGAGAGATAACTCAATCTGTCAAGTTTTTGCCCCATAAGAATGAGGACCTGAGTTCAATTTCCTGCACCCATGGAAATCAACATGGGTGGCAGATGCTTTTAATTCCAGTACTGGGGAAGAGAAGATAGGCCAGATACTCTGGTGTGTGAATGAGGGTGTGTATACCATGTCCATGAAGTAGATAAAGGGTGACAGTTTTGAATATATATGTTGTGAATTGAAGACCCATGTCTGTATGTGGCTGGCAGACAAATCTTGTTTCTTAGAGTATAATTTTTCTAGAACTATCTGATGACAAAATGCTGTTAGAATTAGGGAGGTAGGGTTTGTGCATCAAGGGATAAGGCAGGGTATTCTCTCCAAAGGCCCCAACTTGGATGGTAGCCTGAATGTATGCAGAAACAGTACTACAAGCTCAGGATTTGGACTTAGATAAACTTGCCCTAGCTATTTCATGTGGGCAAGTCCCTCTATTTGGCTGAGGCCTCAGTTTGCTCATCTATAATTAAGGATAATAGTGTCTAACTCAGAAAAGTTCCAGGGTATTTCACACAAATACATCCCGATGTGGATTTTCCAAGGAGGACACTCACCCAGATCCATTCATTATACCTTCACTATTAGGGGAGTGAGAAATAGGCAGCATCTTTGGTACAGTCAAAGGATAATGTCCACATAATACTGAGTCAGAAACAGTCATTGAGTCCCTTCCTGGGGCCCCTTGACTGCATTGAATACTGAGAGTCCCCAAAGGTGAATTAGATAAAGTGGTTGTCCTTTCAAAGAGCTCAGTCTAAGGAGTGTTTCAGAAAGTGTAAGTATCAGCCATTTCCTTCTCCATAATGAAGGTGGAGAGATGGCTCAGTGGGTAAGAGCACTTGCTGCACAAGCAGGAAGACCTGAATTAAACTTCCCATCCCCCATGCAAAAAGCCCAGTATGGCCAGGCAGCGGTGGTGCCCACCTTTAATCCCAGGAGGCAGAGGCAGGCCACCCTGGTCTACAGAGTGAGTTCTAGGACAGCCAGGGCTACACAGAAAAACTCTGTCTTGAAAAACAAACAAACAAACAAACAAACAAACAAAAAAAGAGCACAGTATGGTTTTTTACATGCACACCTGTAACCTAAAAGCTGGAGACTGGGGCATGAGGAGGCAGAAGAATCACTGGGGCTTGCTGCTCCAGCCTAGCTCCAGACTCAGAAAAGACTTTGAATAAGGCAGAGGTTGATAGCAGGACACTTGATATCCTTCAAATAAGCACTGTTGAACACACACGTGCATATGTGTGCATGCTTGTGTTTGTGTACATACACAAATTAACTTTAACTATAGTATGCTACTTGCTGTCCAGGATAACAGTCAAATGCCTAGGCTTCTGACATCCACTGAGATTCAGAACCTTACTAGACAATAATTGTATTGATCCTCATACCAGGGAAAGAATTGTAATCCTAAGAGGAGGCTGACCCACAGATAAAGATGGACTAAATGGGAGCTAACCTAATGGGACTTGGTATTTCTGACTAGTGTTCTCTCTGTAGTACCACTGTGCTTCAACTCATTAACATGGTATTGGTTTTTTTTGTTTGTTTGTTTTGAGACAGGATTTCTCTGTCCTGGATTTCTCTGTCCAGGATTTCTCAGTCCTAGCTGTCCTGGAACTTGCTTTTTAGGCCAGGCTGGCCTNGAACTCACAGAGATCCGCCTGCCTCTGCCTCCCAAGTGCTGGGATTAAAGGTGTGCNTCACCACTGCCCAGCCACGGTATTTGTTTATGTCTTCAGCTAAAAGTTGATGCTCATCCTAGGAAGAATGAACGTTGACTTCCACGGCTTTGTCAGGCCTCATACTGAACCTATTTGTTTCATCTCCTGGCCTTTCCCCTCTATGTGGTTCTTTCCAGTTACACTCACATTCCAGTCCACATATACCAGGTGGAATGACCACTGCCTTTCCCAAATGGGTACTTCTTCCTCNCTGCCCTTTCTCCCTCAGTGACAGCTTCCCACATGGACTCTTGAGTAAGGGAAGAATCCTTTCATTATGTCCAAGGATTCCTCTGTATACCCACCTTCACCCTCCTTTTCCCGGGAACTAGGAAGAGATTTACTTGATTATACCACCACCTGTCACTGGCTATGCTAACTCTCTCTCTAGTAACCACAGAAGGCCTCTTCTATTACCTACACTGAACCATTTATTCTTGAGATTTTCTCAAATATGGTTTTCTTTAAATGATACCAAGTCTACTATGGCACCTCAGCTGGCTTTGGACACAAGGTCTTCCTTCTTTGCCTCCCAATTGATGCATTGACAAGCATTTGTCATCATACCAAGCTTGGTGAAGTTCTTGTAAGTAACTCAGGTTAGTGTGAGTTGTCTAACTGGCAGAGGATCCCTTCCTGTTCATAGCCTGATACCCAAATTAACTCCCTTTCTTCAATGACTTCCAAAACAAGTGTTTCTTGGGGGCTGGGCTGTAACTCAGTTGGAAGAGTACTTGCCTAGCATGCATGAAGCCCAGTACCACAGAAAAACCAACGTTGTGCACAGTTGTAATCCAAATACTTGGGGGAGGTTGAGGCAGGAGAAGTTAATGTCTTCTGCTATGAGTTTGAGATCAGTCTGGGCTCCATGAGATCCTGTCTGCAAAACAAAACAAAAGAGAACAACAAAGATAGTTTCTTGCTCACACTGTTGTGCCATGGCTCTGCTCAGCTCTTCTGAGCAAACAGTTAATGATAAATAGCAAATGAGGCAGGTAAGGAGCTTCAACTGAGGAGAGTTTTCTGAATTGGGTGGTGAGGAGGAGATAATTTGCCTTTGCTTTCCCCAGTCTATCCCCCCATCCAAGATACACCTCTGAAGCCTGTAAACCCACATTACTGCCNCTGTGCTTCCCTTGTTGCCTGTTGGCACCCTTTTTGTTCAGCCTACTCTCAGAATCTGTTCAGCTGCTAGCTAAACGGAGTTTCCCATGTTGGAATGACTGTGGATCTACACACACACACACACACACACACACACACACACACACACCTTTCCTTACCTCCTCCTGCACCACCTATCTGGATCTGAAGTGCTTGGAGGGTATCGTGAACATCTCAGCCAGTTTACAATTGCACTCTGTAGCAGATACAGTGAAATGTCTGATTCACCCCCCCAGTAGATACTCAGAGAAGTGCCAGTTTTCCCGGCTTTCAGATTTCACAGCTGAAAGGCACCTAACAATGTAGGCTGGACACAAGGTTAAATCAGGAAAGTCTAGATGCTGCAGCCAGTAGCTGCCTGCCTCTAATCCAAGTACTAACCAGGCCAGACCCTGCTTCGCTTCTGAGATCTGACGCGTCCAGGTGGTAGGATCACAGACTGCTACACGTTTCTCCTGACCCAGCACCAGATGGATTGTGTGAAGGAAATTGGGACCGGGTAGTTANGATGCACCTCCTTTAGCTTGCACGCTGCTGAACTCCGAATCCCCAAAGGCCTAGTCCAAAGTCCTCGAAAAATTCCAAGTTGCAGGGTGGGAGATGTAAGAGCCAATGCTTCGGATGCGACTACAACTCGTGGCTAGTTTAATTTATTTAATTTTATTTTTGCGGAGGCAGGGGGCGATCAATGAAGGGGAAGGGGCGGGGAGAGGGAGGAGGCGGACCCAGAGTGCTGACGTATGCGCGAAAGAGCCAATGGCTAGTGGGGGGCGTTCCCTCCCATTCAGGACTCCTTGCCTGGTTCCGAAGGTATGTTAAACAGCTGCTTTTAATTTGGTCTCCCCAATTTCGGTCTTTTGGGGGGGCTAGTTCCTTGGCTGCTTGCTTTGGCTGGCCTAAGGCTGTGTGGGTGCCGCGGTCCCCAAGACCGAGCTGNGGGGAGGCTCGGAGTCCGGCGGCCGAGGTAGGCTAGGGGCAGGCCAGGAAGAAGAGCGCTTGGCGCCGCCCGCTCATAGTGTGTTTCCAAGCCGGACTGGAGCGGTGGGGAGGGGGCCGGCTCGGCCTGGGGTCGCCTTCCGCCCGCCGCGCTGCTTAGTTCATTTCACCAAACAGTCGGTTTCGATAGGTCTCGGCAGCGCATTGGTGAATGGGCCGACAGGAGACCAACTGCTCTTGTAATGCTTTAAAAATATTTTAAAAGAAAAAAAATCTCATAAAGAAAAGGGATATCTGCACAGCGAATGGAACAGGGCCCGGGCTGCGGCGCGCGGGCTCGGCAGGGGGCGGCGGCTGCAGCCTGGTGGGTCGGGCCCACCAAGCTCACGGTGTCCGGAGTTGGTCGACCGCTGGAGTTTAGAGCAAGCCGGGGCTGGCGGTCTTTCTCCGCTCACCACGCTGGGCGAGTGCAGCAGCCGCCCCGAGGATTTGTTTCTGTCTGCAAACTTGGAGGGGTCGGTGCGCGAGCTCTGGGGAGGTGCGGGCCCATCCCGCGGTTGTTAAGGACTCTGGGGGCGGGAGCAATGCTGTATTTGCGGGAGGAGACTGGGGGCGGGAGAGGTTCTGGCCACTAACCCCGGGAACTGCCGGTGTCTCTGAACTCCTGAACCGTGGCAATCTAGCAAGTATTCGGCGCCAGAGCCGGATAGGCTGCGATCCGGCGGGGAGCTCTGGCTGAGTGTCGAAAAGCTCCAGGAACTCGGCGGATTCGATTCGCGGCCCCAGCTGATCCTCTTGCAAACATGGAGCTGCCTCCTTCCCCGCCCACCTCACGGTGGCGGAGACTGCTACCCCTCCCCGCGTAGTGCGCTGCCTGGGCTCCCTCTTTCCGCGAGGTGCCGCTGCGTGCCACAGGGCCGCGTACGGGGTGGGGGCAGCCGTGCGCGCGCACGCGCGCTCACGAGGGGGTGGCCTGAAAGGGGCAGTGAAGGTCGGAAACTGGGAAAACAGACTCCACGCTTGGAATAGGGAAAAGGAAATGCATCAGCGGGCGGGGAGGGGCGCGCCTGTCAGCCGGATGGCGGCTGCGGGCCGAGAGGCGGGGCGCCGGCGTAAAGTGCGAGCAGTGGCGGTGTAGCAAGGGGAGGGAGCCTCAGAGGCAGTCCTCAGAGTGAGAGGCCACCTCTACCTCTGCTGCCTGACCCACACTGTTTACTATCTCCTGCGGGGAGCTTGTGCAACCGGCCGAGAGGGAACCCGAGAGGGGCGGGGCCATTTCCTCTTCCACCCACTTCAGGCTCTCCAGTGGCCCCGCCTTCTCTTGTCTTCCACTGGTTGGATGCCAGTCCCTTTTTCCCTTCTCGTGTATGCATTGGATGGCATTCTCTAGAGCTCCGCCTATCGGGAGGNTGGACTGGAGTTTAAGTTGCTAAGATTTTTTTTTTTTGGAAGGGCGGAGGGAGGATTCCTGGGGCTTATGAGAGGTGCAAGCCCCCGCCCCTGTTTCTGATTGGTGAATTGGATAGGCCTGCCCCTTCTAGGACAAGTTGGGAGGGGACGTCCTCCTGCTCCCTGCCCCCTCCGCTTCTCGTGAGCGCGCTGGGCACATGTTTGCGGCCCGCCTAGCTCCCTGCAACTTCCCTCCCGCCCGGAAGTCTCAGACTCCGCGCCCTTNGTCAGGGGGGCGGGGAAAGCCTTGGAGGCACACAAAGATTCTTCCGAGTGTTGAGATCTGGTAGCCCTCGAGGTGAATCCTTTCAATTTCACTGTTGGCTCTGGAAAGCGTGGCTCCGGGTCTGCCGCATTGAGGGGAGGGAATGAGTTCGGGTCAATCGTTGCTGATTTTCTCCGTGCCCCTTGACTTCTTAAATTTAAGTTTGAAAAAGCTTGAATATTGGCCGCATCCTTAATGCCCTGGGCAAGACAGTCGTGGTCCTTAGTCTGCGGAATCTGATTATGACAGCCTACTGATGGAACCTTAGGCAATATCTACGATACTTCGGTTTCTTGCGGTCAAGGGAAGTCCAGGAGGCCTATGTCTGGCAAGGATTTAGGGGGTGTTTGTTGATACCATGGGAGTGCTGAATGGTAGGTACCCAGTCTAGTGGATAAGGCGGTCCATTTCAAGGTAGGAATCTGTCAATCTGGAGTGCTGCTTTCTCAACCTCTGGACGGTTTAGCTCAGTGTTTTTCTTATTTTTAGAGCCCTGTCCTGGGCCAGGGCTTGGCTTGGTTACCGGTGTGACTGCTCCCACCTGTCGGCCNCTCTTATAGTTCACAAGTCACTACTATGGCCTCGCGGCGTGGCGCCATCCTAGGAGTCAGACCCACCTGTTGCCAACACTTATTTATGGCAGTCTCCTCAGGATTACAGGAAGGCAGCATCGGGTTTACGAAACGTTTCCCCGTGCAGTATCTTTTGGGGACACACTTAAGTCTAGTGAGAGGGTGTTGTTTTTTGGTTTTTTTTTTTAAACAGTAGAGCCTTGGAAGACTAGTCCCGCCTAACTGTTCCTCATGGCGCAGCGAAAGCACCCCCAAAACAACGTCGGCTTTGGGCCCACGCCTTATTGGTAAATAAAAGGAACTAGGATCTCAAAGTACTATGTGTGCTTAAGGCATTGTTACCTACCCAGCCATTAACGCACTCTGACAAGGAGGCTATGGGTGCCTCCATTGTTTTTTTAAAGAGGCTGGTTTAGAGTTCTTAAATTCAAGCAATATTACTGCCTCGTTCTTCTAAATAGTTGGGATTACAGTCTCTTTCCTTTGAACAGTTATTCTCAAGAGCACCCCCTCACACACACTCTGGAATTTTTACTCATCCTCTGAATATGAATGCATCCTCAAGGTTTATTTATACCGTGGTCTGTTCGAGCTTTTCTGCATCTCAGTTCCCCTGGCCTAAAATGTCTCTGGATCTACCCTGCCAATAGGGAATACATTTTACTTCAGGCTCCGCCTTCCGGAGGCTTGCCCAGGCGGTGACATTTAAAGGCCTCCGCTTGGTTGTCTCCGCCCCCTGAGGGCTGCATAGTCGGGTTGTCGGAGTGTCACAGTAAGCAGCCAGCCCTAGCGACTGNCTTGTAATCTCTGGGTTTGTGTATCAGTTTAGAGCTCCAGAACTTAATTTGGGAATCTNCTGCTGAATAGTCCAGATAGCTGTATTTTGGAGACAGTGAAAAGTGTAAAAATAAGTGGGTAGGAAGGATAAGGTTCTCTCTCATTGTTTTAGTGAGTCCTCCACGGTGGCAATACTACTGTCTTTTCCTCTTCAAATCCTAAAAGCCTCAGGTTTCGACCGCTGAGCTCCGCGCCACCTCCAGTTCGGGCCTTGGAACTCTGAGCTTCAGTCTCTAGTGTAAACATTCCACAAAAGGACTGCTAAGGTTCAGCATCCTCGCGCAGGGCGGAATGGGCTCCTTCCTGGACCGGCGCCGTGTCCAATGGCGGCTCCTACCGGCGCCAAGATAATCCAATCAGATCGTTGGGGGCGGGGCCTGGCCCAGCAGTGTGGTGGGTGGAGTCTGCCTCACTTAGGGACATTTTTACCCCACATTGGTTACTTACCTTCCTGGGGCAGCGAGAGAACCAAAGGTAGCCTTCCAATGCGGTGACCGGCGGAGGCGGGAGCCGATTTGTTAGGCCTGTGGCTGGGGCGGCAATGGGGAGGGATATGTGGGACTCTCCAATGAGGTGTGACAAGGTGCTTTTCTTCCTCCAATAATATTGCAGCCTGGGGGAGGGATTCGGCAATCAGTCTCCAATAGGCGGGGTTGAGTTAGGGACGCTCCCCGCCAATAGGGGCGTGGAGAAGGTGAGCGGCTCATCCTCCCCTCCCAGCGAGGGAAGGAGGCGGGAGTAGGTCTGTGCGGCACGGCGATTGGCTCAACCTTTGACGGATGGCTACTATATCCCGTGGCGGAGCGAGGTTAAGCCTTCCCTCGGCGGGGCGGGCTGGGAGAGTGGGCGGGATTTCCCGGGTAACAGAGAAGCGGCCGCGGCGGTAGAGGCGGCAGAGACGGTTTCTCCATCTTCCCCCCTCCCCTTCCCCCCTTGGAGTTTCCCTCCCTCCCTCCCTCCTTCCCAGCCTGGGCACCCAGGCCTGTGACCGCTTCGTGGGCGCAAACGAGGTTGCCAGTCCGCTCTTGCGGGCCTGTGCCCGCGCCGTTCCGGGGCCTCCGTGCTGGGTGCGAGGCTCACGCCGGGAGCGACGCGCAGGCTGAGTGGCTGGAGCTTTTGCGGTGAGAGCACGCCGCGTCGCGGTCCGCCCGGCAGCTGGGTGGCGGATAACCTGGGACTGGAGGGCGTGTGTTTTTCGGGGGGGGCTGACCTCGGCTTCCCGTGCGTGGCTATGGGGGGCGGAGCGGGGCCTGTCTCTTATACACATCTAGATGTGTATAAGAGACAGGCCGCACTCCGTGCGGGAGGGGGAGGAGAGCGTAGTCCCGGTGCGCACGGAGGGGCGGGCCCTCCTCCCGCCGATCAGAGGCGGGGCCGGCGCGCGTGCGGTGGTGGAGAAAGGGGCGGGACGGGCTCGCGCTAAATGCCCGCGGCTGTGGCCCCGCCCCTCCCCTCTCCATGTGGGTGTGGCCTTGGGCTGCATTGCTTTGGGCCCGCGGGGTTGTGCGGGACAGGAAGGGGGTCTCCCGCGTGCGGCTTTCAGGGCGCGGCGGCGAGGGGGCGTGAAGCCTGTGTTCCCCCGCCTTCGTGGGATCCGGTTGGCCGGAAGGCGCGTTCGGGGCTGCGATGCCACGCCCCTCCCGCCCCGCCTCCGCCGGGTTTCCGCCTCCTTGGCAGTGAAGCGGCGCTGGGGAAAGCCCGCTGTCGCGTCTGGCCGGGAGTTGGGGCTCTGTCTGCCCCGCCCTGCGTCCCTGTGGGTGGGAGGGGCTCAGCAGAAGGGGAGCGGTGGAGGTGTTCCGTACTTTATGCTGTGGCTGCTCCATCCATTCTGCCTAGGACATCGGGGCTNGGAGCCACTGTAGTCTTCTCTACTTTGCTCCTAGCATCGTGGATGGCGCCGTAACATCCAAGAGAGTAGAAGCATGGTCAGCTGCTCCTCTTAGTAGTAATTATTGGGAGGAGATGCTCAGCGTCCTCTCAGGAGTGCCTGCGGTGGGGTGCGGCTGGTGCTGTGCCCGTGCTTCCGCGGCAGTGGCTGGTGGGGGAGGGGCAGAGTCATCAGGGGCTGGAAATGTGGACCGCGCCAACCTTTCCTGGAGTTTCTAGATGTTCAGCTCCTGTGGCTTTACAGGGCAGAGCTTCGCATTAGAGGGGTAGTGGGTAGATAGCTAAAATTTACGAACGTTTTTGGTGCCTTAGGACTTTAAACTGTTTTGCCCTTCGAGCTGCTCACAAAGCTGAGATTTTGTTTTTACAGAAAGGATTGAGTTTACATTTAATCTCAAAACTGGTCTTTGACAAAGGTGATTTTTAAAAAATGATTGTGGGTGTTGGAGTTTATCTAAGGCACATAACATTGCTCCACCACTAGGCTATATCCCAGGCCTGGTTCTTTTTCTTTTTTTTTTTTAA